>KZ506220.1:65932-174368 GCA_002844005.1 Limosa lapponica baueri
GGGGCGAAGGCGGCGGCGGCCCCCCCGGGACCATGCGCTGAGCGCCCGGGGCAGCCAGGGAGCGAAGTTGCGGTGGAAGATGAGCAACGCCGGTAAGTGCGCGGGTCCGCCGGGGCGGCTCTCCGCCTCCGGACGTCTTTTCCCCGGGGCCGGCGAACGCCGGGCGGGCTTCCTTCGTCCGGTACCGGCACCGTCCTTCCCCTGGGCCGGCACATCCCGCCTCCGGGGCCAGCACCACCGGGACGGCATCCCCCGGGCCCGGGGTCCCTCCTTCGGGGCCGGCGGCTCCTGGGCCGTGCCACCGGGGCTGGCCCCTCTCCTGCAGGCACCCTTCGCCTGGGGCTGCCCCGGCTCTTTCCCCCGCCCCGGAGGAGCGCACCCCGGAGCTGTGCCTGCCCCACCGCTGGCCCCGCCGGGACGGGACGAGCGGCGAGCCCGGGCGAAGCGGGGGGTTCCGGGGACAACCAGGTCGGGAGGGCTGCGCCCACTCCTCCCTCAACCCTTCACAAAGCCCCTGGGAAATTAGCTGTGCCTTTATTTCCAAAAGTCTGGTTTTTGGGGAGGTAAGGGTTTTTGCAGAATTTTCTCTCCAAGGCAAACCCAAACCTTTCCTCCTTCCTTCTGTTAACTTCCCAGAATTGTTCCTTGATGGAAACTGGGAAGGTGAAAGTGATAGGATGAGAAGAGATATTAAAGACAAGACGTTCAAAAGCTAAACATTAAAAGAAGTCACTGGAAAATTGGGGCAAGCTTTAAATTCTCCACCAACATTTTCTGATTTTCAGGGGCGAGGCATGCATGTAAAAAACACAACAATCTAGCAAACAATTATTACTAATTCTGGAGTTACTTAGAAAAATCTAGCGCTGCATCTAGAATTAAAGAGGAAGAGAAACAGTCCCTTTGTGTTAGCCCTAAGATTTTCCACTGTGTTTCCTTGTTCCAGAAAGTGAATGTTGCTGGGCACCTCACTTGCATGTGGGTACATCCTGAATCCCAGAGATTTCACAGCTAGATACCTTGCCCTACTACTGTCATGTGTTGGGAAACTGTGAATCATTGTTTGTCAAGCACAGGAACATAGGATTGGAAAGGATCTTTTAGGTCAAACCCAGCCCTCTGCTCTTCTATCAGCATGTAATACCACTCTGAGTTTAAAGCAATAGGTTCTCTCCCCCCTGGAAATGGGGAGCGAGACACTCTCCTACCCAAAAAGTAGTAACATTTCCATTCTATTTTCTGATCCTGTCTGGAGTGGACTCTGCCCCTTCCAGGAGACAAGCTCATTTGAAAGTTAAGTGAGCCAGTCAAAAACTGCTTTAGCCATGATGCTCCAACTTCTCTTTCTTAATCTCTCCGTTATTTAAAAGATACTGGCTCTAATCTGATCTTGTTGCCAGTGGAAGTGCAGCGTAAGGAATATCAGATGTATCCATTTGTAAAGACTTAAATTTTATTAGCAGGAATGCAGGACTGAACGGGACTACCTTCATTACCAAAAGCAGTGCCCGTTATTACAGAACACGATGTCATATTACTCATTTTATTAATTCATCAAATTACGTCTTGAGCCAAAACTTTTTAGGTTGCTCTCCTGCTATTCCTCTCACAAAACTGAGAACCTTTTACCATTGCTAGTTCTTCTAGTTTCCAGATCAGATTAATCGCCATGTAGTCTTGTGCATTGTCCTTTTGCTTAAAAATAGTTCTTTTCCTCCTCTGGTGTTTACCTCCAGGTTGTATTTATAGAGTGCTCATATCCCTTCTCAGCCTTTGTTTTGTCCATTCACACAATGCAAGGAATGTCTCTCCCATCAGTGCAAAGCAGAACTTCCTACTGAATCTGAAGGAGAGGGGCATTTATGAACTGGCACAACTAGGGGCCAGCATTAGCCACCTTTGTATTACAGTGAGCAATACATAGCAGAGTGAACAGTCGTATGTGCAGGCACGTATGGCAGCCTTGATCCCACAGAAGTTAAAATAACGACAGACAGAAAACAGGAAGGGAGATACAGATTATCCTCAGAGATGCGGAACTGATATGAGCAGAAAGATGAAGCAATCCACCCAAGGTCACAGGAAATCTGTGGTAAGAGACAAGAGAGACCCCCATCTCCCAGCCTCATACACAGGGCCTTCCAACCGCTAAATACTGCCCATAGGAAGAATGTCCAGATGTTAGACTCCAGATTGGTCAGAGGGGTAAGCAGACTGTTCTTTCAGCTGCTACTGAAAGTGATTTAGGAAAAGCTGCCATATGTACCTGTCAGAGAATTTTAACCAACATCTTCTTTGGCTCCTAGGAGGCAATATATGAAATGATTTCACTGAATTTCACTGAATTTTTTTTAGAGTTGGAAGGAACCCTATAGATCATCTAGTCCAACTCCCCTGCTGAAGCAGGATTGCTTAGAGAATGCTACTCAGGACTGCATCCAGGCAGGTCTTGAAAATCTCCAAAGAAGGGGACTCCACACCCTCCCTGGGCAGCCTGTTCCAGGGCTCTGTCACCCTCACCGTGAAGAAATTCTTTCTCATATTCGAGTGGAACCTCTTATGTTCCAACTTGTGCCTGTTGCCCCTCGTCCTGTCACTGGGAACCACTGAAAAGAGTCTGGCTCCCTCCTCCTTCAACCCACCCTTGAGATACTTATAGGCATTGATAAGGTCTCCCCTCAGCCTTCTCTTCTCCAGACTAAAGAGTCCCAGCTCTCTCAGCCTTTCTTCATAAGGGAATAGGTGAATATAAGCTGTCTGCTGCAGTGTGAACTTCTTGTTGTGAAATCACAGCCAAATTGGAAACATCACAAACACTTATATTAAAAAGAAATACATGCCAGTAGTTTAGAACCAAGATTATTTAATTGTCATGTACAGGTGGTTTTTCATAGTCAGGCCCCCCAGCCCTACCAAGACTCGTATGTACAGTCTGCTAGAGACAGTGAGAACGCTGGAGAATTTCCAGGTTCAAGATTTTTTGGTGTTGAAATTCATCCTTTGTTGATTATATGGCCTTTAGATTTTTCCCCTTCCCCAGCAGTGTTTCTCTTTGGGATGTTATGCTGTTGTAATATATTTACAGATGGCTGCAATAAAGTTATATAGTAAGAGAAATTTGTAAGCTATTGATATGATATGCCAGAGTCATAATGCATTGATCTAATCATAGAGGATGGATTCCACTAACTGTACAGAACAGCACTGTATTTCTGCAGAGCGGTATGTGCTCTGACAGCCCAGCTGTTAATATTTCAATTAAGATTTGTAAGAAGACAAAATTCCCTATAGGTCTGCCTTTACACTAGTGGAGCCTTGCTATATACAGAGTACTTTTGATCACACATTTGAAGAACATACAGTGATAAGAGAGGACAGATGTTTCTCAGAAGTATCAGACTTATGCAGAAGCTGAAATACCATTTTCATAAATGTCTGAGGCATTTAGGAGCCAATGACCTGCTGGTCTCGAACAGAACCTCAGATCTCAAGTGCCTAAAGCCTCAATTCTCAGAAGACACTGAAGTATCTAATTCCTGTTCAAGTCAAAGTGGGAGCTGATACCTAAATCTGGACTGAGGTCCCATTTGAAAGAAAGACTTGCACTCCTTCGTCATTAGAAGATCCTACTCTAAATACCTTTTCCATTTCAAGTGACTTCCATGCAACTGTTGTCATTTCTTATGTAACTTTTGTCACTTCAAACTTTCTCTGAGAGCATGATATGTGACGCATTTACATGCTGTAAAATCAAGATAACTACTTTTGTAGAGAATATTGCAACATTAATGACATCTCAGTTATTTACAGTACCTCCTGGGGTCCTACCAGTGACAGCACTGGTGTTTTATGAGTTGAACCCCTCAAAGGGCTTATACTTTCCTTGTAAATCATGCTACCTCTTCTATTTAATCTCCAACATATTGAAGCAGATTACACAGTTTATGCTGGGTACTTAATTCAGAATGACATTAAAATGGCTTATCTACATAGGCAGCTTAAACACACCCTCACTGTCTGACTTGGACAGCTGGCAGAATTGTAATTACAGGTTGGAACCTACAGCTTCCTGTACTGGAAGTGTAATAAATGAGTTTTAGGCGACTCTGTGCTTGGCTTGCTTTACGTTCCTGGCAGCATTACTGTAGTGGTTGGTTACCATATTCTGGCCAGGTCCAAAATCAGCTTTTCATCTGCAAAGAAGAGCTGTCTGTTTCTCTTACAGTGAGGCTCCGTGTTTATTTTGATAGGAAGCTCTGCCTACCATTCTCTCGGAACAATTTCTTTAAGGAGTAAGCACCATGGTCAAAATATAAACCCATGTATTACACAAGCCGAAATAGACACAGGTACAGAATTTCCACCTGTCCTGCTTTGTAAGAACTTGGTGGTGTTTTGGTAGCTGAAGTGTGGAAACTTGCACCTATGACTGTACAGTGCAGTCACACTTTTTTCATGGTTTCTGGGTTTGTGCAGCACTTGGCACACATGGCTTTTGCCAACGGTATGAGTTCTTAGACAGCACTGTCACACTGATGCGAGAGGGAACGTGAGCATGATGGCTGCTGGTATAGGACGGGTTCTGTGTTGTTTCATGTCATTGCCTAGTTCATAAAATAGAAATGCTGCCATGAAATAACATCTATCCTTCCTGGTCCAAATATTTTTTATGTCTATAATAGTGTTTCAGGAAGTGACATGTAAATGAATTTTTATATTTACTGCTATTCTTAAGGTTGTCTATTCTCCTTTTCTCAATAGTGGGACTTTGCTTGCTTCAAATAGGGAATTTGATCCCAGTCTTTGGAAGAAGTTACAGATTTGCATGATAAAGTCAACTGTATAGATGTGAAGACATACATTGATATCTGTGTAGTATTTTAGTAGTGCATTCTGATTTAAGAGAAAAGCATTTATATAACAGAAAAAAAGTCTGGGTTAATTAGACTGAGGACTGGCTAATTGGCAGTAGCGAATCTCTGTAGTAGTTACATTATCAGATGATGGTGTACATAGTGCTGGGACCAGGATTATGTTGATACTGTCCAAAACTGTCCTCAGTAGGAAAGCAAATAGAAAAGCATCAGATGACAAAGTTCACTTTATGCTGTAAAGATTGTTGAAAGGGTAACTAACAAAGTAGGCAGGGTGATTATATGAACAGATCTGTATCATTAAGTTGGATCCACTCAAACAAATGACACTTAATGCATATTATAAAGCTATTGGTTTAGAGACAATGAACAGGCAACACAGCCTTGGGAACAATTTAGAGGTCATAGTGGGCGAGGAAGACAACCTGATACAGTAACAGGCTAATGGAGAATAGCGAGAACTGAGTCTAAGAAAGAACTGAACTCTGTAGACAGCATCATCAGTACCCACCGTGGAGTTCTTCCCATAGGTCTGCCCCATGTATTTTATAGGGGCTGTTGCCAAATTGGAAAAGGTTCAGAAAAAATCCAAAAGAAAAGACTTCAGGAAAGGTGAAATTGTCCAACTGCGAAGATTTAATGGGTTCATTTGTTCAGTTTACCAAAAAGAAGAATGTACCATGACATAGCTGTAGGGAAGCGTATGTCTTCCCTAGAGAAATACTGAATAATAAAAGGGTCTTTAACCAAGTGGAAGAAACAATAACAAATGCTGGACATAGAAGCAAGGCAGCACTAACTGGAAATAAGGGCGTCTTTATTTTAAAAATTAACAATTCATTACAGGAATAAGATAAGGATGATACTAAGGTATATACTTGACCTTTTGCTGACTTCAGACCAAAGCCTTCTAGAAGACAAGTTTTAACTTTATTCTGATATAGCTGAGTGAAATTATACAGCTTCTGGTTGGAGCTGAAGGAGACTTTCTGATGCCCTTGTCTGGATATTTTCCCTCTACCTCCTGTTTCTTAGGCACTTTCCATCTGTGGATTTCAATCCCTTCTTCCTGGGCAGAAGCAGTGACAGACAGGACTTGTGTGCATTGGTTTCCACTGGGATTCTAGGTTTGGAGCATTCTCATCCCACTGTTGCAATATGGTCTCTCCACCTGCATTGTCACTTCCATCTAAAAGCTCTGCACATCCCTGAACTATGCAGTGCATTTCTGTCCTCTGTGCTCAGTTCTCTCCCATTTTAACATGTCTGAGTTGAATTAATACCAAAGGCGTTAAGAAAACACAGGTTCACAAAAGTTCATTGGTCAGAAAAAGCTACTTTCAGCATCTTAAGAGACACCTGAACTGGACTGTAGCACCAGCCAAGGCGAGAACTAGTATCTGCACCGTGGAGCTAAGTCATTTATTGGGCCACCATGAAAGACCATGGGCCTGAGACATGTCTACAAATATCCCTGCAAATGTGAAGCCTCATTGTTTAATTAGGTCTTCACGTCAAAACCAGCTGCTTGATGGGGGGTGGAGGGGGTAGATACAGTCCCTTATAAGGCATAATTAAATTCTAGGCTAATTCCTAAATCTGGAGAACACATTAAAGTGGGTAGTTGCAATGTCAGGCAAGACCACACTACAAAATGTTTATTGCTCCAAAGAAACACTGGAACAGTGAAGGCTGTACGGGATGATTGCCATTCCAGGCTACTGTTCACTACTTAGAAACCTGAAGGGGAGGGGAGTAATGTCATTTCATTTGGGCCATGGCAGGAGTGAAACCATGGTGAGATGCAGGCTTGCCTGAAGGAAGGTGGGTAAGGAGAGGAAGTGGTCCTTGTCAGTACAAGGAAGCACTGAACAATAAGGGGAGGAGCAGACTAAAGAAATTCCTATTCCCCAAGAGTTTCCTTTAAGCACAAGGTGGGTGTGTCTCCCTCCAACATAAAACACATCCTAAAATAAACACGCACAATTATTTGTGAACATACACATTCCTTATGGTGCAATGGTGTTTTGTGTCCATTTAGAAGCTACAGCCAGAACCTTTCAAGTGGCTCAGACAGCAAAGGAAGCAGAAATTGAAGCAGAATGAAATTGTTCTGATAAAAGGCAACTTTTCAGTAATTGTTTGGGTTACTTTTTAAACAAACATTTTTACTCCTCCTGTAGCCTTTCCCCCCTCCAAAAAAAAAAAAATAAAGGAAAATTTTTGAAGGAGCCTCGTGAAAGGCAAGATCAACACACAGAACAGTTAGGAAAACACTATGGAAGGAATCAGTAGTGACCAGTAGCTGGCACAAGTGGGTAAGAGAAGGACATCACAATGCTTATTATTGCCATACTATGAACAAGAGTCCATTACCGTAAGTTCTGTTCCACTAGCAACGTTACTGAAGGTAGCAGAAGGAAAAACTCAAGATTCCTTGATTCCTTTTGCTGTAGAAAAATATCACTGGAGGGAGAGTAACTGGTCCGTTGCTGATTTCTGGTGGAAAAGGTGTAAGAACTTGATTTTAGCTAATAAAAAATTCATGCATTTTACTACCAGAAAGTTAGTTTAGGATGTTCAGTTGTTGCAATAACTGATTTAAAAATGCAGATCTGGCTGGGGAGCCAGGGTTACAAGATACTCAACCGACTTCTATTCTCTCCCTGTTTTTAACAGGCAAGCGTTTTCAGCAGCTGCAGACTTGCTGTTGCTGCAACAGAAGCAATGGTGCTTCAGCGATGGTGAAGTGTTTGGTAATAATGTTTCTGAAATAATCTGGAGGGAAAGATTAGCTACCCAATCTGTGATTTCAGTAATTAGACAGATGCCCTGCAGCTGGAAGCAGCAGTGGATACTGTGAAAGAAGAGTGCACACTGCAGTACTGGAGACTGGTGAACGTGTACTTCTCTCTCCCTCCTTGTCTACAAGTTGTTTTAAGCCTCCCACACATGAAGCTGGATCAGATAAAACCCCAGAAACAGAATAATTCTTAATCGGTACATGTGGTAAGGCACCTGATCAGAACAGACTTTTCACTTCTGGGCTGAGCTGAGATCACTTACTCGGTTTTTAACTCAGATGAAATCTCTCTGGTGTCTCATAATTCTAGAAAGATTTTTTTCTGACTACATCAGAATACCAAATTGTCAGCATCTTTCTGAATATTGGAAGAAATTTCAGCAAGGTTAAGAAGATCAGAAGAAACAGCCTGTTATACCTTACAGAGTCTAACCAAACAAATATGCCAGTATTAGTTCAATACAAATTACTCCAGTTGGATTAAGATAACAGTAAGAAAAGTACCATGACACCAACTATCAGAAAAATCAGAGAATCATTTTTAAGCAGTTTGCATTCAGTATTACTTTGTTCTCAGTACGGTGCACAGCTGAATTTTAATTGTCTTCACTCCAGATGTCAAAAGTCTGCATTCCAAAATACTCAAATTATAACAGCACAGTAGCTACACTTCCTGAAACTTATACCATGATTTAGGATAGGATTTCACATAGGAACCATATCCCAAATGGTGTCTCCTGAGATGCTGTTCCCTTATTTCCTGTGTATAGGGCATGAAGATTTTGCACAAAGAATTGTTCCTGTCTCTCTCATGGTGAAATCCTCTGTTCTGTGCTTTTCCTTATAACAGAGAGCTAAAATGTGTTAATTAAAATTATTAAAAGAATTAGAGATTTCTGATTGATTAACCATGCAATTACCTATTGATGGCTAGGAAACATTAGTAAGAGTAAAACCCTTCTCTTTACTTATTACCATCTGCAACCATTTGGTGCGCTGGCTTCTTCACACCACATATTTCATCTCATCTAAAATCTCATGAGGGAGAATCCCTATTGTTGTCTATTTATGCAGCCTTTCAGCATTTCATTTAGTTATTTAAAGAATATTAATTTCAGGACCAAGGCAGCTGGAAATGGCTGTGGCATGTAAACTGTACTGTGAGTAAAATGGCCATATATGACTTAATTCATCTAGCTTCAACCTAGCTTATTGTCAGTCTGCTTCAATTCCCCTACATGTGTGTCAGCACTTCCATTGGAAATAGTTTAGAGACTCTGGCTGGCCTTATTTTGCAAGATAATTCACTTTTCTAAAGTATATTTTGACGTTCAGGGAAGATTGTACCTGCAAGGGGTCCTGGCATTTGGAGGATCTTTTGACTAAAGAAAGGAATGAAGAAGCTGTACGCTGAAAACCCAACTTCAGTTTATACCAGTAACTCTTCATGTTTTGGGTTGAAGTATTTCATTTAGTGCAGTATAGCTCAGCTGCATAGCCAATGTAAAGTATTAGCCAAGCTTTTAGAAAACCATCTTATACGTCATGATTATGTTGTTGACATGTTGTATGACAAACAAAATGTAACTCCATATTCTGTTACCATGGTAATGGCGGATGGGATGACTGTGTCTGGGCACCAAGTGTTCACCTCAGCTTCGCTGGGTTGAGTTAAACCTTGGTCTGTTGGTAGAACTAATTTTGTTCAATGCTGAAATTCTGCAAACTACATATTGAAATTAAAATCATTGCTACAAAGCATCTGTACTGTGTTATAAGATCAGCTACTGTGGCTGAAAGGCATTTCTTTCATTGCAGTGAAACACTTCATCATCATTGCATCAAAGCGTTCACAATCTCAGGGCAAACAGATTTCTGGGGCAGAATCAAAAGGTTTCTAATGTCATTAGTACTTCATAGTGCGGGAGGTGGAACCCATCCGTGGGTGTCTATAGGACATACCTGTGGCTCTGAAGCTGCACATCTGCCTCTCCCCAGGTGTGTGAGGGCTGCATCTGTTTCAGTTCAGTTCAGTTTTGACCTCAAACTGTGTTCCCTGGAGTAGCCCCAGCGCCACGTGGAAGCACGGTGCATGTGTTTTGCTCCTTCAGTTCTCTTGTCAGAGCTAAGCCTTTTATTGGCCAGACTCCTTCTGCATTAGGAGTCACTGGTATAAGACAAAGTCTACTGTAGGATATATTCTGCAGGCTTTACTAAGGAACCAAGATGACTAACATGGCTTTTCTCTCTTTTCTCCAGAAATCACAAAGCCACCACTAGCACCGAAACCAAAGATTATTGGTCATCTTTCTCCAGTAGCTGTCTCCAAATTTTCTCCTTCACTGCCAAGGGCTGATATTCTTCATAACCCGAACTCTATGTCTAGGGGTCCCAAACCACCTATCGCTCCCAAGCCAAAATTCTCAGCTGACACTGAGGGCAAGTCCAGTGTTTATACCAACAATAACTTAAATAAATGCTCAAATGGGAAACTGGTATGTCTTGACGGAGAGCTGTATGAAGGAAACCAATGCAATGCTGATTGCCCAGAATCTGAGGCAGATAATGAATACATTGTAGTTCCTGAAGCTCAGCTGACTAGCAAAGACTGTAATGACTTGGAACATGAGCATGATCAGAACTTAGATTCCTCTGTGGAAAATGAAGTCTCAGAAACTCCAGAAGAGGTAGAGGAGGAAGAGGATAACATTACTAATGATGAGGATACCAGCAATCGAGAAGTCACTGAAGATGAGCACAGTAACTCTTCAGATATTGTTGAACCAATGGAACCAGACTCGGAAGAGTCAACCAGAGACTGTGACCAGTCTGAAGCACTTTGTGAGGAGTCCTCAGATGCCCCTGATAGGGATAATGATGCTTCCAAGAATATAGATGAAGTTGAGGATGTCGTAAGTGACTTCAGTGAAACCAAAACCAAGGAAACTTCTAACAGCCTGGAACTGGTTAAGGACAATAGCGATTGTAAGACTGACAGTGATAACATTTTGAATAGAGATGAGGAACTAGTCGGTGATATCTGTAAAGATACCATTGTAATGCCACTACCTGGAGATGAATCAATCCCAGGTAGCGAGAAGGCAGGGCAGGAGGAGGAGGAACTGCCTGAGATGTTAGAAACGGGAGATGGGTGTCTAGCACATGATGGTGACCACAGTGCGCATGCAGAGCTTGATTTGAACATGGAAGGGGAGTTAGAAAATAATGACTGTGCAAGCCCTGACATGCTGCCCGATGAGGCCAGTGAAGAAACAGCTCCTGCCTTAGAACCATGTGAAGATGAACCCAGTGCTGAAAATGGTTTAGCAGAGTCCATCCATCAAGCAGCAGCTGAAGAAGAGGAAGCCAACCCAGATGAGCATAGTAATACAAACACAGGAAATGCCAGTGATGGCTTCGAGATCACTGAGAGGAGAGGTGAGGAGAAGGCATCAGAGTTAGCCTATGAAACAAGCAAAGACTCTGGGAAAGGGGAGGAAGAAACTGTGAACGCAGAGAATATGGATGATGGCTGTCAAATTGCTCCTTGTGAGAATGAATGCGGTGAGGAAATACCCATGGAACATTCAGATGAGAATCTTCAAACAGAAGGGACCTCTCTGAATGAAGATTGTGTCATTTCTGATAGTCTACCTAATAGTCCAGGGATGGAGCCAGAGCTGGAAGATGTGACTGTTGAAGAGCATAGGGAAAGCACTGGGGAAACCTCTAAGTCAGATGAGCTACAACTTGAAGACAATGAGGTGGAAGCAAACAGCTTCAGCAAAAGTGTCCCAAGTCAACAGGTCCCACTTGAGGAAGAGTTAGAAGCACATAAGCATGGCAAAATGAATGTAGAATGTGGGATCATACAAGTCTTGCATGAAAATCTATCAGTCCCTGAAGTGGTTATTGTGCCTGAAGAATCAGAGGAAAGAGAAACAAGCAGTGATTCCCTAGATGACCCGTATGTGCTTCCTGCAGAAAATGAAATTGCTCATGATGGGCAGACTGATTTAGGAGCTGATCACAGTAAAAAGGATGAATTAGCCATGGATGGTGAAAACAACTTGCTGCCCATTGATCGTAAAAGCATTGTCACCAGAACACGGTCACTCTCTGGGAAAATGCCAGGCTGTGTCCCAGAAACAGTTCCAGAAGAAACTGGACCTGAAACTGATATACCATCTTCCCGCAATGGCTCTGGGACAGAAGATTTAAGCAAAAATTTATTTTCAGTGGAAGGAAAACCCGTGGAAGCCAACAGGACATTACCAACCAAGTCAAGATGTTTCGTTTTATATCCTCGATCTTATTCTGTTGAAGGGAGAGAGATGCCTGTCTCTGTTTACAGAGAAAGTGATGGCTGCATATTGGATGATGGTAGAATAAGAAGGACAGAAGACAATTTGTCTTTGCCCTGTGTCAATGGTTCCTCAGGTAGCTTTTCCCAGAGAAATCATCTTTCATCATGTGGCATATCTACTCCATCCTCAGTTGTTGATATACCACCTCCTTTTGAACTTGCCTACATCACCAAAAAACCAATCACTAAAAGTTCCCCTTCACTTTTGATAGAGAATGACTCACCTGATAAGTATTCCAAGAAAAAGAAATCTTCCTTTAAGAGGTTCCTCACTCTAAAATTCAAGAAGAAAACTGAAAGCAAAGTCCATGTAGATGTTAATGTTTCCTCTTCAAGGTCCTCATCAGAGTCTAGCTATCATGGGCCTCCGAGGCTGATGGAGCTGGACAGAAGGAGCCTAAATAGCTCACCTCAACTAAAATCACACGTGGGGAAGCTCCGTGCGTCTGAGTCTCCCTCCGCTGTTCTTTTCTATAAGGATGGTAAAAGAAAAGGAACACCCAAGTCCTTCAGCAGGAGTGTGTCAAGGGTGGAATCCTTCGAGGACCGCTCCAGACCTCCTTTCATGCCACTCCCATTAACAAAACCCAGGTCCATTTCTTTTCCCAACGCCGACACATCTGACTATGAGAACATTCCTGCTATGAGCTCTGATTATGAAAACATACAAATTCCTCCTCGAAGATCTACCAGAGCAGGAACTTTTACTGAGTTTTTTGAAGATCCCAGCAGGGCATTATCTGCTGCTAACGAGAATGACGGCTATGTGGATATGAGCAGCTTCACTGGCTTTGAGAACAAGCAGCAAACCACAGACCAGGAAACAGAAAGGTACTGTAATAAATTATTGTGTAAGACCTGCTAGCCTTGGCCAAACAGGCCAAGGTACTAGGTGCTAGGTACTGTAGGCAGATCCTCCATGTTCCTTGGCTTATACCCCCTCAGGAAATGCTTACAAGAAAGATTGGAAGAATACAAGATAAGCCTTTATCAGTGAAAAAAACAAGACACCAAATTAACTTTTTACCTTGTAGATGTATACTAGCAAGTCTAGTGGATCTGGATCCTATGGTTTACAGATACAAACCAGAGAACATTTAAAAATATTTGATTTATCCAATTTTGTGGCTTGGGGGGTGGGAAGATGTTGCTTTGTTCTTCAGTAAGAGAGGTTTCTGACTTCTTGACTGAATGAAAAGAGCCTATTTGCTGGAAGGGGTACTGCTTCATTATTTCATTGCTGTCAATTTCTCAAGGCAACTCTCTCTATATATAATTTATCTTTCAAAGTATATCAGTTAAGTATAGACCAGAAAATCCCAAATCACGAACTAATCAGACTAGACAATTAATTTTAAAAGTTGCTGTAAAGCCTATCATTATGGGCTTTTGACAGAGCTGCTGATTTATAAATGAATTAAGTCGCTCTGAAATCATATGCATTGCTAACATTAATAAAACTCTTTCCTCCCATTCCATTAGATTATTTGCAAACAAGAAAATGTCCTTTTCATAGTTACATAGGAGCAATGTACTCAAGACCTTTGAATCTGAATCTGTCGTCAGATTATAGCATACAATCAGTGGAGTGCAGAGATGTAAATAAGAAGAGTGTTAAACAGGTAATGAGAAAGCAGGGTGCAAAGCAAATGAATGAAAAGGAATGTCTAATACAGTTGCATTTTGTTAGAGCTGTGTGAAAATGATAAACATCTCAAAAGCATGTCCATTTTCATCCATCATTCTCCTTCTAAAGATTTAATACTCCTGTTTCTTTGCAACATTTATTTTTCTGGTCCTCTCCCCTGTCATTATGAGTGGAACAAACCGTGAGCTTTTCACACATCCCTCTTTTGATATTCAGACTTGGGGAGTAAAAGAACTTCTGTTTAACACCTCTGAATGAGTCTTGCAAACTGTTTCTAAGACAAGAATGATGTACAGTGCTTTGTCCTTCTGAGAGGGGCAGGAACTGGCAGAGGTGGGTGCGACACGGGGAAAGAGATTGCATCAATGCTCAGGCTGTGGATGCCAATGGGCCCGGAGCGGCAGGGTCTGGGACACGGGCGGTGGTTTGGCTCTTTGGAGACATTGGCTGCCCTCAGTGCTGGGAGCCCCAGTGGTGCCGAGGCTGGGAGGTGGTGGAGAACAGCACGGCTTCACGGCGCACACGGCCGCGTCCCCGGGCAGGGCTCAGCCAGAGCCGCGTTAGCCTGACCCGATGGCCCGTTAGTCACGCAGCTGTCAGCTGTTTGCGTTGTGCCCGGCACACTGACGCTCACTGTTGGAAAAGCTGGCCAGTTCTTTGTGTCCATGAAACGCCGCCCATTTTAGGTGGCTCTTGAAGAACCGAGTTAAAAATATTAAAACTACGTCAATTGCTGTGACTTGGGCCCATTTATGAACTTCCTGTGGAAGCCTGTTGTTTCAAGGGGAGAGCCAATCCAAACTGGTTCAGGAAGTCTCAAGGTCAAGGCGTGAACATAATTTTTCAGTCTGCTGCTTGTTGTGCATGCAGTTTTTGCTGTTGGGGGAGAAATGAAGGCTGGGATCCTGAACAAGCCCTTTATCAAGATAACCGGGGTGGAGGGGAAGAGCATCAGGCAGACAGCAATGTACATACATTGCTGCTGAGATAGCTATTATTTGCTATATTTGTCAGGATGTTTTGGACAAAGACATGCCTCAAAAGCTTTGATGAAATGTAAAGGGGTAATGCACATATCGTGGCATAATATACTTGGAGAAACAGTGTATGGTCTAATCGTAAAGCAAAGCAAATTGTACAAGTGCATGTACATGAACCTATTTACCCATGCATACACAATGTATGGGCATGGATGTTTTATTTCCTGCTAAAGCAGTTCTGCCTAAAATATCTCTCAATGGATTTAAGCTTTCTAATATGAATACCTATCAAACGCAGCTCTACCACAACCACACAGGGATAAAAATGACTCTGAACTCCAGCCTGCTCGTATCCTGAGGCTGATTCCAATCATTTGAGAGTACAAGTGTGTTGGATTAAACGCTTGCAATACATGAGACTTGAGCCTGTGAGCTTCCCTTTGGTGCATTCACCTGCAGAGCACTGGTATTTAGCATCTGCTGATACCTTATGGAATTACTACATTTTTGATGAATGGCCAAGTACAACTCTTTTATTACATTTCAGAGAACAGAGTGTGAGAGTGCTATAAAAGATTATAATAATCTGGGAACCTCCACTACTGCATGTGATTGGGGAAAAGCAGGACGGGAGGGGGGCTTACAGAAATTGACAGATGAGAAGATTCACTGTTTAATTTTCTTGCCAGAAGGAAAGACCATGTGGAGTAGATTTAAACCAATAATTTCTAATTAGAAGCAATCACGCTTATAGAAAAAGTCCAATAATGAAAGTGTTCTAGAAATATATCTTAACTTAGAACTACCACTGCCAGAATAGAACTGGGAATATTGCCCCCTGAAGGGCAGTTATTGTGTATCCCCAAAATTTAGCTATCTGGTATTAATAATTAAACTCTGATTCGGGTATATGACAATATAGATCATCATTAGCCTTCTGTACAGTGTAGAAATAATGGGACATAAGTGGAATTGGACAAAATTCCTAATATCTTTTCCCAGTCCACATAGCCTGAATCAGACTCAATTTTCATTTGCTTTTGAAAAGTCACTTTCTAGCTCCTTTTCTCTGCAGAGTTGCACTGCAAAAAGCAAAGCAACACAAACCATTTGTTCAGGCTGAAAGCAAAAGACAGCTGTGTCCCACCTCTGGGACAGACACTGTAACCCACAGTATTGCCTCAACCCTCAACAACCATAAGTCAGAGCAATTTCACTGAAGTTACTGGTTAAACTACCAGTTAGAATTAAAGTGTTCTGGCACGTGTCTTAAAGAATAGCTTCACTAGCGCAGCTTGACCTTCAGAGCATCAGCCACGCATACAGCAGTGTGATAAACATCAAGGGGATGGGAAGGAGATACCTCAAATGCTCATTTCATAGTCTACCACAGTATCACTTCCAGTGCTTTTAGGAGAGATGGAGAGAGTCTTTTATCAGGGTTTAGATAATGTCAGGAAGATGGCATAGGTTGGGTGTTTTCAGAATTTCATTTCCCCTTTTTGTTTTCTACTTAGAGTCCTTAATTTGGATTTATCAGGTTTGCCAAGTTTCAATCTTTCTATCTACTAAGATACTCAAAATTCAGAGAGGAAAGAAGACAGGGAGAAGAGAGGAATAAAAGGAGCATACCTGCAGTTCCACAGTTAATCCCACTATGGTGTTGAATATTCATAAGAAATTAGCTAAAAGCCCACGTTGCTGTTAACTGTACATTCCTACACCCTTCTACATAAAATGGTCATCGATACATACTAGAAGAACCTCAGTCTGATTACTGTACTTAAGCAACAGCAGGACTTGCTCAGAGTGAATTCTTGGGGGCCAGTGTGGGGATTCCAGTGCTCTGTGCAATTACACCAAGGCTCATGATAATTCCTAATAAGTCTCTAGAATTGCAGTCTCATGCCTGTAAATTACTCCCGAGGCTCTGACTTTTCAAGACATACGGCACCCATCTGATTCTTCTCAGCTTTAGTACAGTCAAGAAAGCTGATCACCTCTTCAGTATCCAATTCTATTGCAGATGCGTTTTATTCCCAAGGGATGTGCCTCTTCAAGAAGAAGATGGAGAAAAAATTGCCTTTAGTAGAAAGTCAGGAAAAACACATGGTTTAAGTGATACCTTTCCTTTAATTTGGCCAGACTGAAGCAGGAACAACAGGGCTAGCATCTGAAGTGCAAGCGTTGGAGAGGATGCTTCATGTGTAAGCAGCTGCGGTAAAAGCTTTGTCAGCAATCCTCTCTGCGCATAGCCATAGTCAGTCTGGGCTTCTGCCAGGCGTGTACGCAACATTACAAGGACTACAGCAGCACGGACCAATTCCAAAATGTATGTCAAAATCATATTATAGTTAGACAGCAACAGAACCACTGCCTATGGTTGATGGGCCATACAGAATGCAAATCCTGTTCCTTTAAAAGGAGAAAAATCCAGTGGATGAGCAGTTACTTCCCCCTCCAATGAGCTGTCCCCTCGCCTCACCACTGGAGTCATCAACCTATGTTCTACCGAATTATGCTACTTAAGTGATTATATCCTCTCTGCTCCCTGCAGGTCCAACAGTGCAGCCAGGGACAGTCTGTTTGATGGCCTATTCCCTACCCTTCTGTAATGTACACCCAAAAAAAAGCCTAACAAAAGCTAAGCATAATAAACATCTTAGAACACGAATTCTCTGCCTAAAAATGGTCTGAATAACATGCTACTCAGACCTTCATATGCCCTTAAGTTTAAGGTGAAATTTAAACCATTAGAGTGAATTTCCTCCAACATAGCAAGTGCTTCTAACCAGTAAAATCAAGATGTCATATTCCTGGCTTTCTCTGCTACTTCAAATGAGAAGCACGTGTGTTATACAAGATTAAATCCCCAGCTCTTGGAGAGGCACAGCATGGTATCTAAGCACAGCATATGAAGGATAAGGTGAAAGTCTAGAGATAATTATGTAATGGAAGCTTCAGTATAAATAGTTCACAGACCAAAACAGCATGACCAAGAAAGGACAATCAGTGTTGTTGTATTTGAAATAGTAAAACAAATATGTTGGCAACATGGACAGTGGGATTGAGTGCACCTTCAGCACGTTTGCTGACAACAGCAAGCTGTGTGGCGCGGTCGACATGGTGGAGGGAAGGGATGGCATGCAGAGGGACCTGGACAGGCTGGAGAGGAGGGCCCGTGCCAACCTCATGAAGTTCAACCAGGCCAAGTGCAGGGTCAGGCACCTGGGTTGGGGCAATCCCAAGCACAAACCCAGGCTGGGCAGAGATTGGCTGGAGAGCAGCCCTGAGGAGAAGGACTTGGGGATGTTGGGGGATGAGAAGCTCAACATTCACTGGCAATGTGCACTGGCAGCCCAGAAAGCCCCCCACACCCTGGGCTGCATCCCCAGCAGCGTGACCAGCAGGGCGAGGGGGGAGGATTCTGCCCCTCTGCTCCGCTCTGGGGAGACCCCCCCTAGTGCTGGCTCCAGGTGGTGAAGACATTTGAAACAGCTTAATTTAACTTCTAAAGTAGGTCAAATAACACCCACAGAGTTAATTCCCAAGCATGATAATGACCGAAGCCTATGAATGTCTGTCTTCAAATGCCTGCCATAGATCATAGCCTTTGTATACTTTCCTTATTGCCAAAAACTTCTGGAGATAAGTATTTTGGAAGGTTGTAGCTGACAGATTCAATCTGTCATTCAAGAAAATATAGCTATAATTGTGGTTCATAAACCAACTCTGTTCTCCCATTAGAAAAGAAACCAGAACTGTTTCTAAAAGGGCGGTCTGTTTTACTGCTACTTCAAATTCACACTCTTAAACCCATTCCAAGAGTATGAGAGAGCTGGAAAGGTTTCTGTAAAGGATATTAGAAAAGTTTAGGAAGTTTCTCCACAATTGTTTAGAGGTCCCTTTCATTCAACTAGTAATCGGACAATCAAGAAAGACTTTAAAGGATTTTACAGGAGATGGCCAAGATTAGAGTTTGGCCCTGTGGATCTCTATTGCTTGTAAGCAGAAAGCACTTTTTTTATAATAAATGTCATTACCATTCTTTTCCTTTAAAGACTTTTACCCTCTAATGAGAGGATAATTAGGCAAAACTTGCCTCCCCTCTAGTTGATTGCAGAGCAAGGGATCCCAGTACTACACCCTGACTTCAGGCTCTGCACAGCCTATTGAAATTCTTGACAATAGCCACAGCCAGCTCTGACATGAGTCATGTCTCTATTTCTGTTTACTTTAGTATTGTCTGAATTGCCACAGGGAGTTAGAAGGTGATAGTGGTTAATGCAGGACTTCCAGCTGCTCAGAGACAGGGAGCAGTCTGCAGAG
Source organism: Limosa lapponica baueri (assembly GCA_002844005.1). Taxonomy (NCBI): domain Eukaryota; kingdom Metazoa; phylum Chordata; class Aves; order Charadriiformes; family Scolopacidae; genus Limosa; species Limosa lapponica. Next base: position 84,933 of record KZ506220.1, read on the forward strand.
ATAACCCCTTGCTGCTCAGGTCTGGGCACAGGGCACGCTTCATGTATTGCCAGGTGCTAGAGGGGTGGGAAATTGTCTTTCCAAGACAGCCAGGACAGAAAGACAGCTATTAAATGCTGTTTGATGGCAGAGCTTTTCAAACAAGCACCTTTGAGAAGTGTCTCTGGACAGCAGCAGTAATGTCATATTGATACTGAAGAAGGAGAGATTTTAATCCATTGTCCAGATTTAGGTATCAATCTTACAGCAGCTCCATGGCAGCTCTCCTGTTTCCTCATGCCCATGGAGCTGTTTGTCCTGGTTCATGCCGGGGATGCAGGTGTGGGGGGACAGGACAGCAGTGTGCTCCCCAGCACAGCTTTGCATTGCACCTCACCGTCCTGCACACACAGCACGGCCTCAGAGGCTGCCACTGCTCAGCGTCCAGCCCTGGCTTTGTGTATGAGGAATTAGAGTCCCATCTACCTCCCAGGAAACGGTCCCAAGTCCTCAGTAGGTGCTGGGTTTATTAGCAGCTGGACTCTATTCTGAGGGCTACTTTTCTGATCAAATTACAGTGCAGAGAAGGAGGAATGTGTACACATGGCCATCTTCATGTCCTGAGGGTAGACTTCTTTGTCTTCTCTGTTTCCATTATATGAACCACAAATACATTTCATTGGGGTTACCACAGAGGAGAGAGTCTGCTGTGTATTGCAGATTTGCTCTGGATGATGTGTATGGGGCACGACAGTGCTATTGGTGTGGTTTAAGCATTTCTAACACCACACAGAAAAAGCATGTACTGCAGACAGGGTGATGAGACTGCAGATGGGCAAGACGCAGCCTGTTTGAAATGGTCAGGTCTTTTGCTGTTGATGAGTGTTCTGTGAACGCCTTTCTCCTCTCCAGCCCCCACCCCAAGCCTTACTGAGATTTATTGAATGAGAGATTGCACATTACAATTCTGCAGCCTTTCCAGAATCCACTGCTCAATGATGTGGGGTATATCTCCAGAATAGATTTGTAACAAAAGCAACAGAATGCTATTGCATTTTAAATGCAAATCTAATCTAGTAGTTTATGGTTTGTTGTGCCACCCAGGAAAGTTACTTATAACGTACAACACATTTTTAATTATCCTGCCAGAATTCTTCTTTTACAGGACCCAAGGGGGGTTAATGTAAAAACTGCCTTAAAGATTTGCTGTTCAGTGGCATACAACAATTAATTTTATCTTAATCGACAAATTAGAGTTAATGGTTGCAAGAATATATTTAAGAGGTACTGTCTGTTTTGCCAAGACCCTTCTTAAAAAACTTATTAAAGGATCCTTTCACTTGAATAAATGGCTGGATTAATTAGATGCTATCCTTCAAAGGCCTCGAGCAAGCAGATTTAGACCTGTCATCAGGGAACACCTTTTGGTGCTCTGTGTGACTCATGCTACACCAGCTTTGTCAGTATCACAGGGATGTCCCCAGACTTCTTTTCTCACAGGAAATACAGCTAGGTACTGATGAACTGAGACAAGTGATAGTTGCTTGGATCTGTGTCCAGCCATCCTCAGCTGTCTCAAATTAAATACCTCTTCAGTCTATTGGCAGTGTGTTCTTATGTCTTGAATACATTTAGTAAATTTGGGCCAAAACCTCAGATATTAACCCACTACTCTCCCTGTTGGGCCCTCTAGGCAGGTGAACCTATTCAAGAAGAGCTAGTGTGGTGTTTCTGATGGAAGTTTCACAGGGAGGATTGTTGACCCTCTGACATTTCAAGTGTCAGATGGCATTCTTAGTTCTGAGAGTTGGCTGGAAGAGCTCAGAAAGGTCTCCTTAGCACACGTGCCTTCAGAAGTAATGGACTGCAGACAGTACAATACATCTTTGAAGTCAAATCTTCTAGTCCTTAAATAGATAAGGACAATATGTGAGCTAAAACTGAGCACCTCAAAATGTTTGGCATTTACATTGTCGGGTTTAAAAAATCCGGACAATGGCAGTGAAATAAAAACACCTTCCAGTGAACACACTCAGGGTGAAGAGTGAGAGTGACAGATAGTAAAATGACAAAAATGTAAAAACATATTTTAAGCTGTGCTGGACAAGCATTTTATCTTGCCATTTGATTGCAGTTCTAAGGAAAAGCACTGCTTCAGTGGCCTCAAGAGAAATAAAATACGTGTGCCTAACTGAAAAGTCCAAGAAAAAAACCCAAAACAAAATAAAAGAACTCTGTAGTTCCCAAAGTTTTTTCTGATTGTTTCATTTGCAAGTAAAAAAAATAAAATATATAGATACTGAAGTAAATTCTGAACTAAAAAATACATTTGAATTGCAGTATTAAGATGGTTTTGATTTTCCAGAATTATTGGGAGGGAGAAGTGAAATAGAATTAATTAATAGATTAATTCCAGCCAAATGTCACAAATATCTGCAGTTTTTAATCATGCCAAGCCTGATTTTTCAAGTAAAAAAGCCTCAGCCATGCAAAAGTGCAGCCAGCTCTAATTTTAATCTGGGAACTGAAACTGACATTTTAGGAGCCAGAGGAGAAGCCACTGAGCACTTTCATTCATGCCCAACATGCTAGCAGTTAAACTGTTTCTCTCCTTCTGGAAATACTCTAACAACTGTAAATCTCTGAAACACAAGAAAATTCAGCTCACTTGATGTTTCCCCCAAACGTCAGGAAAGAAAAGCCAGATACAAGGTCTTGGTTAGTTCAGAATTCCAGGGGCTCCATTTGTTTTCCTGGTAAGGCTGCAGCCTCAAATCTGGTATGTGCTTTCAAGTCCAAAGGGAATCCTTGCTGGAAGAGCAACCATGAAGATAAGAGCTTTCTTAGTAGGGTCAGTTCCTTTCGTATGTCCCCAGATCTCTCTCACAACTGATAGGAAAAGCTGCCAAACCTCCCTGCCCTTCTGATAGGGAGGTATTTATGCACGCCCAGCCTGCAGGGACTCAGGAACTGTAAAACCCAAGAGTCTGGGCACCGCTTTGTTTGAGCCTTGCCTCCGTAAGGGGGAGAGCATTCCAGACACGGTCTCCCTCTCACTGCCTGGGGTCACTGACCCTGGCAGCACCCAGCACCACGCAGCACAGTTACAACCATGCTGGAAAAAGATGATTGCATTTTTCAGTGTTTTGCTACCCCATGACCAAATGACAGGACAAGCATATGCTGGCCTGACAGCAAGACAGCTCAGTTCTCAGCTTGTGTTTCGAGGGCTCCGCTATCTAGAACTCCCCAACTCTTTTCTTGTAGTGAAATGATGTTGGGGACCTTAGCATGAGACTAAAGACACACTTAGCACAGACTACCACTGCTTCAGAAATTCTCTGTTGGAGAGATTGAGGCCCGGGTTAATCATCAATGAAAATGGCCCTCAAGAGTGAAGGATATTTTGGTCGATAATAAAAAAAGGTTGTATAATCTGTATAAATTCCTTCGTGGCTCCAGCAACAGATAGCTCGAGTAATGCTAACAGTGGAAAGAGAGGAGTTCGTTAAGTCTCACTCCAGTCAAAAAGACTTTGTTCTGGTTTCTGGTGGTTTTTTTTTAATAGAGAATATTACTATTGTCATCTAGAGAGGTTTCCTTCTCACAGAATCACAGAATTATACGGGGTTTGAAGAGACCTCTGGAGATCATCTAGTCCAACACCCCTGCCAAAGCAGGTCCACCCAGAGCAGGTTGCACAGGAACGTGTCCAGGCGGGTTTTGAATGTCTCCAGAGATGGAGACTTTACCTCCTCTCTGGGCAGCCTCTTCCAGGGCTCTTCCACCCTCAAAGTAAAGAACTTCCTCCTCATGTTCTCCCTCCTTTAAGACATTTGAAGGATAGCATCCAACTAATCCAGCCATTTGCTCAAGTTCCTCCTCATTCTGATCCTAGCTTCACTGCATTTTCCCCCTGGTTTGTTCCCAGACCTGGCTGCATGGTGTTGATAAAGCAGCTGGTCCTGCTAGTACAGGGAAATGACAACTCCCCTTCCATCTTAAGAGCCCTGCAGGGCAGCATGGTGTTCATTATGTTGAACTTACTGTGAGTATTTTCCATGGAAAGTATGGAATAACAAACTGGCAATAAAATGAAAATAGAACATAAAGACTCTGGTTCCAAGTTTTAGTGACTAGGTTACTCTGCCAAAAATAAACAAAGAAAGAATAATCAGGAACATACCACTGATCTCCAATCTCTGATATGTGCCATGTCATCAGACAGTTTGTGAAATGTATCGTCTTTTTCTAACTGGATCCAGAACTCAAAGTCAGAAAAACATTGGTAAATATGTTATAGTCAGAAAATTGACTATGTAAGTGGAATCTGGATGACAAAACAGTACCATGCCAGATGCTCATTTGGGGTACATTGGTATGCTCTGTTGATTTGTACCTCTGAGGATCTGAACAGCTATTTATGATCTGACTGCCCTGATAATTCACGCCATCACCTGAAAACAGAGCAAGGTGAAACATTTTCAAAATGGGAAAAATTCACAAAAGCATTCTATGTAAACAATATATCTGTTTTGACAAAGTTTAAGGGAAACTCCTATATGCTGTAGCCTAAGATACAGAAAACACAGTCTCTGCTTCTCCCAGGTCTGGTTTTTGTCCCAGATCACTTTGAATCAGTCAGCACTGGGAGTTAGATTTTGAGTTTCTCACAACCCAGTGCCTAAAACACCAGCCATAGGGAGAAAGAAATACCCACAGGTTTTGGTCTCAGGGCACCTAAAAATGGACACAGTTCTGCTTCATTTCTAGAACATCTTAAATAATTTATTTTCAGGTTTCTGAGGCTCAAAAATAAATTTCTAAGCTTCAGATGTTGCAGCAAAGAAAAACAGTTGTCTCCTGGTAAAGTCCCCTACAAACTTAACTAACAGTCCAGATTCTGCAATAATCAGAGTTTTCCATTCTACACATAGCAGATAAAATACCTTTTTCATCACAGCTTCAAGCTGTGAAGGAGCTCAGAGTGTTTGACTTTCAGAGTCTGTGTCTCAGATGAAAAGCTGGGTGAATGGGATGAGAATTCAACCAAAAAGCTTCAGGGCATAAAAAGGAGCAAGACTATAGCAGGATGCTATTTAAAAGGTATCTGAGGACTTTTCACATAGATAAACATGGCATGCCTTGAACCATGACATCTGTGTGACAGGCCAGGGCCTTCAGAGAATGGAACCATGATGGGAATTTGGGAAGTCTTGGAGCATTCCCTACTTAAAGACACTGATACTCATTTCAGTGATAAGTGAAGAGATTTAGGGCAGAGAACACTGTACCTGCTGCAAAACGTCATGCTACACCATATGGTATAGGCCAGATGAGATCTTTTCAGAGTGCTTAGAGTTACCTCTTGACCTTTCACAACCTTTTTTGCCAGTGGCTTCAACACCACAGTTTGTAACACTCTGCCTGTGTGCGGAGAGGTTGTCGAGCGTATCAGCAATTTCCCCGTGTCAGTCATGTAGCCAACCTGCTGAGAGTGTGGGAATCACTCGGGTTGCCACAGCTCTTACTCTACTTGTGTACATTCTTTCTCGGAGTAGGGAGAGAGCTAACAGCCATGCTTTGATGCAGCAGAGAATCACAACCCAAGATGGTAACAGGGCATACCTGGATACTTTGAAATCTGTAAAGACAAGTAGGCAGTTTCACTGCATTTTTCATGGCTTGTATGGATACTGCCTTTCCTTGCACTGGTCTCCTTTCTGATCCACTGTACGACACACTGGTCTTCCTGTCCACGGTGCCCTCTGAAAAGTAAACAGCACAAAGTGGTTGCAGAATACACTGTGGAGATGAGCAGGACTGTGCACACACCAGGACTCACTGGTGTGTACCCCCCATGGCCTTGTGCAGCCCACATTAAAGCCCAGACTATGGTGTTAAAATAGTTTAAGCTGATCTGTTCTACTGCTGCCTAGTCCCATCCTTCTCCTTGACCTTGGCATTGTCCTCATCCTTTATATTGTTCCAGGGGCTTGTTTGACCCCATTCAGACAGCTGAATGGGCAAACCCTATTTTTCTTCCTGGTGCTGAGCTAGTTCCAGGCTGAGGACCAGGCCATGCACACTGGCTTTATTGGTCAGACGGCAGTGGAGGCACAGCCTCACCCTCCATTCTGCAGCTGTGCTGCCAGATCTCTGACAGTCATACACACATACAAAGAGAAGGGGTTTGCCCCCTGGAAAGTGAACCAATAAACATGGAGCAAATCCTAAATCTGCCTGCACGCAGAACACTTTATTACAGAGATTGAAGCAAGATTAAGCCACAGAAAATCGCCTGATGAGGGCCAGCTCTTGTCTCTTGTACTCCTGCTTCAAGCTGTCATAACTGGGCCGTGGCTTCTGGCCACGTCACTACAGGAGCTCCCTGGGCTGACAGTTCTGGTTCCGCTGATAGCGCTGGCAGCTGCTGCTGGTCCAGGAGCAGAGAGCTGGGCTACAACCTCCACAGTGGTGTTTGCCGAGCTCTCTGACACATCAGCCAAGTCACTGAGGTGCCATCTGAGTGATGGCAAGAGCCAGTGCTGGGTTAGCCTATGTGGGAGGGGTTGGCACAGGGGCCTTTGGGCTGGGGGGGACAGAGGCACACTCTCAAGAATGTTTCCCACCACAAAACCAAGCCCTGTCTTCCACCAGTTCTGCTGTCTTTTGGAATCAGGTGCCAAGAGTTCAGATTTCTGTTTAGTAGATCACTACAAATTCTGGCTGCAGCAAATGATGATTGATTCAAGTTAAGTTTTGTGTTTCACTGACACCACTTCCAAGCTGGCATCCTCCGTTGAGGTTTCACTTCTATTATCACTTAAGAATTATGCTAAGCAGGATCTTCTGAAAGGATTATAATGAGTTGGATCTGTTCACTGCTGTAATGATCGCATTTGCCTAACTGACACCTAATCACATCTCAGTCCAGGCTAGGTTCCAGAGTCAACAGTGTAGTCCCAGCTGTACTGAGTTTCAGACTATATATGCAGAAGTACAGAACAGCTGTACAAACCTAAAGGCACTAAAGAACAGGACTTGTAAAGATATTCTAGTTCTGTGTAGCTCAGTGTGGTCAATACTGTGGCTGTGTTGTGCAGCCACAAAATACATCTAAACCCAGATTCTTACCTATTTAAAATTTTAAAACTCTTTATTATGCTTGTAAGACAGCAGAACCAGTCCACCAGCACTGAGCATCTCCAGGAGAGCCTACTGTGTGTTACAGACATGCCCCTGTTCTGCCTAGCTCCATTTGCAGTCTCCCACAGAACAATTTATGCAGACCTTTTTCTGAAGTGTCTATCTGCAATTTTTTTATAAATTGCAATTCCATGGGCAAGTTGCACTGCCTAAATCTTCCACTGTTGGTGTTCTTCTCCAGTGTGTGCCTTTGTGCAGACATCATACCAGCGTGGCTGCTTGAAAGCAACTGAGAGCCTATAACTCAAGAACAACCCCCTTCCCCAGTAGAAACACAGCTGTTAAATGGTTCCAGGCAGATTTCTGTATCTCAGCCTGGCTACAAGAATGTAAACATTACTCCCTGCCTTGACTTAAATACGCATGGGCATGATCCTGGGGGTATCCATCCCTCTTTGACTTAAGGGCTGGACCTGAACAGTGAAATCCCTGTTAGTTTGCAGTCAACAAGAAGAACAGAAGCAAACCTGTGCCCCAAGGAAGACGGGCAGAGCGGTTCTGTTTTAGACGCTGGTAGGAACCTACAGTGTCCAAAGCCTTCAGTCTTACCTGCATTTTAAACATGACATTGCTCTGGGATTAACCACTTTACACAAATGACAGCCAAAGCACAAAGAAGTTAAGAAACATGCCAGAGATAAGAACAAAGAATTTGTAGTAGGGCAGGGGTTTCATCTTTGCTTCCCATATAGTGGTCTCCTCCCAGAGGTGTACTTCTTCTCGTGCTCTGAGGTGACCACCTGAAGGTCACTTCTTACAGGAGATATCTTCTCCTTATTAATGCAGTTCTAGGTGTGAGAGGAGTAAGTCCTGCAGACTTATTAAGGGTTCAGAGTGAAATCAGAGGGTCTTATTCTGCTCAAAGATCACAAGTATAAATATAAAGTGACTCCACTAAAGTCAGGGTGAATTTCCCCCAGTTTTACACCACTGTATCCAAAGTCAGACGGTCACTAAGATCAGGCATTTTATAGAAGAGAACAGGGCAAAAGTGCCAAGTCGTTTTGTTGTCAGAGACCATTTGTGCTGTGAATAGGGGTTGCTCAGCAAATCCCTTGAAACTCATCCTGATAATTAGTGGATGTTTTCCTTGTTATCTTCTGTCCCTTGACAGACGTGCAGTATGGAAAGTTTCAACATGATGCAGATGTATGGCCTGCATGGTCTGGGAAGGAAGAAGAATTTCACAGCACAAAATGGAGACTTTTGTGACTGCCAAGCACTCAGGTCTTCATTTTGCCCCTCTCAGTTCAGATTTCCAAGCATTGCAGGGATTCAGCGTAGCAAAAGGTTACCAGAGATGGGGAACAACAGGGCTGTGATTTAGCAAGGGAAAGAAGAAAAACAGAAGCATAAGAAGAGCTGTGCTGATGCCGTAAAGAAGACCTTTTCTGGTGCTGTTGGATAGAAGAGTTCTGGGTGCCTGTGAAGCTAATGATTTAATGAAAGTAAAAGCTCTCTGGTGGCTGACATGCGATGTAAATAATGTGCTCAAAGGAGTCTATAAAGGGCAGGGCTGCCTTTAATAACCTATTATGTATTATCGGCCGCCCCATTGTACCTTCTGGCATGGCGGGGCGCTGGGTGCGGTGCAGCCGAGCGTCAGCCCTCGCTAGTTCATTGCCAGGTCATCTCTGGGGAGGAAGTGCTCCCTGTTTACAGGAAATGCAGGACAAGGGCCGGAGGGCCAGGCTGAGCACAAGCCACTGCGTACCGCCTGGGAGCGTGGGGAGGGGGTGTGCCACTTGTCCCAGGCCCAAGGACGCAGTGTTTTGTTTCCAGGCATGTCCAGCTTTTACTGTTGCTTTGCTTTTTCTAGCGGTTTAAAGCTGCAGGGTTGGGAGGGGAACGGTGCTCTCAGACGGCGGAGCACCCCAGAGTGAAACATGGATGGGCTCTGCAGGTTTGTGCAGGTGCCTCAAAGCAAGAGCAGCCCATCCATCCCAGCCCATCGGGGACACGGCTAGTGAAACCTCACTGTCGGGCTTTCTCTTATCCTCCTCGGCTTGCACTGCCCCAGGCTGGGTCCAAGACATGCCTGGAGATGGAGCCTGCTCTCCCCTCCAGAGCCAGACCTGCACCTCCAGCAGCAGCTGCTGAAGGTGGGAGAGTTTTGTCCTTAAAGTTCTTCAGAACAGAGCAAAAGTCTACGCAGCTGACCAAAAATCCTCTTCCCCTCTCCTATATCCCACACCGCACCAATTTTTTTACTTTTATTTTGCAAGAAAGAGCAAAATTCAAATTGAAACATTTGTGGCATGAGGAAGAACTCCTTTCTGGCCTTGGCAGGCAAAGAGCTTATGCCTCAGAGTGTGAAATGTGATTATCCCCGCATTCCCTTGCCTTGTCAGGCTGCGTATGTTATTAGCAGACATCACGCCTTTCCTGCCCTTTTCAGTCTTCAGCTGCAATATTTGCCTTGATGATCTGCCATAACAGGGAACTGACTGGCTAAACACATGCTCCACTAATAAGCATTTCCTTTTATTGGCTTTAAATGCATTTGGACTTTAATTTCCTTCAGTAATGAGCCTTCCTTTCACAGAATGAATTAAAATAATAATTTACAAATAGATACAAGAAAATAAATAATCAGTTTTAATAAAACTTAATAAATAATTGCCGTCACTGCCTTGAGTTCATACGATTTTAATTTTTTGCAATAAGGACATGACTGTCTGAGAAAGACAGAGTTTGAACTAGTAACTGCTGGGCATGTGACTTGAAACAAAGCCAGGGACAGGGATACTGAATGTAGAAAAAAGTTGCATTCAATCCATTTGGTCCAATAATAGAGAGGTTTGGGGGGTTTTTGTTTGGGGTTTTTTTTCTCCTCCCCACTGGATCGAAGGGATTTTATATATGTGGGCTTTGCATAAACCAGCTGTGTCCAGGTGAGATTCTGTTCTCCCTCTTGCATCCAGTACATTATATCCAGTTATAAGCTAAGATCCTTGTGCCAGGGGAGTTAGAAAGGGCACAGGCTGGGATCTGTCGATGGGAAGGCAGCAACTCACTAGTCGTCTGTAAACTGAGCGTATCTGATTCTGACTTGGCATGTCAAGGTCGTCACCACTCAGTTGGCTTCAGGGAGGTTATACTTGTAGAGGACATACCCCAGAAACAGAGAATAACTGTTTGTACTTTCACAGGTAGTTCCTACAAACTTGCTTTGCTGACTCGGGGGAAAAATGGCCAGTGCAATCACCAATACACACAGAAAAATGTTTAGGGTTATAACAGACATTCATTTCAAAGCTTTAGTGGATCTAGGCCTAACTGAAGTCAACAGCACTGCCTCTCTTTAGCAAAATACTGAAATAATTGTCTTTTAGCAGTCCAGAACTGTGGTTTTGCTAATGAATGGATGAAACATTTTAGACAAAAAGACATTATGTCCCACACAAAAGGTAGAGCAGAAGTCAGCATTTACCCCAGAAACCAAAGGAGTTCACTTACTTCCTATTCCCACTATGTGAAAACAGTGAATATGGCGAGCCATGTGTTGATAATTACTGGCAAAATCAGCTTTTAATAGCAGTTGTTCCACTGTAGGAGAGGGACCAAGGATGTGGTTTCTAGTCTCTTCTACTGCTTTCTTCATCTTGTGGTGACATTTTGGACCAAATACTGTTTTGATCTTTACTTGCAGGCACTTTTGAAACCATAAGAAATTTTCAGGAAATAAATCAGGGTTCTTTGGCCCTTCAAGTATGTTAGCAGTAATTAAGTTGCATCATCTAATCTGCAGTTTGCAACAGATGCAAAGAAAAGAAATTAGCGTGATCTCTAGGAAAAAAGATTCAGTCCTTTTTTTAAATCCTATTAAGGATAGTGTCAAATATTCTTTCTTTCTCTGTTCTGGCCTTGACTAGGGATGGAGAGTGAGAGAGGGAGGCAGCAGGGAGGTAACCCAGTTGTCATTAACTGAATGCTGCCACAATGGTTAAAACCTGAGCTCTGGACCCAGGACTCTGTTTCTGGAAATCATTAAGCAAGGTATCATTATCCTGGATGACCTGGATCATCCTTTACATTCCATATACCTTATGGAGACAAATTATGGATTCGGTTCAAATATGAACACAGCAGAGGTTCCTTAAGTGCTGCACTTGTTCATACTGTTCTTTAGGCTGATACTATGTTGAAACCTACTTCCCAAAGAAACCAGTTTACTCCAAGGAAGCTAACACACACTGGCTGGCCACCGTGTGTTACACTCCTGTGATTAATGATAAGCCACGCAGTCTCCTTCTCCAGAAACTGCATTTTGCAATACTGAAATCCAATTTTAGAAGAAGTTCCCTGTCCCTGAAGGGATACCTGAGAATGAAGGGTGCCTGAGAACGAGATGGGGGAATCTGGATGTCCTTACCAGCCACATGACACTTCCTTTGCCCTGGAGATGGCTCCCACTGGCCTGCTCCCTCCCGTGTGATTCAGGTGGGGCAATCACTGTGGCACTAGAACTGCACAACATCTGAACCCTACACAAATGCTCACTGCTTCGGGAGATGCTGAATTGCTCTTGACTGACCAACAAATTTCTAGCACATTTACACTGTCTGAGCAGGTTGAGCTGCAAGGCAGAAATAATTTGTAAATCTGTCCCAACACACAGGATCATACCTTATAGATGCTGTGATGGACATTGCCAGCACATCTTAACAGCCCAACCAGCTGCATTTCAGATTTATAAAGAGCCCCTGGATGGAAAGGATGGAAACTCCACAGGTATAAAGCATTAACTGAAAGCTCCAGGGATACGTTAATATACCTTACAGGACAGAGCACTCCCCTTCCCCCCTCATGACCACTGGTGGAGCACAGACCATGAAGAGAAGGCAAGTGAGATTTATGAGCCTTTCTTTAGGATGCATCACTTGATGTACAGATTTGTTGAACGCAAACTGCAGGCAATTTGGTCCTTACTGGTACAGAGGACTTAAATCACCTAGGGGAAGTGACAGGCCTTAAGTTGAGATTTCCACCAACTCAGCTTTTCTCTTTTTTTTGAGGCAGTTGGTGACTCTAAAGGAGGAAACAAGACATCACCCATGTGTGTGGCCAAGAGATGAGCATATACCCAAGGGCATTTGTGTTGTTATGCAAACAAAAGTACATGGTCTTCCTAGGCCTTTATTATAATAACCTTGGCTGGGTATTTTTGCCACTGTTAAATCCCCCAGTTAAATTCTTATACCTCAGTAATGCTGACTGACTTCAAAAAATCCTAAAGAATTGATGTTATCATTGCTGAAGAACGAGGTAGAATTTGCAAGGTCATTTGAAGGATAGGTGTGGAATTAAATGAAGGGCAAGTATCTCTTTCAGAATTGCACATCTAAGCCAGACAAAATACAGTATTTGTCAGTCTGTGAATCATGTTCCATGAGCTCTCACACCCGCTGGGTATCTCCACAGTGCTCCTCACTTCCCATGCACATGCCATCTGCACTCAGACTTGTCCCAACCCATGCTGTGGAGGGATCATAGTTAGGAGAGACTTGTGTCTTGACTTCATTAACAGAGGAGACAGTACTATGACAATGATTAATTCAGCTTCCCTCTCCTTGATAGCGTCATCTCCGCTCAGCCCACAGGTCCTTTTCATTTGAGGTCAAATGTAAACATCACTACAGGGGCAGGAGAACCAGAGAGTCTGCAGACTCCAGAGCACCTTTTTTCAGATGCACCAATACGTGTTGACAGGTGAAGGTACACAGATAACTAGTAGAGTGCACCGATCCAGCTTCTCCCTACTTCGTACCTATCAGCAGCCCTGCTAATTATAATGTAACTGGTGCTAAATAAAAGACTTTTGTTGTACTGCCTCCTCCTCCGTTTATTCAGTCAATTTAAGGTTAGACTGTCCCAGAAGACACATTGCTCCTTTTTTGTGCTGGCTGACTCTTGGAATGATTACAGACAACTGCTGGAGAAGCAGCAGATAATGTGTCTGCAATCTGCTCTCATTCAGCCATATCATTGCTACAAGGAAGAGAATTAATTGGGGACTACTACTGAGATACTACCAACTGTGGGACTCACCCACACTTTTATTAGCATCTTCCATTGCATTAAAGTTTATTGTTTGCAGTAAGTTTATTTAGCAGTGCTTTTAATGCGCTAAAGAAAAATATCATTTAGCAGAATAAAGAAACACAAGGGTTTGAATACTTATATATATTACTATATATAATTACAGATTATATGTGCATAATTATTTCATTATAAATTGTATTCTATAGAATGGTTAATTTTATAGAAAATCTTTGCCTTGTTGTAGGTGTAGTTTAAGGTAATGAATTTGCCATGGTGTCATCTTACATGCACTTAGATATACCTTCTGAGTCACACAAAGTGCCAGGATCCATTTGAACTCTGAGGGAGGAAAAAAAAACTGCTGTAGCTGATGAACCACCACATTCTCAGACCCATTAGAGGGACATTTTCTTTGCAGGAGTCTGACAATAAACAGTGAAAGAACAAGTAAAACTCTGCTGTAGATTGTTGTGGGTTTTGTCCTTGAAATTCAGCACAACAAAATAGTTGCTGCCAAAAAACCATCTTGTTGACCTGTGTCCAATTCATGCTGATTATCCACAATGATCAGGAAGGGCTTTTTTCTACACTGTGCGTATTTTTGCTGCCCTCAAAAGTACGAGAATTTCTTGGGGCACTGGGTTTCTAGACGTGATGGATTCACAGGCAAACCCTACATCCCCGGTGCTGTGGGGGTGGCAACACCAAGACATTTTGCCTTTCTTGTTTGCACACTAGGGAACAGCCAGGTGGAACTGAGCTGAGGAACTCTGCAGTGCTGAGAGCTCAGGCTACTGTAGGTTCAGTGCAGCAGCCGGTATCAGTTCTGAACAGGCTGTTTGAGAAAAGACGGAAGGTAGTTCCTCATCAGCTACCAGGGAGTGAAGGCTGGGCATGTGGCTTGAAGGCTCATGGTCTCCTGGGCTGCACTGGGCAAAGCGTGGCCAGCGGGTCGAGGGAGGGGATCCTTCCCCTCTACTCGCCACTGCTGAGGCCACAGCTGGAGTGCTGTGTCCAGCCTGGGCTCCCCAGTAGAGAAGAGACATGGACACACTGGAGAGGGTCCAACGAAGGGCCACGGAGATGATGAAGGGACTGGAGCACCTCACATCTGAGAAAAGGCTGAGAGAGCTGGGGCTGTTCAGCCTGGAGAAGAGAAGGCTCAGGGGGGATCTCATCCACGGTACAAAGGTACAAAGAAGATGGAGCCAGGCTCTTCTCAGTGGTGCCCAGTGACAGGACCAGAGGCAATGGGCACAAACTGGAACACAGGAGGTTCCCCCAAACACCAGGAAACACTTTTTCCACTCTGGGGGTGACTGAACTGGCACAGGGTGCCCAGGGAGGTTGTGGAGTCTCCATCCTTGGAGATATTCAAAAGTCGCCTGGACACGGTCCTGGGCAGCTGGTTCTAGGTGGCCATCCCTGAGCAGGGGCTTGGACCAGATGACTTCCAGAGGTTCCTTCCAACCTCAACCAGCCTGTGATTCTGTGATCAATGGAGATGAAGCTACCTTAGAAGAACTGTAGTTCATGAAGTTGGCTGTGACTATTTCCCTATTACTAGAGGTGGATTCTTTTCATGATCAGTGGTTATGTCTTATTAATCTTGGTGACTTGGTGACACAAAGACTTGGTGACTTGGTGACTGCTTAATAAAGCAGTTTATTTTTTGTTCTCAAATATTGAGTTGGAAGGTTTCTCCAATAGTGGCAGTTTACCAACATCAAACACAGAATCACAGAATCACAGAATCAACATCAAACACAACCTACACAGTCTCTTGGAAAGTGCTAAAACACGTCCAGGTGATTTTCACAGGATGCCCAGCAGCTTCTTCTAAGATAAGAGACTTAATATGCAGCTATGGTAATTGTTTGGGCATATCTGAAGAGTTTTCTCTGTGGGTAAGACCTTGCCCTGCATTAAAATTACTCTCCCTTTATTCTTTTATAAAATTTCCCATACCCTGTTATGCCTCAGGAGTCATCTGCCACCTATCCCTGCATCCTTGGTGTTTTCTGACTTGCATCTGGCAGTAGGATCAGTGAAGACCAAGCTGCCCAGGGCACCTTCACCTGGGGACCAGTTCCTGGGCACAGTTCAAGTCTTCAGGAGCTAGGATTTCTAGGAGACCACAAAAGCGTAGATACAGAAAATGGATGAAAGGATGTGAATTCACTGGAGTACATGTGCTGGGTATCAGGAAAGGTCTACTGCCCAGGAGCTCCATTACAATATAGAACAGTCTCAGAAGTGAAGATCTGAGTGCTGCTGGAGAGGATGGAGAAGGGCAGGATGGAGAAGGTGGCACAAACATGCCTGTGCCCATCCCATGTGCAAATGAGGCCCATAACATTTTGGGACTTCTCTTTAAACACAAGCCGGTGCCAGTACACTGCAGGCCTACTATAAGCGAAGCCCATGCAACAGTTCAGCAATATTGCAAGTTTTGCTACTGTATGAGCCTTTAATAATGCCATTCATAATGATTACCAGGCTAATATACTGAGGCATTCTTCCCAAATTATAATGTATTCTTGCATTAACATAATGCAGTCATTTATGAGAGACAGAGAGAAAAGAGGGAGGGACTTAGTTTCATGTCTGCTGGGGCAAAAAATTGCAAACTAAAGAAAAGCTTTGCAAGTAAGGAGAGAGACTGGCTAAGCTACTAACAGTTTATCCTGAGCTGTTCCTGTACCTGCCTTGCTCTTGCTTTCTCTTGCGCTGAGGCCCCTTTGGGGTTGTAATTAGGCAGGGTTTCGGAAGTGCCATGATCCTGCATCACTGAAAAACTGCAGACACTAATAATAAACAAAAGCAGACAATGGTGAGGAAGAGTGGTACTGCTTGGCCCTTTGCCCAGCCATGGCAAATACACCGGGCAGCCTGCGAGAGCTCTTTGACTCTCTGCATGAGGGAAAAGCTGGTGGCATAAAAGAAAGGCTGGCAGCTGCACCTGCATGGGAGACACAGCCCTGTTTGCAGCTTGGAAGTGAATGCAGATATGTAGGGAGTTTCCTTTCCAAAAGGAAATCTGAGTCTGTTCAGTGGCCTTGGGAGTCTCTTTCTTCATTGCCCTCCCACTTACATTAACCCGCCTTTGCCCAGCCTCCTGTCACTCCAGCACTGGCATTGAAGCTTTGGATTTGCTCACATCTGGGATCCCCAAGTGGGAGATCAAAGAAAAATAAAGACATGAGGCAGAGCTCTGAAAGCAAATTAATAATGTTTCAGAGAAAACGAGAACTGAAGAAATGATATACACTGAGTAAGCCAGGCCTACATTACAGACTGGCCTGGCTGCCTAGGAGGTCTACTGGAACACACGGAGATGTCAGATTTTGTTTCTCAAAACAACAGACTTGCCCTGTTGGCTGAACACTGGAACCTACCCCTGGAAATGTAAAAGGCTTGGGGCCACATGGTGTATAAGCTCCCAGAATGATACTATGGCCAAAAATACTAATCCGATCCTTGAATGTAAAAACACAGTAAAGTCAGGTAGGAATAGGTGGGTGTTACCCCTGGTGTACTTGGCACTCCTTTTGCCAGCGCTGGAATACTGAGTTTTGTGTTGCAGTACCAAGAACAGTACTAAAACTGGCTGGTAGTAAAAACGGGTGCTAAAATGGTTAGTAAATTGGATAATGTTAATGGGTAATTGGATAAAGTTCAGAGATTTTAGAATGATTAAATGATAGAAGGCATGACAGAGTAAGGCACCAAGATCTTCACCTATTTCATAGAAAAGACAAAATGAAGGGGCAATCTGAATACAGCCTGTGAGTAGCCGCACAGTAACAAAATTTGCAAAACTACCTGCAATTCAGCAGACAAAGGTTTAACAAGATCCAGTATCTGGAGTTTGGAGCTAGGCATATTTGGATCAGCAACAGAAGACATCTTTCTAAGGCAAAGGGCAGACTAGAGAACCAACCTCTAGTCATGCTTTGTGGAGGTTTTGAAATCACTGGCCATTTTAATTGTAAAAAAAGGGTGGTTTTCTAAAAGGAAATGCTGGGAAGCCACTGGCCTGTATTATACAACAGGTCCAATACTCTTACCGCATGGCTTTCTCTGGGTTTCTGGAGCTGAATTCAGATTCCCTTTAAACAACTCAATGGTTCTGGGATCTGAGTACCTTGTGCTTTAACTGATGCCATTGGTATCACACTTAAACTTCTCTCATCCTTTTGATGTTTTCCCAGAAACCTCACTGTTACAATATCTAACTTCCACTTAATGAGCATTGAGATGTTAGTATGATCTTATTACATCCATTTTGAGGGGCTGACTAGGGAGAAACAAAGCAGTTCTGGTTGCAACTAAGGATTAACCTTTTGCTCCAAACTGAGCCAGAACATTGATCCTTTGGGGAAGCTTGAACAAGTTCAGTTAACTTCCCACTGCTCCTTTCAGATCCTTCTGCTTGCTTAAATGGTCCTGTTTGAACCTGGCACCAAAAAAACAAAGCTTGAGAAATCTTGCTTTCCAAGCCTCACAGGTCTGCAGGGATTCCCTGCCCCTGGCTGGTGATCTCTGGGCAGTGTGCGGGTTTGCTATGTCTGAGCAGTAGTGAATGCCTGGGATGACACCCCTGAGCTCATCTGTTCTCTCTCCCTGCAGTGCCTACACCGAGCCCTACAAGGTGTGCCCAGTCTCTGTGATACCAACGGAGGTCGTCACATCAGATGAGGAACAGAAGAGTTCAGAAGATGAGAGCAGTCCGGGTGATCCCAGCCTCATTAACAAGGTAAAAGAGCTGAAAATGGGGAACAAGGGAAACCCAGAGAGGGAGAAACAATTTGCAGAAGAACCTGGCTTCTCAGCTCTCTCTGCTCTTTGCCTGGTGCTCATTTAGAAATGCCAGAGCCATCGATCCTCCACTCCCCCAGTGCACTAGCAACAATTTACCCCTCTAGCATGTGGCAAAGCCAAAGAACGACAGTCCCAAGATGGACTGTGGAGGCAACATAGCCAGCAGGAACGGGCTGGCTTGAATGTCAGGAAAAATGTCTCACTTAGAAGAAGGATTTAGCTGCAATCTTGCTAATTTTAAAAGTGCACTGAATAAAACAATAACAAATACATTACTGGGACCAGTTTTGCATTGGCTGGGAGATGGAGTAAATTATCTAACAGTCTCTGTCATCTCAAAATTCTGTCATCGTGGGAAAATACACTCATGTTTGGGTTTATTTTACTGACTTCTGATGAATAAAACAGCTCTTAAATTATGTAGGTGACCATGGAAATGTGACCACAGGTTAAAACCATACAAGGCTGTTTTAACCTCCAGCTGATTAACAGTGCAGTTGTTAAAGAAATGGCATTGAGCTACTTTAGGCACAAATTTATCTTTGTTTTTCACAGAATTTCTTTGTGTGTGTGTTCTTAAAACCTAATGCGAGCCTAACAATCTAATGTTGTGTCTCTTGAGTACAAGCACCCACTGCATAGCCCATTTGGTACGCCATGCAACAAATGGGCATGTTCTTCTGAAGTCTTCCAATTTGAGCCCCAGTAACTAAGGCTGCAGAAGAAAATAGCAAATTCTGATTTTCTACACCTCTCTCTGCCATTCCTTTTGCCCTGGTCTCTCAGCATCAGCACAGCTGCGTAGCTTCCTGATTGTAGATGCCCTGTGTCTGGTCACAGGCATGTGTCTCAGCCTGCAAAAGTCTGTGGAGATGCCCCTCTAAAACCAAATGATGGCTGAGTAAGGGCTCACCTCTGTCAAGGAGAAGCATAAGTATATTGGTTCTACGAAGCTCAGATCTCTTCGGGCATTTCCAGAATGTGAAGCTTTATTTAGGGGCTGGTGTAGAGACAGTGGAGCAGAATTTTCCCCTTACCCAGACACTAGTTCTTAAGAAACAGAAAAAGCAAAATGACAGCGAAGAGCAAATGAAATTGCTGTTGCTCTAATCTCTAAGGGAGCACAGCTTCCTTTGATTTCCCTGTATGCTGAATCACTTTTAGGTCTACCCTGAAGGGTGCTGAGCTGCCTCTGCTACCAGAAAACACTGTGGTTTGATCTCCTTGCTGACACGAAAACACATGAAACAGTTGCAAGCAACCTTATCTTTTTTTCCTCTGAGATTCATGAATTTTTTTTTGTTGTTTGTTTTCACACTTTAAATTTCTGACATTACCTGTTAAATGAAAAATATTTTTCCTTTCAGTTCTATGAGTTAGCTGACAAACCAGTAGCATTTATAGAGCATATACTAGTGTGTTATCTAAGCTGGACAGGTTTCTCAGCATCTCTTAGTTGTGATGCCAGTAGAGAAGTGACAACAAAATTGTGACTTGAGTTCACTAGGGAAATGCGTGTAATCACTATGCGCTTGGAAGCAAATTCAAGGCTGCTAAAACCAATTTTATTGCCCTTTTGTAGGGTTTTACTCAAGACACTAGGAAATGATGGTTTTCTAAATGTCTCCCTTATTGTATCTCATGCGTTTTAATTGTTCTGTTGTGCTGGGGTAACCACACTGTGTAGCTGTCACAGAAGAAGGCAGCACTTAGAGAGCAAGCATGTGCTTCAGAGTCTGACTGGAGGTATCCCCCCGGCTCTTCAGGTGAACACAAACTCGGTGTCTGCACACACCTGACAGAGACCGTCGGTTGGTTGGCCTCTGCTTCCCAAGCTAATTGTCAGCAAAGATCACAGACTGCCACCAGCTCCTGGGGAGCTGTCTTAAAACAGCTCCATCTGAATACAGACTGTATTTCCAAGCTGGCTGATGAATTAGTGTGTGTGGCTACTTACCCTGCCAAGAAGCAGGCCAGGGAAGTAGACGTAACCTGATCTGCCTGTCATGATTCTGGCTGTGGGAAGATTAGCCACTCTGCAACCTACCGGGCTCTAGACCTCTAAACCTCTAAAACCTCTAGACCCCATAACCTCTAAAAAGAGGTTGGAGCAGGAGTAATTTCATCCCTGGATAAGCCACTTGCTTAGTAAGCCGAGTCAGGGGGCTGTGCTTGTTTGTAGGACCAAGAAAAGATTTAGAGATAAGAAGTGACACTGAGATATCTTTGAGCATCTTTGTTCTTGTAGCCTCACTAGGGCAGGTATCACTTTGGACAGACTAGGGGGGTCCTGGGAACTATCCTGTCAAACCCTGTGTCCCCTAGCTGTCCCCAGGACCCAATCCCTTATAGGAGACACCTGATCTGGGCAGTCAGAGGCTACCTAGCATCAGGACTCTCTTGCCACTCTGCAACGGCCTCAGCATCACTCAGCTTCACACAGCAGGCTGTGTGAAGCAATAATCAAAAGATGGCCAGGGAAGACCCAATTTCCTAGGGAAAACAGTCAGTGCAGGGCTCTGACATGAAGGATGCGATATATTTAACTGTTGTCTTTCACCCGTGCCAGACACAGAATAACAGCAATACGGGAATCTTCCAAGCTCTCATGAGCCCACGCTGCAGATTCTCTGTCAGAGACAAGGACTGCCAGTTCACTGTAATTAAGAGTCAACAGGATAGATTCCATCTGTCCACAGCTCTTGTCCCAGAAAGAACTGGTGTCTTTACAGAGGACTGACAGAGGACTGTTTTTCCTACCATACTGCTCCCGCCTCCTTTTATTGTCTTCTCACGCAAATCTTCGAGGTGCCAAGGGAACATTAGCTGCCCTGTCAAAACCTGTCTCTGTAATGACAAAGTGCAAAGAACTCATCCAGCTCCCCGACAAAGTGATGTATCCCTTGGAGCAAAATCCTCAGGACAACCCAGAGTGGCTGTACAACATGACAGAGTTCAGAAGCACTGTCACTTGGGGAGAACTGGTAGAGACATGTTAGTCTGGAAGCCAAAAATAGTACCATGGATTTTGAAATAAGCTAATCTTGTTAAAACAACTGTTTGGGGCTGGCCTACTAAGAGCTGAATATGGATTTTAAAAAACACATACACACACACACACGAAGAACCTTCTGTGGTTTGTTGGTTTGATTTCTGTTTTTCTCCTCCTCAAGGGAACCTTAATTTAAATAAAGGCATGAAACAGCCTAGATGATAAAATCTCCTCCCTGTGTTCAGATATATGCTTTTCATTTGCATTGAGCTGGATTCTGCCTGCTGCCTTTCACTGTCACGAATGCATTCCTGTACCAAAGTGCAAGCAGCACGCTTTGGTTTTTCTAACCTGCTTTCTCCCAATCTTGCTGGAAAATCGCAAGACTTCCAGTTTGCATCAGAATTTTTTCCTCTGATGTTTCTTTGTAAGGCTCACTTTTGTAAGTAGATATAATTTAAAAAATTAGCTTTGTACACCATTTCCTGGTATTGTTTCAACAGCTTGTCTCCTTTGAATCCCTGCTCTCCTGGGGATCAGATTCACACAAGTGTGAAGAAATCTTTAGGTCCTTCTGGAACCCCTGCTCTGTAAACAATTTGAATCATAGCAAATAATATATATTGAGGTATTTTTTACATTATCAGCTTTATTTTAAAGACCAAACAAAGAGGGTCTTCATCTCTATTGTGTTACAGGAATTCTTATTACTAAAACCTATTTGGAATGGGGCAGGTAGAAAAATGTAAAACAGGAGGTGGGTTTTTGCCTTTATTCCACTGTGAGGTTCCTCAGACCCTGAGAAGTCGAGATTTGTCATAAGAAGTCACCTGGTGGTTTTGATTCTTCTGTATAAGACTATCTGTGAAAATTCATTCTTTCTGGTTAAATAAGCACTTTCTTTCCTTATCTTCAGTGTGCTGGCATAGGATAACTACCTTGAGAACTCAGGAGCAGGGAATGCTGTACGTTTTCTTAACCTTTGTAATTCTACTTGGTTATATTATAAAAAGTGATGCCCTTCACTTACACTCCTGATGGAGATTCACTGTCTTTTTCCCCTCTTGCTAAGCTAATTTAGAAGAGCTCCTGGCCATCTCTTATTCATGTGTCTTTTATATATGTTCATTTAATTAAATCCTTCCCAATTTATCAGAAGGTGACATGTGGCTTTTCTGTGCTGGGCTCTCAAGGTTATATGACAGCATCTAAGCTGCCTACAGCAAAAAAAAAAAATGTCATTAGGGAGTCCAGTTAGGAGAAAAAAACTTGTCTCAAATAAACTAAGGACTTTTATCTCCTACCTCTGAAGATTCACTCACTAGACAAATATGCAAAGTCCAGGATGCAGAACCCCAATTTTTTCCTCTCATCATTGAGCTGGATTCAAACCTGAACTTTGTGATTGTTTTTTCACTGCTAAAACCAGATAAATCCATCTTGGACCCACCCAGCTAATGAGTATGAATTAAAGGGGAAATCACAAAATCACAGATTGGTAGGGGTTGGCAGGGACCTCTGGGGATCATCTAGTCCACCCCCCTGCTAAAGCAGGGTCACCCAAAGCAGTCTGGACATAGCTGGAACACAAAGACGTTTCTTTTACCCAGAACACAGATCTGCCTGCCAGTTAACTGTATGGGAAATCTAAAAGTAAACCAATCTGTACACAAATACTGTTGAGTTTAGTCTAAAGCCAGCAATATGTTACAAGTAACTGTATGCAGCCAGCACACAAGAGATGTGATGTTACCTTGGTGGCAAAATGTGAAATTCTGTAGTGAGATGAATTGCATGTAACCAGAACAAAATGGTATAAAAGAAAGGGAATTCAGACCAGATGTGGCTGGGTTTTATGCCAATGAAAACCCAAAGCATTCTGGCTAGTCATTTGGTACTTTAAGTTTAATATATCTAATCCTAGCCAGACTGGAGGGGTTTACCATTATATGGTGGTATATGGGGAGCAAGGCATGAAGGGGAACTCCATACAGAAAGGATCCCTAATGCTCTACTGGTGAGAAGGCGGTACTAGAGGCAAGATGCTCCACCCTTCTCGCAGGTATCAAATAAAAGGCAGTGGAGGAAAAGGGGGGCAGCAACCCCCCAGTATGGCAGAGGGAGGGGACCTGTGCCCCACACGAACAAGGAACACTAAGCTTAGCCACAAAGGTCCCGCAATGGGCAGGGCAGCTACCATCTCATGGCAGCAGTACACTAACTGCCTTTGCTGCCCCTTACCCATTTCCGCTCTGTGGGTTTGGTTTCCAGACTCTATTAATCATTCTGTTTTGCAAACCTTTAACCTTCACATACTAAAACACACACACACACAAAACTGAAACGTGTGCTGGAGTTGGGAATGACAGATTTGTGTGCCTTGAGGAAGCACCTAATTCAGACGCCTTTCAAGGGACAGCTCCTGATTTATGTAATGACACAGATTCCCCAGGAGAGCTACGATCTCGCTCTTCAAGGAAGGGGTCTGAAGACAGGGAGACAGGAGATGCGGACTCCTTTTCCTTCTCTCTCACTGATTCACAGAGCCAGCCCAAGAAAGTCACTTGTTCTTGTAATGTCTCAGTTTACAGTTGGCACCACTGTGGCATCACTGTGAACTGCTACGTAGTTCATAACAATTACAAAGGGGGCATTATGAAGTCACTGAGCTCACAGGCTGAAGCTGGCAAACTGCTGTCAGCCTCTAGCTGTGACAGTAGCACTCTTGTGCCGGGTGCCATCCAGCTGCAATGCACCTTCCCTGAGGAGTCTGTGAAATAAGACACACACATAGGAAAACGCACAAAGAGATGTGGTTTGTCCATGTCAGCATGGCAAGGCAGTGGCACACACAAGAATGGAGCTGCTGCTGCTGTGTCTTGACTAGTTACCCTGCTTTTGAATGCCAAGGTTACTCCCCGAGTACTCCAGATGAGTGCGTGTACAGTACTAATGCTTCAGTTCTAGTGAACCATTCTGTGATCTACTTGTGCTGCTCTTGGGACATACAACCCCATTCCGGCCCCACAGAGCCAGATTTGCCCCCAGCCCCACAATTTTTTAAGATGGATCAGAAGACCAATCTGGTTGTGATCAAGGTCCTGCAAAGAGCTGGGTCAGCACAAGTGAGGGCTGGCACTGGGCTCAGAGGGAGCGAATGGCACTGTCACCAAAGTACCATCTAATCAAACCACAGCCTGTTAGGGCCCATGGCTGATGCCTTGGCATTGCTCAGCCAGAGCATATAAGTGACTCCGTGTGGAGACTTCAGCCCTACATTAATGGGATCCCTACCACACAGAGGAGGGAATCCTGCAATGGTTAATTGCCACATTACCACACTCAGCATGGGCCATTAGCCACCTTTCTCCGCTGTTCACAACCTGCCACTTCTCAGCCCAAAAGTTTGTTCTATCAGAAAGCACAAAAGGGCATAAAACCTAAAGTTTCTCAGTTTGAACTACCAAAGACTAGTACTTAAATTCACCTGTGCTCACACGTGTTCTGTAAAGAACTGCAGACTTTTCGGTCCTCATTGTTCTAAACAAAAGCTTTCTGGTGGTGGTGTGCTTCATTATATATTGGGAAACATCGACTGTTGGAGAAGAAGGAACTCTGAGCAAGTCACAAGTCATCTCTAGGTCTTAGTTTTCCATCAGTAAACTTAGTTTCCATTTGGAGGAGGGCTGCAGGGCTTACTTTGTTTGCCAATGGAGAGGTGTTTGCAGAGTATCACCTTTGCATTGCAAGTTATGCTGATCAGCTGAGCTGTAGCAACTGTACAAGCTCCTGGCCTGGCTAAAGTGCTTTTGTGTTTGTGACCTTCCTGGCACCAGCATATTTTTCAGAGTGGAGAGAACAGGGAGTTATTTCAGTTACATATTGCAATGTTATATTGTGTATTGCAAGCATTCTATTAAGCATTTGGTTTTGGGGAGGATGGGGTGATGAGGCTATGAGACAAGACGACTCAGTGAAGCAGAAAGCCAAGGGTCCCCAGATGGCTCCATGGCCTCCATCTGCTAAGCAGTGGCATGGACTGAGCGCAGAGTGCAGCCTATGAAGCTTGATGCTTGAGGGACCCCCACCCGCTCTGTCCCCTATTCCCAGAAGTCTGTCTCCGGACACTGTCGTCAATCTCAGAGTTCATTTCCTGGTTAAACAAACAGCAATTAAATAACACAAGTCAGGCAACGCCTAGAGACACTGCCTCAAACTCGCCCTAGGCAGGCCATGTGACACTGGGGTCCCTGTGTTTTGACTCTTGACGAAGACATATTAATCATAAGAGGAATTGCAGAGTGCGACAGTGGGTGTACGCAAAGGGAAGGTGGGCCTGGCCTGCGGGGGAAACGCACTCTACTTCTTTGCACCGGGGAGCCGGGCTTGTCCGCAGAGGACATGTTGGGCAGCCGGCACTGGGCCAGGAGACCCAGAAAGAAACACCCCCCCTTTCATTTGCTCTTCTAGGCCTGTGTACAGAAAATGAGAAAGAATAGAAAACTCAGTGCCTCGAGCGTGTTCCTACAGCAGTTGGGGCAACCAGGAGAAGCACATCATGGTCTTCAAGAGCTGTTCACAAAGTGGACCGGGGGAAAGGGGCAATTACATATTTGCTCCCAGAAGGAAAGTGAAACTAAGTAAAAAAATGTAACATCTTTCCAATGCACTCTATTAAACTGTAGTGTAGTTCTCCAAAAGTGAATGATTCGAAGCATGCTCTTCGGCACTCATCAGCTAAAAGGAACAAAGCACTAGGGGAAATACCCTCAGACTTCTGGTGCTAAAGGAGGGGTGGATTAGATATCTGAGTCTGAGGAATAGTTCACTTTCTGTATTTCCTTTTGCTCTTGCAAAAGTTGCCTCCTAGTAAAAGTACTAGAGATGAAAAAAATAAACTAGAGATGAAAAAAAATGTGACTGTGACACTGTTCATTTTCTGTGGAGGACATATAGCCACAAACTTCCCATCTTACACCCAAGGACTGCATCACATCTCAGCAAGCCCCTGGCTCAGCTCAGTAGCTGTCAGAAGCAGGATCTGTCAGCAATGGGTTTCCAGCGTACCTGGTCGAGCAAACAACGTCGCCAAGTCTTGCTGCTGAACTCATCTCCCCTGAGTCCACCTTAGGTCCCTGAGGCCTGCTTTCCTTTACTTTGCTCGACTACTGATTTAGGTCCCTACTTTACTGCTGCTAAATAAGTCAAACTTTTCCCGGTAGACTCCTTTCAGTAAATATTTCCATGATTTGCTCATTTCTTACTGTAAGGACAAGTCATGAAATAGGAGCAAAATACCCTACTTAGCCACTTGCAGCTCAGAGCCACACACTTTGCTTCTTTCACAGTTTTCTGTGCCTTCTGACGTGCCTACCAGTTATATAGACGCCACCGAGATTTCAAACAACGTTGTCTGCTGAAGTACTGAGCTGTTTGCTTGCTGGAGATATTTATGGCCATTTAGCTTAGACATTTTGTTTAGCATGAAACAAAGCCCTTTGCCCAATTTGCTTCCACAGGTCTCAGCAGTCAGCACAGTTTGGAATATGACTGTTTTGATGAAGAACTCCCTTTTCCATGCAATTAAGAGTACTAAATACATGGTATGAGCCTCAACAGCCATGAAGACAGACTATTCAAAGCTAAGCACTTTCTGCTTCTCTGACAAATTTTGGACCTGTAAAAATCAACAGAAAAGTTCTCTCTTTCTTCAATAAGAACATGTTTTTCAAACTTGATATCTGCCTTAGCAGCTATTATATTTACAATATTACTAGTATTTCAATTGCAGAAACCCTGTCATGGAAAGGACTCCAGGATGCCAGACAGTTAACGAATAAAAGCCTGGTCACTATTTTTACTGAAGGAATATGTCAGTTCAAAGTGCTCTGTAACATTGCTTTACTTCTTGGAATGACACACCTCTTAATTGTCTCTGTTTTTTGCTGTTGACAGAAAGAGGGCCAGTCCAGAGCTCACCTCATTGCCCAGGAGCTGATGTCTTCAGAAAAAGGGTAAGTTCATTGTTACAACCTACCCGTTGCTCCCCTAAAACTGAAGCTACGCAATCCATCCTTCAGCTTTGGTTTGACGGCAATTAATAAAAGTTTGTCTCTTTCCCCAGATATGTGGAGATGCTCCAGCTGTTACGTATGGTAAGTAAATCATTTTAATCACTGACACCTAATTCCCTATTTATTTAGGTGCAATTTAGAAGACATAAAAGCATTGAAGGGACTGAGGTGAATTTGAGGAGGAATGGCTTACTGTGAACCACTGCAAGGGAATACGTCTGCCACTAATCTGCTCTTGCTACCGATCCTCAAATCTAGCATTTGTCATTCCCAGGGAAAAGTGCTGGCCAGAAGTGCTTGCTGGGGCTCTGAGACTGGTGTAAGATGCAGAATAAGCCTAGTGCAGAGGAGATGGTGATAAACAGGGGTGAAGCCTCTCTCTTCAGAGAGAGACAGAGAGGACCAGAGCTATGAAGTACGGGGATTTGTTTTGAATGGATTCACTCTGCTTCCTTTTAAGTTTCTTTTTTCTGATAACGCAGTATCAGTAATATCCAGTGTGACCTGGATATCCACACTGTGACACAGGTAGTCACCATGGGCAAAACACAGACTCCGGTGTCAGAAGCTCATTAGGGAACACACACAAAGAATCACAGAGCTCTTGCATGGTATAAACCCATTGGTGGCTTTGCCCCAGAAGACTTTGCGTCCCCTTTAGCAGAGCTGCCACCACCTTGTTGGAGACTGGTATGCAGCTTAGGTAGCTTCGCTCTCAACATCTTTCTTAGCTGTTAGTTGCAAGGCAGTAGGGAATAACAGCCACCACACAAAGCCCACTGCTGCTTGGAAAGGAATTCCCCGAGAAGGCAAAAAGTAGCCCCAGGTTGTCCTTGGATGACACCCCATGCCCTGGCAGCGGACAGGAACTCTGATGGAGAGAAAGGTAATGAGATCAGCATTGTATTGCTGCTGGCTCATTGTACCTCTCAAGCCACTGCCAAAGCCTAAGGGCCTTCTCAGGCTTGGGCAGCGGAGGCAGGAGAGCAGCCTTGAATGTGACAGACACCTTGCAGATGATTGCACTTCAACAGATCAGAAGCTGCCAAGCTGGTCAGCTGGGAACCAAACACTTAAAGGGACTGAGCTGCTTAGCTGGAGTCTACCAGTATTTCGATAAATGGGTGATAACCTGCCTAGCCATTTGCCTCATCTATCCTGGCTTTCCTCAGATTTCTGCACAGCCAAACACATTATTTGACACTAGTGAGACACAGTTGTAGGCGTCCATTGTCTGCTGAGGAAGCCAAGGTGGTTTCTTCACCTGGACGACTGGGCTTCTGGTCATTAAGAATACCCACAGAACTCCTTACTGAAATTAAGATTTCCAAAAGCATCATCAAGAAAAAAAAAAAAAAGAGAAAAGTCTCTGCCAGCTTCAAAATCAAAATAGAAGAGAAATATACGCACAGAAAATTACCATGCACAGAGAATATTAGACACTCTGCATCTTCATTAGATGCCTCCAAGTAAAAGATTCTTTATTTAACTTTCCATTTCCAAGTACTTTGGTTCATTATGGACAGCATGTAAATGCAGGGCTGAACTAGAGTGCGTGTACAGTGCACTGTATTTAGTGGAGGTGTCTAGGAGAGGCCGCTCCTTTGCATTATATCCTCATGTTTTCCATATACCTCTAGGAGAAGATAAAAATGGCTCACTAACATGGCCTGGAAAATCTTCAATATGTATCTCCAATACATAAATCTTGCAAGGCCCTTCAGTGCCTTCATCTGCAGCATGGATGGCTGCACAGCGTCACGGCTGCCATAGCACCGTGCTCCTGTCAGGCTGCCTTGCCTGTGCTGTTGCTGGGCCAGGAAAGGGCTGCCTCAGGACATTTCCAGTCCCTTCAGGACTTGCTTGGCCCTTTTCTCCTTCTTTTGGTAAATCCACGTGTGGTGAATTTGGCTCTGAGGTTTGTATGTAAACAAGTAATTTATGCATTTTCACAGTAATTCTATTTTCTGTCTGGAGAAATAATTTGGAAGGAACAGAAAATGTAATTTTTGATCTGTTTTCCGAGTTGACAACTTTAACATAGGACAGGGAATCTGTTTTATATCTTTGCTAAATTTTTTTAGTTTAAAAACACTTACAGATGCAAGTGCATGCTGCTCCCCTCCAGCTGGATGGACTCCAAACTGTTGATAGTCCCTAATAAAAAGAATCTTCATAAAATTGCAGTTCAAAGGTTAGTTAGCTTGACTGCTAATTTTATCTGCTGCAGTGCTCCAGAGTTGGCTCAATGATATTAGTGAATGAGAAAAGAGAGTTTTCCCGGCTTGACTCAAGGATTTAACTACTCCCTGCTTTCCCATTGGGAAACTCAGATGCTTTCTAAGCAGAAATGTGTATTACAGAAAATAAGTAATATTACCTGGAGCTTGGCCTGCCAGTCCTGGAGTTAAGGTTTTAAGGCATAAGGGAAACTGGGCCTATTTTAATCATACTTAATCATTAGGTTTGGATCAGCAGGTTAATTTACCAGGGAAAAGATACCGGTAATAGCACACCTATGACTGGGCAAGTTCTTCTATTTCTGTCAGTCATCAATTTTAATTGGAAGCATTTGTCTGGTTTTCAAATACGTCTCAGTCCTGTAACAGAATATTCTACTGAATCCTATTTTGCGGGGATTTTGTTTCCCTTCTTGCCCAATCCACTGGAATAGAGGGTTCTTATGAGTGTTTTGCATATGCTCATTATTTCCTTAATTATGAAAGAGCAACAATAGAGGAGTTAAAATTTTCAAACTAAAATAAGAGATGGGCCTAAAGTAAACCCTTGAATGAACACATTGGTTTGCAAAGTTAAGCCATGTTATGAAATGTCAGAATCATTGGAACCATGCACTCTTCATTTTCTCTGACCAGTTCCCATTGTCTCAAGTTAGAAAGTTCAGAAAGATCCGCATCAATTTCAGGATGAGATTTTGGGTGCACAATTTGAATACATTTTTTTCTTCTGCAGTGGAAAAGTATCCTTCTGTGACCAAATGCATTCACTCCTGTAGGGGCTACTGGAGGCTTTTTTCAGCAGAGTCAACAAACAAGTTTCTCAAATAAGATCTTATTGTTTCTATAAGTAGGCTTCCTAAGTAGTGAGGCTGTATAAATAGCACCTGGATTAGAGACGGAGGGAGAAGAGAGGAAAGCCAGTCTGTTTTCACTCGACTGCTCGTTCAGGCACTCCTTAATTTAGAAGAGATCTAGAAGATTTAGAAGAGATGCAGTGGCATTCAGAAATAATCTGCAGGTTTCTCTGTTGCGGTCATGTTCAATCTAGAAAGCCACAGCCCCAGCACTGTTACCAACTACTGTTGGATCTTTATATTCACCTGTTGCCCAGTGTATTATTCCGGAAATTTAAAGAAAACATTACCAATTTTACAACATGTAAGTCCATCAGACTATAGGGGTATTACTGCCTAACTGAGGCCTTTCAATACTGTCATAGAGCAAAAAGTTAGAATGAACTAATTATTCCTTTTTGCATATTTGAATAGCACTGGGAATAGTCACATCAGTAAAAAATTGTGCTTCGCTGTCCACTCGCTGTTGACACAGGTCCCACTGGCAGATATCACAAGCAACCACCTGTGACCACAGAGTCAATTCGTGGCCAGACAGGACCAAAGGCTTCCTCAACAGCGTATCTCAGCTCAGGCAAACATTTCTCCCTGTTCCCCATCACCAGCTTTCTCAAGAAAACAGTTTCTAAATGCTCATCTTCAAGTCTCAAGTCTCATTTTCTTATGTAAACCCACACATCGGTAAGAAAGGCAAGAAACTAAACCACACCCTAGCTGCTTTCAGAAAGGAAAAAAAGGCTTTTCTTAAGCCTGCAGCAGGAGCAGTTTCCCATCTCATTTCCAGACTTGGCTGGAGCTGCTATTCATTCAGCATAACAGAATCTGTTTGGTCTTTCAGCGGAGACTTTAATAAATTGATTGATTGCCAAAATGATGACATTTCCATACACCCACTCTGCTATTGAACTGAAAGAGTGGAAACATTGTGTTAGCTCACAAACTCGGTATCAGCTGGTGCTGTAGTAGTGATAATCATCTAAAGAGTTAGCTGTTATTTGCCCTACTCAAAGGTAATGCAATTCTCTGGAGCAGGGAGTTAAGAACTCCTTCTGGACTGAGCAGATGGGACTTGCAGGGCCTTGCAGTCCAGGTTCCTGATCTCTTGGTACTCACGATTTAGTTTTCTGAAGCTGATTAGTCTTTGCATTTCCTTCAGGATCATTTAATTCTCAAACTTTGTCATTCTTTTCTCCTATTTTTCTTCCCCAGTAATGCAGGCTGCACTTGTCATCTTTTTCTTAGTGCTTGCTCCTAAACAAAAATGCTGCAGGTTGTGCTTTCTCTGCCTAATGTTTCACACATCACCTCTTCGAGGACCAAGATTCTGGTTTATTTGCTTCTCTTCAGCCAGTCAGTTTCAAATGACTGTACTAAATGTACACAAATGAAACTTGGTGGGACTCAGACTGCCTCAGGATCCCAGCCCATAGGGGATCAAGCATTTGCTTGATAGTGTACCATGTTCATATTTATTTTGTCTTTGGCTTTTGTATATAAAATCACCTTTTTTGTGCATAAAACCCTTTGAAGTCATTATTAATTCCCTCCGAGGCATTTACTGAATTAATCACAGAATATTCATGGTTGGAAGGGACCTTTGAGATCATTGAGTCCAACCATAGACACACAAAAAAAACCCCCAACAATCCCGGGCACTAGAGCACGCCCTGAAGTGCCACCTCTACACATTTCTTAAATACCTCCAGGGATGGTGACTCCACCACCTCCCTGGGCAGGCCGTTCCAGTGCCTGACCACCCTCTCAGTAAAGTAATTCTTCCTAATATCTAATCTAAACCTCCCCTGCCACAACTTCAGACCGTTTCCTCTGGTCCTGTCTTTATTCCCTTGGGAGAAGAGGCCAACACCCACCTCTCTACAACCTCCTTTCAGGTAGCTGTAGAGGGCAATGAGGTAGCCTCCTCTTCTCCAAACTAAACATGCCCAGTTCCCTCAGCCTCTCCTCGTATGAGTTGTTCTCTAGACCCCGCACCAGGTACCTAACAGGACAGCTCTGCACTGAAAAAACACCCACGCAAACACTCCCCTGTTCACAGAAAGTTGATCCTGTTTCCTGATTTGCATTTTCCTCAAAACAATGGGCCACAATTCTTAGAAACACCAAGACCCATATTTATGCTTCCTCAGCATTTTGAAGATATGGATATGAATATGATATGAATAACGTGCTGGTTTTCCAGCCTTTGGAGCAGTTTGGGATCCAGCCCTGCACTGGGAATCCCAGGGCTTCTGACTGCAAAATGAGTCTTAGGAAATAAAAAAGAATAAAATTATTGTAGTGCTCAAGACACTAATTGAAAGTTACCTAAATGGAGTTTATCATGAAGTCTGGCTCACTGGTTAAGTTCTGCTTTCAGAATTCTTGTGGGCAGCATGTTCTCAGGAACAAAAAATAAACATCTGTTTTAGGAGCCACTATTACATTATACAAAATAGAACTCCATCTTTCTAATTATTTACACTTCCAGTGAATAATTGGCTGAGCCTTTTTTACTACTGTGAATTTCTTGGATGATGTTCAAAGTTCTGCTGGACCAATCAAGTCATTACTTTCCTAATTAAATGCTTTAGTGAATGAAGCGTGCTGGCTAAATGAAGAGCTCGCTGGCTGTTAGACCCTCTGAAGCTCTTATAAAAGCCTAAAGATGCACTGACACAAAAGAATAGCCTGCCCTCACTTACAGTAGGCTGGTTTTTTTCCCATTTATTTATTCATTGTTGTCTTCATTGGCAGTGGGAAAATAGCTATGTGTCAGCCAGGGAGCTTCGCAGTGGCAATGTTGAGCCAAAATAGCTTTCAGATAATCTGTATATCTCTTAAAAGGAGAGGAAAGTCACACTAGCACATTTGTCGTCAGGACAATT
This sequence comes from Limosa lapponica baueri, assembly GCA_002844005.1. NCBI lineage: Eukaryota > Metazoa > Chordata > Aves > Charadriiformes > Scolopacidae > Limosa > Limosa lapponica. Next base: position 118,035 of record KZ506220.1, read on the forward strand.
CCCTGGGGACAAGCCCCATCAATACAGTATTCGCTACACATACTCTACAGCTTGCCAGTCCTGAAACTCATTTTCGGTGTTTTAGATGAATGTGTGTGTTTGACTGCATGTGAATGTGTGATGAGGTCAGGGTTCCTGACCTAGATTGTACCCTGCAATGGCAGTATAAGAGACTAATTGTGTCTGCTGTGATAGTATTTTCTGCTGTTCATCTGGCATTGTTTCTGCTGAGCTCAGTAAAAGAGAAATTCGGGAAGATCACTGCTCAGTGCAGCTCAAGGGTCACACACTCTGCTACAGGAGATGTGCCACTTTTTAATTCAAGGGTGCCACTTTCACTTTCATCATTAGGAGAGAGGCTGCTGGCTGTCATCAAGACATCTCCAAGAACCACCCATGAGTCAGACTTGGCTCAGGGCATACTGTACAGCATCACATGCCTGCATTTGGCTTTAATATAGAGACTCTCTTCTCCCCCTTTGAACTCTTCACCCACCCCTCAGATGTAATGTCTAGATGTCTAAAAGAGCACTGGCTCCTGCAGTGTGCAGTATCTGTTGAATCCACCTTCATTTTAGCAGTGAAAGTGGTTGTAAAAGCCTGCACCATTTTTTGCAATCAGCGTAGACTGCAGTTTTGTGAAGTTTGGGCTGCAGTAAGATTTCCTGCTGTCCTCCCTGACCCACTCACAAAGAGTCAAATATGCTTACTTCCCAATACTATCAGTTCACTAAAATATCACCTTGACTTAGGAAGCAATTAAAATTCTAGATATACAGGCAAAACAATTTTTGGAACCAGGTATGTTTCATTATTTATTGAAAAGTATAGCAGTCCAGATGCCAGGTAGGAGTTGTGGCATGAGCAAGGTAAATATGCTGCATGCAGACATGATTTCGGTAGCTGAAGTGCCAGTATCCCAGAAAAATGGCCATGGTTTGCCACTAATGAATCTGCTCTGTACACTGCATTGTAGTTTTTTCTTTTCTCAGCTCTATTCCCTAATGGAAACTCACACATCTCCCCAACCAGAATTCTCCTTGAAACTTGCAGAAATATCCTAGATTAATTTATTCACCCATCAGTCCTCTCCTGTTCTTTAACACAGAGTAAAGGTATAAGGACAGAAGCCAATTCAGCCATGACAAGATTAGAGGTCAGACCTTTGGCTAGTATAAATTTATATAGTTTTTCTCTGGCAGGTGACTGCAAGGACAGCAGATGATTAGCTTCTTCCAGTGAGATAATGCAACAAAGAGCAGGTGGAGACTTTGCTTCAGCACCCAAGATCTGTAACGTACTACTTAGACTGCAGGCGTTCAGAGCTTTTCTAATCCAGCCACGGAGTCTAGCAATCTAGTCCTTCTAGTAAAATGTGCACTTTTTGGTCACAGAAATACTTTTCCTTTTAGATATTTCTCTTGGACTGTTAAAGTGTGGCCACCATCTTCTACTAGAAATCCACAATTTCTGGCTCAAATGCAGGCCAGATGCTGGGAACACTGAGAGCCAGTGAGAAGGAACCTCCATTCCTACCTGCAGAGCAACTGCTGGTCAAACTGTAGGAATATGAATTACTAGTGACAAAGCCAATATCACAGAGTCACAGAATGATAGGGGTTGGAAGGAACCTCTGGAGATCATCTAGTCCAACCCCCTGCCAGAGCAGGTTCACCCAAAGCAGGTTGCACAGGATGGCGTCCAGATGGGTTTTGAATGTCTCCAGAGAAGGAGACTTTACCACCTCTCTGGACAGCCTGTTCCAGTGCTCTGCCACCCTCAAAGTAAAGAAGTTCCTCCTCATGTTGAGATGGAACTTCCTATGTTCAAGTTTGTGCCCATTGCCCCTTGTCCTGTCACTGGGTACCACTGAAAAAAGACTGGCCCCATCCTCCTGACACCCACCCTTTAAGTATTTATAAACATTGATGAGATTCCCCCCCTCAGCCTTCTCTTCTCCAGACTAAAAAGCCCCAAGTCCCTTAGCCTTTCCTTGTAAAAGAGATGTTCTAGTCCCCTCATCATCTTCATAGCCCTTTGCTGTACCCTCTCCAGCAGTTCTCTGTCCTTGAACTGGGGAGCCCAGAACTGGACACAGTGCTCCAGACAGGGCCCCCCCAGGGCAGAGCAGAGGGAGAGGACGACCTCCCTCAACCTGCTGGCCACACTCTTCTTGATGCCCCCTAGGATGCCACTGGCCTTGGCCACGAGGGCACATTGCTGCCTCATGGTCATCCTGTTGTCCACCAGGACTCCCAGGTCTCTTTCCACAGAGCTGCTCTCCAGCAGGTCAGGCCCCAACCTGTACTGGTCCATGGGGTTATTCCTCCCCAGGTGCAGGACCCTACACTTTCCCTTGTTGAATTTCATCGGGTTTCTCTCCGCCCAACTCTCCAGCCTGTCCAGGTCTCACTGTATGGCGGTGCAGCCTTCTGGTGTGTCAGCCACCCCTCCCAGTTTTGTATTATCAGCAAACTTGCTGTGGGGACACTCTGTCCCCTCATCCAGGTCGTTGATGAACATATTGAACAGGACTGGACCCAGTACTGACCCCTGGGAAGCACCACTTGTTACAGACCTCCAACTAGACTCTGTGCCACTAATCCCATATAATGGTGTTGTGCTCCCTTCTCCTTCTGTTCTCCTGCAGTTTTAGTCAATACGCAAGAACTAGGATTTTCATTATGATTGGATTAGCATTTTATACACCACTGCTTTAGAAGATGAACAAAGAACAACAGAAACCCAAGAAGGAGATCTAGCAATTGATCAGCATTTCTTGACAAATTTGAAAAGGTTTTCTTTCAAATAAAGCTATCTGTTCAGCTACACCGTTAAGTCAAAATCTTGACTTTCTCTCCTCTAGTCTGCTAACCTTTCTGATCTACATAGTTGCTTGCAGTTTATTGCAGGTGGCAGAACCATCAGTTTTTTAGAGTGAAGGCAGACACTGATTTTAGCACCACCGTTCCCTAACTACCCCTACTAGACTGGTTGCAGTAGTCCCTGGTTCCCTAGGGATCCTCAGGCCATTGGATGAACTGACCTAACTTGGCCTATTCTGTTACACACAGAAAAAGCAAACAGATATTCTGGGTCCAGCTGGAATTACTGTACCCTGGATTATTTTCAAGTAGAATTTAAAGAAGATAAATCACCCAACATAGCAAATATATATATATAGGCAGTGGCTTCTCCTGGGTAAACTGCTTGCCTGAAGCAGTGGTTTAGCTGACAAGAGATTGGTTTTCCTTTCTTTCACTAGGGTCCTGCAAGGTTAAATGTTCTCAGGCTAATAAAGGCTAACTGGCAGCAGGGCTGAAATGGAGAAAGGACCATGATATGTATGGGATGTATCTATCTTGCAAATGGCTGTTGATACACGTACAGGATGGCTACAGTTGATTTTTGCAGCTGTATTCCAAAGCACAGTCAGCCCCAAATTGGAGAAATTTAATACACAACCTCACCATTTCTGCATCTGTTCACAAAATCCTGGAAGCAAAACCCAGAACTATCTCTTGTCCTATTAACTACCCCTTTTGTCTTTGGATTAGAATATCACATTTCACATAGATGTTGAGTCCTGCAGAGAACTTTCTTGCTAAGTGCTCTACCAGAAACCTCTGGCTGCTGGCATTGCTGACTCCTTTGAAGGAGCCCCTGGAGATAACTACCTGCTACAAAGGTTTCCAGGTGCTGATCCCAAGTAAATTGTGCTCATTTCTGTAGTCCTGAGACAGTTACCTAATTATTTTTTTTTTTCCCCAGAACTCTCCTGTAATTACTGTTTCCTCTTGGCATTGGCAGGCACATCTCTAGAGCATCCCATATCCCAGCACCCTAGAGTGAGCCTCATCACCTCACAGAGGGTATTCTGCTCCAAGAGCCAGGCATGTGACAGTCAGGCAGTGCTCCACATAAATCCCCAGGTTACAGTCCCCATTTCCAGCAGAAAACCCACGTTCTTCAGAGGCATTCTTGGGGGAAAAAATGTAACTTGTGTGTGTTAGTGATGAGCACAAACAAAAGAAGAGAAAAAACTCCAATTAACCTTTGTGGCTCTGGTTTTTGATCCTCTTTGTTTCACTTAATTATTTGTAGAGTTTATTTCAGTGATCTTAGGGATTTGGCCATTGGATGGCTGCAAAGGGCTTATTTATGGGTGCCTAAAATGTTATGAAGTTTCATGTTTCAAAAATGTCTTTTTATAGCACAGTTGCTAACCTTCTCTGTCACCTAGCCAGATTGGGTTAGGCTTTCACATGCACACACAAACGCTGGTGCAGGTATAGGCATAAGAGAGGAGTAAGATCTGTGGGCTCACACACCCCTGGATGAGACTGAGCTCTCACGTCAGAGCCCTGAACTGAACGTTCATGCTTCTGTGCTAACAAAGTTTTGACAGCAGGGAATTATACGGACTCAGTGTTCGATACCTTCTGTGTTCAGTCGTGAGGCTTGGGTGACAGACTTGGAGACCTTCAGGTGCCATGATTGATTAGAGTTAGTGAGACTGTAAAAGCACTTTGCATTTGATTAACGGCTTCCTAGGCAATCAGCATTTTCAATAGTGACACAATTTTTTTTTTCATGGATGTTTATAGTGATTACTGTTACGCTGCAAGTTTTTTATTAATCATTAGGCAGCTGGCTATCCAGGCAACTGGAATTAAATAATTAGTCTGAGAATTCATTATAATCAAAGGGGCAGGCAATTAATGACTAATTAAATCCACTGAGATGCTGTGGGAAAGGAGTGTTAATCTTGTTGCTCAGCTATGGTGGAAAGTGGACAGATACAGAGCTGTTCAATGTTAATTTGGAAAAGATGACATTTCTATAACATAATAGGTTACTTAAGCAATCAGTAGTGAACTTACTACAGCTATTCACTTCCCCAGGCACAATAAACTGAAAGAACCCTTTGGATTCTTTTCCCCAGTCTGGATTAATTACAATCACTGAGGACTTTGAAAGGTTGCAGATTCCTTTGAGTTAGGAAAAGCATCCAGAAGATGGACTGACTGGCTTAGCTGGTTGGAAAGCCTCTGGAGTGTACGCTGGCTGAAATATGTAGTTAGATAGGCTCACTCACACACCAGAAAAAATGGGAGCTGGAATAGCACAACACTGGGATTATTTGTGGTACTGGTGCAGGACAGATTGTGGAAATCAGACCCAGATAATTAGTAAACACAATAATACTCTTTCAGAGTTTTTTATGATCTTGTTTTATCCAGTCAAAAAGAAAATTGTCATCATGATCTTTTTTTTCAGTCTAGTTCTAGTGGCTTTTCAGAAAACAAATGCTTTATCTGTCATAGTTGCTAAAAAACCGTAGTGTATGCGTGACTTTCCTTTTGGCTAGTATCTATTAGATATTCCAGTCATCCCAGTTCATGGTGAGCCAGTGTGTACATTGCAGCTGACAGTGTTACAACAGGAAAAACCAGGAATGAATCTGAGGAGACTAAAAACTGCTCTTGCCTGGAGTCAGTTCCTTCTGGTGAGGAGAGCGGAATTTTGAAGTTCTTTGCCCAGGGTCTCTCCTGCGCCTTATAGAACCTTTCAGCAGAACCACAGTCATAGCAACCAGATCTCCAGCATGCTGACATCAGTACAGCTACCTTGATTTAATCAAACAAACATGGACTACCTGACGTAAAATATGGATCCCCAGTGAAACATACTTTGTTGAGTTCCTCATACCTGGCCATTAGCAAGTTTCATGGAAATCAGTTCTTTCAGACTCCTCCTTAATTACTTCATGTACTTAATTACTCCATTACTTAATTACTGCATGTACTTATAAAACTTAACTAGACAGAAGCCAGAGTCATGAGAAATGCTGTGGTAAATCCAATACGGCCCAGGGAAGTTCATAGGATTATCCCTAAAAGTTCAGGGGATAAAATTTGATGTTTTGGCAATAGGTTTCATGATCACTAGATCCTGACAGAGGAAGATACTCAACCTATCCCATCCTGGTTCAGGGCTGGATAGAAACAGCTTGGCATCTTTCAATGAGCTGTGTGACCTTAGAGGTTTCTTTTTATCAAGCCCCTGCTTCCTTTCACAGCACATTTGGCCACATAACACGCAGAGGGGTAGGAGGCCAGGAAATGGTCTCTGAGTGGAAAAATCTAGCTGCCATTTCTATAAACTCCAGCAGAATCACCTTCTCAGCAATTGTTAAAGCAGCTGCATTAATTTTTTTCTGATGAATTGGCTTCTATGAGCAGACAGAGAATGTTTTTAATATATTTTTAAAAAAACATTGGTTTTAATAATAACTCACTATTTGCAGAGTAGCTTGTGAAAAAATACATTCACAGCATGGATGTGGCCAGACTGGTCAGATGCTAACGCTTTCCTTCACACTAGATCTTGAGCTGAAGCAGAGCTCAGTACAAACCTGCAGGAGGACCAACTCCTGATGTGATGGCCTTAGTCTGACAGGATAAAACCAGGGCTTTAACACCAGCTCTGCTGTGACCAGATGCTTGGGCTTTGCATGTGGTTATGAGCTACCTGACCCTTTGTAATATCACCAAAAGTCCCTTTTGGGACTTGTTTTTTTTTCTCAGGATGCAGTGCTAGTGTATCCATAACGTGGTAGATTCTGTCTTAAATCAAAGTTGGTTGTTTTCCTAATAATGCTATATTCTAGTAAGTCTTGTGGTCTGGACTACTGACCACACCACACCACACTACATCATATCATATCATATCATATCATATCATATCATATCATATCATATCATATCAATATGGTCCCTCCTGGCTTCAAAGTCACTGAATCTAAGTATATTCAGCAACAAAGCCTCTGTTCAAGTATTTTTAATGCTGAATTTAAAAACAATACCTGAATTAAGGCACTGAGTGGAAAAAACAGCGGTGTAGGCTGGCTAGCAATAAGAGAGAATGCTGCAATCCCCTACCCTTACCTTCACACACAAGAAAAAGAAAGGAAGGTCAGATAAGGACAGATAGTATTTTTATAAGGAACGAAGCTTTGCAATCTCCTAATCTGCAGCTGCTGCACCAAAACAAGCCATCAGGAGCTTTCAAACCTCACACTTAATGTGCCTTCTCTACTGAGCTGTTGTTTTGATTATTTACTCTGTTTTTCACTCTCACCCTTTTTTTCCTCATTTTGTGCAATAAAAACTCCATGCACTTCATGGGTTACTGGGATGCAGAAAAAGACTGGAAAAAGCATTCACAGAATTTGTTTCTAAGCAGTTGTATAGGAATGCCCAGTTTCTGTTCTCATCACAAACTGGGATGCAGTTAGGTTTCTAACTTTTCACTTATTTTCACAGAAAAAAATGAGATTCAGATACTTTGCCCCTGAAGACCTGACTAGCAGAAATGGGAAATTCAGCAGTAAGAACCCAACCTGACCCTGATGGAGAAACACACAGAGTCATCTCCTTACAGGGAATACAGAGGAGAATTAAACCTGTAACAGTTCTGCAGGACCATACTCAGGCAAACACCGAATACTATACTAACACTTTTCAATTACTTGTACTTTTAGCAACACTGAAGAAGCAGGTGCTGAAACCGCAGCCTTTTAATTTTATTGAATGAAGGCTGCTCCTTTTGAACACCAGATACTGCTATGAAGATAAACCATCCAGTTGCAATGCCCTGGCAAAGGCAGCCAGAATCCCTGGGTCAGGAACCCACCTGACGCCACTCAGCAGCAAAGCGGTAGTTAGACCTCTGCACAGCATCAGTGTTCTGCCGTGTTGAGTTGGGCATTGCCTTGCATCCCGTTGCCACAGTTTGCATTCAGGCCTCCACAAAGCCCAGCAGCTTTAGATGCCTGAGCCTCTCTGGCCCCTGCCCATGAAGAGGCGCTGGGGCTGGTGGCAGCAGGCAGGGGAGGCAGCAGTGGCTGGCAGAGACCTGGAAAGGGCCAGGGCACCACAGGGGCCAAAGTCTCTTGAGTGCATCCAGGTGCCTGCGAAGGCTCCTTTACAAATATGAAGCAGAGAAGGTGGATTCTATAGGAATCAGGCTTTGACCTGAACACATTTCAGCATCCAGACCTCTGGATGGAGACTTTAAGCAATGTTTCGCACACAAAATATTTGCTGGCTGCTGATGGGATGATTTTCTAATGCCCAGGGATCCAATACAAATTATTACTGCAGTTTGAGATGGAGGCCTTATTCTTCACTTCCAAGTCAAAGCGGGGGAAACATTTTGCTAGGCATTCTTAAACAGCTGCCCTATTATATACCAGACCTGGCTACACTTTAATATAGAGGAAATTACTCCTGTGTCCACATAATTTATAAACCACTTCAGGATCAAAACTATTTCTAAGATGGGGAAAAAAGGTCTCAGTTAGGTTTCACAAGGAAAATGATTGTTGCAAAGCTTAAATTGATAGCTTCTTCCTCTCTTTAAATTCAGATTTGGAGACAAGTGTTGCAAATTTTAGCACAAGACATGTAGACATTGATGTTTTTCATGTCAAGCTGTTGGATTCAATGAAGTGACAGGAGAATCTCACCCTTAATTTTTAAAAATTATGTTTCTGGTTAAGAAACACTATAAAAATGAGACCAACTACACCCAGAAAAGTAGGAAAAAAACGCAAGGTAAATAAAAAGATACCAAACTCATTGTATGCATAAGGGTCTGATGGCTTGGTCAGGTGAAATGTTCAGTTTTGGGCTGACAGCATTGTGGAATTCAGCTGAAAAGGTGTATGAACTGATGGATGGAAGAAAACATATGCTACAATCTCCTTGCTACACTGAGCACACTATCACTATTGATGGCATATTTTATAATTCCTAGAAAGCATAGTTTAGGGGTCAAGAAAATGTAATGATAATTTCAGAAGATAGACTTAAGTCTGGTTTTGTCTATTTTCTGTGGTGTTGTTCACAGGATTTCTATGAAGGCATCTTGAAAGTTCTTGGAGAAGATGAAAGTGAACAGGAAGAAGTTAAACTCAAGCAGGGTTTAAGTGAACTCCCTGAAATTTATGAATTACACCAAGACATCCTGGGAGAGCTGGAAGAAAGAGTCCTTAAATGGTAAGTATAGAATGGCATGGTTTGATGGCCTTAACATACTGTCCACAGCAGGTGGGTTAACTCATCAGTGTTCCCTTGACCCCACTAGTAGGGAGGCTGGGATTCCAGCAGAGATGAAAGGAGCAGAACCTGAACTGCTTTGGCAGATTTTGCATACAGGCAGGCAGGAGGCAAATGTAGAGGCTGTCAGGCTACAGAAACAAACACTGAAACATTCACACAGTGCACAGCCCGTCAGTCAGTGTGAGGATGGCCTGCTTCACGTGCATTGTCCTCTGATGCCAGTTCAGAGTCATCAACAAGCGGCTTCACACTGAGGGCCTGAAGGTCACAGACTCATGCCATGGGAGGCAGGAACAGCAGACATTGGAATTGATCCTAAAGAAGCTCATCTGCTTACAGAAATCTACATAGCAACTGCATAGCTCTCCGATAAGCAACCCCCTGGGCTGCCAGCACTGAGGCAGGGCTTTGCACAGGCCAGGCTTCCAAGGCAAACACATGCTGCCAGCCTGCTGAGGGACTCCACCTAAGCCAAACATCCTCACAGGGCGAAGTCTTTCCATGAGAGAATAAGACCATGCCTAGGACAGACAAAGCTCCAAAATTCATTCAGTTAAGGAGACCTCTGACTCAAGCCAGGCTGCCAGGCCCTAATCTATCAGATTGCTGGAATAAGAATGTCCAAGAGAAATTCCCTCTGCAGACCCCAGCTGACTAAACCGCCAGCGGCCAGCGCAGCCCCTGGCCTCCACTGAACTAGTATGTCTCCGACAGCTTGTGATGGACCATGCAGCCCCACACCTCTGCCCTGCTGGGCTCCAGGAGGCAGTGGTCACTGACAGCGGCTGATCCTCTCCCAGCACTGCCACTGAACAGTTAAGGAACTTAATTAGATCAGGAGAACTTTTCAGTAACAATCCTAAATGCACAGCACAGCTCTCCTGCAGTTTCAAGTCAAAGCACACAACAAGAAAAGAAAAGGCTGAAGGGAACTGTAAATTGGTTCATGTCCACCAAGGGACCGTTAAAAATGGCAGAAAGACTTAAAAAAATTTCATCAATGATTTATGATTTATACACTCATCCTGCAAACAGAAGTGGTGTTTCCAGCTGGGATCTAAAATGACTTGTGTCCTAAAGAAGTCACAGCCTCACAGCCCTACTCTAGCAGCATGCTGCCTTTTCTCTAAGACAACAGGGAGACAACTGGAAGTACCCTAAGATTCTGTGCAGAACTACTCTGCGGCAATGGGGAAAAAAGACGGCTGTACTGCAAATGCTGGCATAGGGCTGCATTCATACAGGCTCCCAGGTCACCACCACCCTTGAACCTTCCAGTAAGTCCTTCCCTGTGTCTGCACTCCCCCAGACACTGTTGCTCCAGCATCCCCAGGAACTTACATTCCTCTCTTAACTATGATTACTCTTTTGCCATCTCAAATTTTGTCCTGTTCTTTCCTTGTACATGCTCCATAAGTATTTCAGTACTGTGCTACTGGGTGCTGAGGCAGATGATGGTGGGGCACTGCTGAGAAGGGGGCTGGAGACCTCATTGCCCTCTACAACTACCTGAAAGGAGGGTGTAGAGAGGTGGGTGTTGGCCTCTTCTCCCAAGGGAACAATGACAGGACCAGAGGAAACGGTCTGAAGTTGGGGCAGGGGAGGTTTAGATTAGATATTAGGAAGAATTACTTTACTGAGAGAGTGGTCAGGCACTGGAACAGCCTGCCCAGGGAGGTGGTGGAGTCACCATCCCTGGAGGTATTTAAGAAACGTGTAGACGTGGCACTGCAGGGCATGCTCTAGTGCCCAAGATTGTTGGTTTGTGTCTGTCGGTGGGTGTGGTATGGGGGTGGTGTGGGGTGGTTTTTTTGTTTGGTTGGTTTTTTGGTTGTTTTTTTTGTGGTTGGACTCAATGATCTCAAAGGTCCCTTCCAACCATGAATATTCTGTGATTCTGTGAAAAGAGAGCTGAAGATAGGATGTCACAACTGAAGATGTTGTATTATCCCCCACAACCAGTGCTCAAAGCCCTGCAGCAGCTGGAAGGTCTGTTTAGAGAAGCAGAAGCTGTGTCCACAAAGGAGACATCATGGGCACACGGTGCTGCCATGGCAAAGGCCCATCTGAAGATCAGATCCTCCTGGTACCCATTCTACAGCAGCCCAGTTTGTTGCCCAGCATGTCAGTGAAGCAGTCCCTTGTTCCTGCCATGGATGGTTAGACTCTATGATCTGAAAGGTCCCTTCCAACCTAGACAAGTCTTCTGTGATTCTATGATTTAACCTGGGCTTTATCTGCACAACGTCCTTAGCCACTGTGGGTCTAATACAATGAGAAAGAAGTATGGCCCTTCTTTCATTTTCATTTATTTATTTATTTGCTGCTTCTTTTCTTTCTGTGGCCTTAGGGAGGAACACCAGAAGGTTGCCGATGTTTTTCTCTCCAGAAAATCAAGGCTGAATCACCACACAGCATACATTATGCAGTTTGATAGGAATATGGCTTTGCTAGATGAAACCTGCCTTAAGTATTCCCAACTGGCTACCATAATTCAGGAGTTTGAGGTAAGGCTCCCATGGTTTTTTAGCTGCACTAATACATGGTTGTGCCACAGGGCGTACTCAAAGATATTTTTTCTGCAAGTCCACCAGTGCTCACGCAGGGTTCAGACATCCTGGTGCTAAAACTGAAGTAAGATGTTCACATGTGCACGATGTGTTTCTGTTTCTGTGTCTGTTGCCCACACACCCCTGTGTGTGCACACAAAATGTGTTTGTGAATCTACAGATCTGTGAGTGTATTTTGCTGAAATATATGCTCATAGTGGAGTAGTTTCTCAATTACATACTAACTTATCAAGCTCTTTGAGGACACGTTAGAGTTCACTAGTTACATCTTTCTTCTTTCACTGCATTTTCCATCCTTTCTTTTGTACTGAGTCCGGCCAGGATGAAGTTAGGGTTAGCCTGTAATAGATGCTTAGCTGCTGGTAGCAATCAACCCACAACATCTTTACAATTGCATTTCTCTGCATTATTAAATGCCCGTTAACTGCTTCCTCTGTTTATAGAGGATGTTGTGACAGGCAGCACTGAACTGCACAGGAAGACACAAACTCCACTGGCCAGACACATACAGGGTTCTGTAATCTCTAGGCCTGTAGCCTCTGGCCCTGTAGCAAGAAATATGTATTTTCCAGTTGTGTTAACTCAGTCATCCATGCTGAATAACTGAAAAGCACCATCGAGATATATGTGACAGAAGTTACATGATTCCTGATTACATTTTGAAGTACTGGCAATGTGGTCACTTCACACAATTTCAAAAGCATAAACCTGTATGTGGATGGGAAAGTTCAGTTGGGGTACACTGACTCTATTGAGCTAAAATGGTTAAAAGCTATGCTTCTTTATTGTGGGTCTAGAACCCCTGTTTCTTATAATCTTTATCTGGTAAGAGAAATAAAATGTTTATTTGGGTGGCAGAGGGGCTGTAAGGATAAATTTGTGATGGGACCTCAAAGGTTATTTAGAATGCCAGTTCTATGGGGTATGGATTGTGTTTTTCTCTGCAGCACATGTAGAATATTAAGGATAAAAATTAATTTCAAAAGACATTTGGAATTCAGCCTTTACAAGCGGATACCTTGCAGTCACCACAATTATTTCCTGTTAGCAGCTGAGGGAAGCTCTGATGGCTCCCACTGCTCCACACATGAACTTGGCAAATGCAGGCTTTCTACTGAGAGCCTGTATTCCCTGCATCCTTCCCAGCCACATGCTGACACACCCCTGTCTTAACTGTCAACCCTGAGAATTAGCTCTTATTTCTAAAACAGTAAATGAGGCTTTTCCTAGGATGAGATCAGTAGGATTTTGCCCCAGAATCAGAGTTCCATAACTTCTTACCCTCTTGCATGCACGCATATGCACACAAATGAGGGGGAAGTGTCTCTCAGTCCTTCCCTATTGCAATTTTTTAAAGCATGACAATTAGCTTTCCAGTCAAACACGTAATTTAGGGCCTCATCTTGTTTCTGGCACCTTTGACTTGAGTATGGGGGACTGGGAATGCTCAGCATAACCCTGAATGCACATTTGATGAGAGCAGTCAGACAATTAGAGGAGTAATACAGTAACATGAAACATCTCTTCTGCCTTGGAAAATGCCATCTCTTGCCAGCCTTCCTTTAAACAAGTTACATTCCTATTCTCTTGTTGTCCCTTCACAAGTGGCAAACACTTTAGAAATGTCGGTTAATGAACAGTGAAACACCATGAAACTTGACTGGGTTTTGTACTCAAATTCACCACCAAACTATTTGTGAATGATGCCATAGGAAACTGTTTACAGTACTTCTTTGTAGTCACAAAGACAATACCCCCTAGCAAGCTGGGTAAATTCAGAATGGTTCAATGGAATTTGTGCATGCAACAGGTAGCAAAATTTCATCATATTTCAGGTGGAGGTGACAGTTTGCTGCTGAACTCACACATCCCTGATCTTTGTGTTTCCTTTCTCTTCCATTGAGGACAGCAGAGGTCTGGTGGCAGCCCTCAGAGTGTGAAACACCAGCTTTTGAAAGTGGTGCAGCGAGTCTTCCAGTATCGTGTGCTGCTCACAGGTCAGTAAAATCCCTCTCAAAGGTACTCAGTGGAAACCCTCCCATGATGTTCTGTGCCTCTACTGTGCCACACATTGATGCCAAGTTAGTTAAAATAGCACTGAAGCAGTGTGGTGTTTCCTGGGAACTCCAATGTGCTTAGTACAGGATTCAGTAAATACCAGGGAGCCTGGGAGGCAGCAGGAACTTCTTCAGCACAACCATGCTGAAAGGTTACAAAAAAGTGTAAAGTCAGGTGCTCTTAGCAATTCCTTCTTGGCTTTTTCCTTTGGTGAGTTAGGAGAGGCAGAGTTAAGCCTCGCTGCCAACAAACAGGTTTGATTTTATTTATATCAAGGGCAATTATCAGAGACAGTAGGGGACAGTAGTCCCCAGCATGGGGACTCCGCACTGCAACCTGTATGACAGTGGCAAGCACCATCTCCTTCTACTCCATCAACAAACCAGTTGTACCTAGTATTGCACCCTAAGCTCTATGTACAGTACACCTAAGGCTAGTGATAAGTTTAAGTCAAAATCCCAGTCCAATTTCTCTGCATTGTAGGAGGCAGAGATCCAAATTTACATTAACAGTACATTTACATATTTTACATTTCGAGTAACAGCTTCCTGTTACATTCAGGACCATATATATGCCACTCCCACCTGGAGCCTCTCCAAGGAGGGTTGTGTCCCCTGAGATAGCTCATTCTCTGTAAGCCACAGCAAATCTAGCCAGTGAGAGGAGCAAACTTTCTGGAGCAGGATGTGGCCCCTAGAAAGAATTGTGAAGTTTAGGTTTGTAACTAATGAACTGGCTGGTGAAGCAAATGGTGAAATGTAACAATGAATCTCAGTGGTGTCAAGTAATTTAGTCAGATCAGAACACAAAAGAGCAGGGATCCATAGACATAAAGATGGGGAAATGCTTTGGGAGTATGTCTCTGTGTGGGTGGAGAAGGGCACAAGATGAGTTATGCGTGGGACAGTAAAATGGAAGCCATAAACCCTGCCCATACTCAACAGCCAATGAAGGGCAGAGCATATTAGAAGGGATTCCTATAAATGCAGCAGAACAAAATGACCATATGAAATTTTTATTCACAGCACAGATTAGCAGCAGTTTCATCTTGCTCCAGACACTTTGATCAAGGATGCAACTCATTATTCACAGCTGGTTTTGCTTTTTCAGTATGAGCAATACAAATGAACACCGGGTGCCAATAGCAGGACTATTTTTCTGTCTGACTTGCTTCCCTCCTTGAGTGCATCTACACTAAGGGCAACTTTCCAGACTTGTGGATTGCAGTATTTAGTAGTCTCACCTCATCCTAACAGTGGCTTTAGTGCACGCACACAAATACTGCATCTAAGAAAAAGGACTTGGCATGTCCCTGCCAGAAATACCCCCACTGTGCTCCATTTTCTCTGCCCACAATGTAAACTGCAAACATGAAGCATGGTATTTTGTGAGAGAACTGGAAGGGTTTCAGTGCAGCTCCAGTGATTTGATTCTGTCTATGCTTGAAGCAGCTTGAGCTTCTCCTTGTCCCAGGTACTGTCACTAACTGGGAAAATGAAAGCTTTTGTGTGTAGTGAGGTAAAATCTGCTGGATTAAGATACTCCAGAAAATAGGCTTACTGCTTCAGTTCTTTACCTCAAGAAACCAAGCTCCTCTTTGTCTGCTAGGACAGGGTGGGTCTGAAACAGTGAAGTCCTTCAGATTCTTTAGACAGCATTAAAAAAATTAAACTATGCAGGTGTACTTGTGTATTCATAACTGGCTGTTTCTATCAGATAAGGAAGGGTATTTTATGAGGATATTGGTTGCCGACTACTGCACTACAGCCGAAAGGAGTTGCCCACTCAGTTAAATGTCCATAGCCAGGGACAGAGCTTGCAGCTGTGAAAAGGAACACTAAATATTGCTTGACAGATAATACTGCACAGCTCCTTCCTGCCTGCCTGAGTACAGGCAGATGCTTTCCTGAATGCGTGTAAAAGCCAGGTAGATTTCAGGACACCAGGGAGGGCACAGGACTAGAAAGAAAAATGTATATGGATAAGACATTCAAGGGAATGGATATCCATGCACAGCACCGTTCTCAGCACAGAGGCGTAGTTCTTGGATGCAGAATTTAGCAGCCTGGATTCATCAGAAAGATAAGAATGAAATACTTCAGGATTAGGCTTCTAAAATGGTGGCACTCATATACTACGGTCATTAAAAGCATAAAGACCCAGACAAAGAGCTGACAGATGATCCAAGGCAAGCAGTCCAAATAAAACTTAAAGGTTTGTATATAATGCAAATATAATTCCTGTAAATGTAAGTCATACTGTGTGTATTTTACAGAACTTATTTTCAGAATGTGATTGAGTTCAGTAATCATTGAACTCTGCATGTACATAACCAGAGTCTCCTTCTTGTGTCTATAAAATTCATATAATTAATTTACTATAAATATAGAAAGTCCATCATTACAGCCAACACCATTCATTCAGATAGGAAAATAGCATTCATTCAAGGAACAATTATTTGTAAAGTTGTGCTACTCGGTGATTCTCTTGGCTGAGAAATAAGGAAGTATTTTTGTCCCACTCTTTTTATTCGTTTATACCTGCCAAGTTACGTGATGAGCTCCAATCTGTATCAATGCTCTTGCATTGATTCTCAAAGCAGAACGCAGTCAAAGATGAGTTTTGCTTTGGAAAGCGGCTATATACACTTAATTATTTGGGAATAAAGTGATATGGGGCATTACTGTGGATGCCCCATCCCTGGAGGTGTTCAAGGCCAGGTTGGCCAGGTCTTTGAGCAACCTGGTCTGGTGGGAGGTGTCCCTGCTTATTGCAGGAGGGTTGGAACAAGATGATCTTGAAGGTCCCTTCCAACCCAAACCATTCTATGATTAGGATTCCATGTTTTAGCTAATAACACTACGAATTATGTGGCTCTGTATTCTGATTACTGGATATCTGTGCTTATTTGATTATTTTCTACAGATTACTTGAATAATCTTTGCCCTGATTCTACAGAGTATGAAGCCACACAAGGTAAAATGAAATGAAATTCTGCTTTGCTAACTCTGCTTCTGAAGAGGTACAGGATCTATACTAGTAGTATATGGAAGAGGATTATTGTCAAAATTTTGTGTTAATAGGTTAGACGTAAGATCTGTAAGAACTGATTACTAATATAGACAAATTATTTAGGGCAAGAACCTTTTCTTTTTTTCATTGAAACGTGTGCTCCCTATGGTTTTGACAGAATGAACTTACAGAAGAAGAAGTTACCATCTCTACAAGCAGAGTGCAGATACTGTAGTTCTGCCCCAGCCATTGGGGAAATCCTAGTGCTCCTTGGCTCTGTCCATATTTGGCCTGGTCATTATGAAGTCAATTGGGATGGCTCCACATGCTTGTTTGTGTGGCATTATGGTGTGTCTGCTGTGCTCTGTGAACTTCAGAGAAAGCCAGGAGGTTTGAATCATATATCTGTATTCTGGATTCCTTAAGCCTAAGTAGACTTGAAAGACATTGCATAAAAATCAGTTTTGCACAATCAAGAACAAATCCAGCTGTTTACCTGCTAACGCCATCCTTTCCAACACATCAGGTGTCTCACTCCCACTGAAGTCAAAGCAGGGTTTAGCTGTGGCCTCAGTGGGAGCTTCCAGGCTGGGGTAAGCAGGAATAACTTTGCATTAATGAAACCAGTTCACCTCTCTATTACACTAAGTGTAAATCCAGACTAACTCATAGCAAGAAGGTCTGATTGAAGGTCGGTCCATTCTGACCAAGAGTAGAGTCTTGTGCAAGATTTAGGACCCTAGTCACTGACAGTCTATACCACTAATTTAAACAAGGCCAGGGCAGACACTCAAGCCCTCTGGCCACGATTGTCTCTCCTGGCTGTGGTTAGCACATGCTTGTCACATTTCTGGCCAGGGATGGCTACCACGCTCCCAGATTATGCCCAGAAACAGATCCCTGTGCCACAGAAGAAGACATTTGAGATAAGGATCTGAGCCATGTTATGCCACTGCTCTTAGGACCAGCAAACATACCCTGGTCCAGGTTATTTGCCAGTGGAGAATCCAGGTGTTAATTCATGTCACCACTTCATACATATATCTGTCAGAAAGGGATAACCCGTCTTCTCCCTCGGCAGGAAGGGGAAACTGATCACTTTAGATTCCCATGCTTTTGTGTGGCTAAAGCTGGGTTACATTAATCAATCCTTACCACAACCTCCAATTGTCAAAAGTCTGAAACTAGAAAACATCACAAAAAGATGTTGTGCCATGCTAGGTGCTAATAGGGATGTCATGAGCTCTCTTGGTCAGCACAGGTATGATGCATAGTTTCACACAAGAGAATGGTGAAGGGAAGGGGAACTGAGAGCACTGTGCTGTGTCTTAAATTTGCTGGGCAGCTGCATTCTGAATGTGCCAAAGAAGTTAAAGCAGTTGCCGCTGCTGGGGATGTTGTTTGCTTTTTTTTTTAAAAGATTCCCTTGCAAACAGAAGGGATTGGGGTTATTTTCCAATTCGTCTATGTGATTTATGGTGTTTGTTTTGCTTCATTCCTAGCTGCCTTATTCATTGTTTCTGAAATCACGGACCGAGCCAATGACAGCATGCTCCAAGCGGTGAGTCCTACCCTGACACATGCTCTGCTGATCGGTAGTGTCTTTTCTGCACATCTGCTGAAGTGAGTGCATATCTCTGCTAAATAAATCTCACCCTTGAAGCCTTCTCCAGGGTGAGACTCAAGGGTTTATCCAGGTCTGGTTTACAGTACTGCAGATAAGAAGTAAGTCTTGTGTCCTTTAGTGCAGCTGTGCAAGATGTAAGTCACTGTAGCAAGCAGCACAATTTTTTTTGCCCCTCTTCAGGTTGCTGAAATGATTATGTGGAGCAATGAAGTGAGAAACAGGAATTTTCATGGTTCTATTTGTAGCCTGGGATGTTTTTAGATGCGAAATGTTGAAGACATCACAAATGTACTGTCAAAGATAAATTCTGAGTTCATTTACATAATTTTTCCACAATTCTGGAATCCCATTTTACTTCAGAAGAATAGGCCATAGTTTATAGTATTGCAAATGATCACACAACCAAAGAGACTGGCCAACACCTTCATAGGTTAGAGCTCATGTCTGAATTCAGATTTAGGTATCTAAATAAGTTATATTGTTTTCCAAAGTAATGACCAGTTTCTGTAAGGTCAGTGTGATTTATTAATATCACTTACATGATATTAGAATCCTGAGGTACTGGCAAAGATAGACTGCAGATAGCTGGTCTTATCATCATTTGTTTCTAAGGTTCTAGGTCTGATTTTTGTCTAAGATGATAGAAGTTTTGTATTGACACCCGTAAGAAGCAGTGTTGGGAGGCACAGGAGGCAGCAGAGAGACTGTCACATATAGGATCTGTTTCAGATACAGCACGGTCCAGAGGAATTCAACTTGATGGACCTTTTGATAACTAAAGTCAGTGCCTTTCTTTTTGTCATACTAGCCACCCACACCTGCAGCTAAAGTTTCTCCTGAGGTCCATGTTTGCTTTAGCTGCACAGACCTAGCTTTCAGCTCAAGTAGAAAGAAGTACCTATAGTCTTTGCAGTCTAATGAAACGTTGCTCAGTAAGTCCATAGTTTCAGAGTCACTCTTTAGAGAGGCCACATTACATTTCTTTTTATGATACAACTCTAGGCTTGTTAGACCTAGAAAAGAGTGATAATACAGGACAAAATGTCAAAAAATGCCATTTTAACACACTTCTTTTCAAGGCATTTAGATTACCAAAGAGTATGTGCAGTTGCTAAGGAAGATGTTGACTATTACGTGGTTTGTGTTCAACAGCATCTATGTTGGAGAACAAAGCACCTCATTCTAGCATCCTGCATTTCATCCAATAGTGAGTGGTTACACTGAAGTCCTTCTTTCTCAAAAGGTGTCTCATCTGAAGTACTTTATCATTGCATTGGGTCACAGGGATTTCAAGTGATTTGGAACATATCATATCCTTTGGGAATCTTTCACATTTTATTTCTCATTTGAACATTGCTGAATTTAACATCCTGCATTGGGATTTTGCTGTGCCTTTGCTACATTAAAGATCTCTTTGGCATTGCAGACATCCTCCCCTCTGGTTAATTACAGATGGCATTCAATTCACTTCTTTATTATTTCATTTACTGAGCAGAGAGAGGGTTGTTAATAATCACTCAGGCACCAAAACATGAAATTCAAGAGACAAAGAGAAGCCTGGGCATCAATGCAGACAAAGGGAAGAAATGAAATGTCAACCCTTGTTAGTAAGAACTTGTTTTCAGGGAGGTTTTTAAGGTTGAAGGAATGAATGCACAGGAATTGTTAGGGAAAGGCACACTACAGCTATGCACCAGCACTGCTGAGTCAGCATATTCTCTTTAACGCTTTTGCCCTCTGGCTGCAGGGGAATGGAAGCTCTGGGTGAAGCAGTGGATTCAGACTGTGTGACATAGTAAAAATGCAGTAGGTCAACTAGATGAAGGATGTTTTTATGCTACAGCTTGGGAAGTAAGAATGAAAGAGTCTCAAAATCCAAGGTGCCCTTCATCTTCTAAAACCAAAGCTTTCATGCTTTGTCCAGAGAAGCAGAAGCATCTGCTTGCAGCAAATGAACCCAGAGCCAAGAATGTCAACTTCTGCTCACATCTGGAAATCTCTGCTGCTCAGGTTGAAAAGCCATGTCTCTGATGTGTGCGCCAAGGTCATAGATAGAGCCCGTGTGTTCATGGGCTGTTTCAGAGCACCAAGTTCAGTGAACTTGTCAGCCGACAGCCTGAACACCTTTGCTGTGTGTAAACTATCAGCTACACTGATCTCTTTGGTTGCTTACTCTCATCTTTATTTAAAGATACTTTGGGTATCAGCACAAACTATTTTGTCATCAACCATAATGGTAAATAGGATAGGGACAAAAGTTGGAAGGGAAGTCTTTGTAGATTAAATGGTAGTTGTATTACAGCCAAACGTAATAGTGAAGAAGGTGAAGGAAAGGAGAGAGAAAGAAGCGTAACAGAAAAGCAAGACGCAGGCAAACAATGATGCTCATACAGACTAATTCTGAATTATGTTCAGCATTGACAGCAAAAACCAGTAGTTAATTACTACATAAACACTACTCTGTTACCAAGACAAGAGAACAGATGTAGATTGCAGGAAGAATGTAGTCTAACAAGCTTAGAATATATCATAAAAAGAAATGTAATCTGGCCACTCTACAGAGTGACTCTGAAACTACAGACTTAGTGAGCAAAGTTTTTAACACGTTTGATTCTGGTTTTCTTTCTCCTCAGGCAAAGGGTTTATAATCATACTTTTCCATTATTAAAGCAGTCTTTGTACTAAAATAATAAATATTTCATCATAAAACTGAGATCTCAGGAAAAGCTTCCACAGTAATCTTGGAGCTTTCAGGATACCTGTATCAGAGGTTGATATCTGTAAGAGCTCAGCTCCTGGTAGATCGAGGTCACACATCTGGCACCTGTGCTTCCTTAGATTTCACTCAGATTTATGGGAGATTTGTATGAATACTTTTCTGAAGTTAGAAGCATACATTATTGGCCAAAATCAAATTTGTTGTGTTGCATTACCATGCAATGATCTCCACTAAGCCATGCTTTAATTTGAAGAATGTCACCATATCATCTTGAGTTTTACAGATGTCACAGACTGTATAATAATTGCTATTAACAACGTCTGTGTTGGAACAATTTCATTGCAAATTCCACATAGATTTTTACCCTTCATTTTTTATCATATCATCAGAGCACATCTGCTCTTTTTCAAAACTGTGGCCTGGAAGAGATGAAACAAAATTTCCTTCTTTCCCATCTGTGTGAATGCTGTGGGTTTTGTGAAGTTCATGAGAGTCAAGTTCAATATTCTGCTAAATCAGAGGTTGTTCTTCTGAAGTAATATCCCATTCACAAAAGCCACAACTGACAGGTTCTTTTCTGTCTCCCAGATTTTAAGTAATGCAAAGAATTTAAGAATTTACTGTAATTACAGAACCAACTGAAAAATGCCACTCAAGACAGAGCGTTAATAACGCATCATGTACCTGGTTGAAGTTCTAAGCAGTAATTTAGACTTGGCATATACCTGGAAGGAGGAAGATTTCTGCTGCCACTTATCAACTCATCAAACTACACTCCAAAAATCTGACAGGAGCATTGAATTATCATCTACATTTTCTGCAGAATATCAATGATTCATTATTAGCTCTTTTGTTTTTATGCCAGTAACACTCCAGCAGTTTTTCCCTAGGAACTATTAACCCAGGACTTTGAGACACATTACGATACTAACTATCTCCACAGCATTTTAATCGAGCAGGAAAATATTATTTGCAATTCACAGATGTGCAAATAGAGGCATAAGGCATACTGTCACCACATAGCATTAAGTCTGTCTGTAACTCTAGGAGACATTCAGTACTTGAACTAAGCAGGGTTTGTATTGCTCTCTGAGCTTCTACAATCTGTTAGAGGCCCTGAGATGCTAAGGGCTATAAATCATTGTTGCTATTAACAGCTGGTGAATTCCTTGGGGAGGCGTTCCTCCTGCATAGACATAATGGTAATATGATGGAAGCTGCAGTTCAGTACTAAAATGACCAGAGAAGGATTTCAGCCACCCACATCTGCAGTACTAGTTGGGTGGAGCTTTGTTTTCATTTTTTAATCATAGCTTGTGAAGGTTATTTGAAAGGAGTATGAGGATAGTTTTAAGGAGAATGAAGAAAACTATATACCCCCCTCAGCCGTCCACATTTGCAGATAAATCACTGTTGTTCACATGTGATGGCTGTTTGACTTCCTACAGGAAATGAGTTTGATACATCTCTGTCCGTTTCCTGGTGAACATGTGTCCATATTGCAAATGTCAGCATTATGAGAAGTGCCTCTGCCAGCAGCCCTAGGAAAAGCTGAGGTGTATCTGAGCTGCAGCAACTTCTCTCACTCTCGTAGAAACCCCAATGAGTAGCACGAGCATTGACCATGAGTGTGCTCACAGGAGGGCACTGCCTTTTCTGCACATAAGGAACAGGTTTCCATTGTGGAAGCTGTCAATTTGACGAGTTTTGCTAGGGCTAAAATACCCTTTAGTGATGGGAAAGTCCTTTGCAAATGTCTTTTGCAAGCGTCAGCTGTCCCATATTCCCCGGTATTTCCTGTGCTATTAGTTTATAAATTCTGTTTCCATTTTGCTGGCCTATAGTATTTTAGAAGTGACCTGAAAAACTCCATTTTTTACTTCCTGCATTACTGAAGAGATACTTGATGGCTGAAATTCTTGAAAATGTGTCAACTGCCAGTTATACTGTATGGTCACAACACAGCCCTGTGCTGGTCAAGGCTTATAGGTGTTTCCATATGTTTGATATGCAGTTACTGATTAAGAACTAAACTTAGAATCATGCTAAACAAGTGTAATATTTCACTAGGGCAGTAACATATGGAGGTATTTCAGGCTTATCTCAAAAAGCAAGCCGAGACAGGTACATTAATTATGTTAGCTGAAATCCAGGGTAAATTAGCCTTGACAGACCATCATGTTGACATGGATATGATCCTTCTGGTATCTGTGATAGCTTTCTTAATTAGCTGGTTCCATAGACAGCACTGATTTGTATCAGGCAGATACACTGTACAGTCTAATCGAGTCTAAGCCCAGGGGTATCTTAATGCCAGTCACTGGAGCATAGGAAAATAGACCATAATCTGTCATAGCAGAAAACTGTAGTCAAAGGCTGCCGGGTCACGAAGCTATATCAAGTATGGTCCTTAGTCTGTAGTTTATCTGGGTGTGTAACTGAAGATTTAGGATACAATGGCTAACTTAGACACGAGACTCATAATTTTTAGACATATTGCAGTGATGACTCATTGCTACTGTGCAGCCCATTTTACTGTTCTAATCAGATAAAATCACAGCTGAATCCTAAGTACAACCTCACCTGCTAAATTCAAGGGGATTTGAAAAGACTAGCAATATTGCAAAGGTACAGACATCCCTTCTTCCTCCTTTGTATGTTGAGAGCACAGGCTTAGCTAGATTAATCTTATTTACCATCTTCATAGATAAATTCATGCCACACGCCAGTGCCCACTGACTGACTATGCTTTAAGGCCAGGTCAGCACTTAACAATAGCGGAGTTTGATAATGAACTTCCTGATCCTTGCAAAGCATCAAAAGAGAGATGCAGCTTCATTGCCTGCTTACTAGTTAACTTTCTAAATCTCCTGTTGCAAAGCCATTAATCCATTATCATAGAATATAAACCTCCAGATAATCCTAGCAACAGTCTAGTATCAAAGCATGCTTTGGATTATCTGTGGCATGCCACTAATGCATGGGCCTTCGAAGCAGATATTGTACTTTTTCTCTGCTTCCAGTTTGGTAGTTCCCAGAGCAAGAAAGTCAGCAAAGAGGCCAGTGTATAAATACCATATGGAGTTAGCAGGCCCTTTTGAAGGTGAACCGAGGCATCAGAGGTAATGGGAGTGTAGAAGGTCACAGCAGATGTGAATGCAGGTGATGAGGTTTTATAAAATCTGTAAGGCTGGAAGAAGACTTTCTGGGTGCAAAATCCCTGGGCTCAGTTCCTTCCAAAACCTAATACTGAAATACCACTTTTAGAGAAATGGTGAGGAGGGGTGAAGGAAGGTTTCCATGCTCGTCTAAAGAACTGTCATCATGCAGTCTCCTAAAAGCTGTTTCTCTCCCCCAGGAAAACTTGCAGAAGCTGGTACACATCGAGCACAGTGTGAGAGGGCAGAGCGGCCTCCTCCAGCCAGGAAGGGTGAGTGCTGCAGGCAGACCTGTGCTGATAAGGGCATTGTTTCCGGCCAGCTTTATCTCTGATTGTGTGGATGGCCAGATTTCAGACGCCTACAGGTGGTGTTTACTGAGCTACTGTGATAAGAGTTGGAGCGCTGGTTTGTGTAAAAGCTATCACTCTGGCAGTGTGCAAAGAGATGTGCTGAGAGCCTCAGGCTGGGAAAGACGTGCATTGCCCCTGCTTTTACACAGAGCAGCCATTTGACTTTTCACTCCAGCTATCCTCAGTCACCCCATGTGTAATGCGTTTTGGTGGATCTGCTGTTTTCCTCCCTATATACTCCGATTTAAAGGCTGCAATGCTAGCAGGAATCACTTGCAGCCTGGGAAGGTTCAGAGTTTTATTTGGCTAAGTAAGAACCTTAAATCAGGGGAAATTATTTGTTTTCAAATTTTTATTCTCACCATTCCCCAGTGGTGCTTTTAATGCAAGACATCATTTTTAAGAAACACATGAACAGAAATATGGGAAAGTGTATAGCTCTGTCTTGCCATCCACATCAAAAGCAAATTTCTTCTCCTGGCTTTCAAACCTGTCTGGTTTCCTCAGCTCCAACCTGTCTCTACACTTCAAAATATTTCTTTCTTGAGTTCTGCAACTCTCCATTTCCCATTAGTCCACCAATATCTTTAGCAAAACTCATGAAGCAATTTTCAAGGCATGCGTACTCGTAGCATAAGAATCCTCATCAGCCAAATACTGCAGTCAACCTCTAATTTGTCTCTAACATCAGTATTCTCACTTGCCCTTGCCAGGTAATGCTTTAACAAATTCTGCAAAGCCCAGCATACAGGATCTGCAGGATTGGTATCTTTGAATAAATTGCTCTAGAACAGAATACTACACCAGATTCTGTTCTCCATCCAGAAGGAGTAGATGACAGTTAATCCACTGATGTAGTTCTGTTATTCTAGACCTTTTAAAATGTTACTGCAATCAAATTATGGTATGCTGGTTTAGCTGCTTACATACATAGTCCTACACTTACAGACACAGTAACAATACAATCGACCAAGTATTATGTTTGCAAACATGTACAGATTATATATATGCAGGCATAGTTAGTTGGACATAGTGTGCTGATACGCGGGGTTTCAGCTTTTCTTTTTGGTGTGTCTATTTTAGAGGATTTTTAAAGACAAGAGTTTTTTTCTGAGGCCCATTACATGTTAGCTTTGCAGTCTGTGACAGTCACTTCTGAGCACAGTCCACGGTGCAATGCAGTGGGCTCAGGGCAACTGGGTTTCCAGCCCATTTGGTTCTGATACAAATGCAAGCCATGAAAAGCAGGAGGGGTAATCCAGGCAGAGACTAGGCCAGATCATAAGAAGTAAGGCTAGAAGCAAGTGCTGAGGTATCTATCTTTTCCTGGGCTGATGAAAGCAGTTAAGAGTAGCTCTTTCCCCAGGAGGAATACTCTCTTTTCTTAGTAAGATTCAGAATGTGAAGTCTCAAGATTACAATCCACTGTTTTCTCCTACAGATCTTTGTTAAAGAGGGAACACTGATGAAAGTCTCTGGCAAAAACAGGCACCCTCGGCATTTGTTCTTGGTAAGATTTCTTTCATATTTCACTGTCTCTCTCATATCTTCTGCACTTATGCAGCCCTGAACCCTGGCAGAAATTTTCAGGCCGCAAGTCATTAACCATCAGCAGTGATGAGGTGAGTCGGTTTCTGTTGCTGACAGGGCTGTAGCCCTTTTCCCACACATCCCATTGGCCCTGGACACAGGAACGTGGGCTGTGTAGCCCTCCCTTTGTGCCACAGCTTCGTCCCTGACTAGGCCATAAATTTGCCAAGGAGTGCAAGTTTCCAAGGTGATCAGGGGGCTGTGAACTCCTGAATACTTTCAGCAATTAAGCTTCACACTTCAAAGTCCGGCCTAAGGCCTTAGAAGATCTGATCAGAAGCAACAGAGCACACCCTACTGCTGAAGTTTATGAAAGCTTTCTTTAGACTTGGGAGTGATTCATATCCTTGAAGCTCAAGGCCGGGGTTTTAGTTCCTGCTGTCCACATCTATGTAAATTACCTGATAACTGTGCATTGCCTCAGTATAGTCCCTCTGAACACACACCTCCAGCCTCCTGTTGATTAGAGCAACAGTTTTCAATGTCAGTTTGCAAAATTCTTCTAAGATGGAGTTAAGAAAAATGAACCTTTCATCAGTTAGCTGGAGTACCCTTCACAAGGGTCCACAAGCCTACTGCAAAAATTGCAAGTATTTGCAAGTCAAAAAAGATTAAAAACCACTGTTTTGGAGATAGGCCATTAACACTCATGCTTTCTGTTTTGCATTACACACTACATTGAGCAGTTATAGAGTGTCTGAGACTCCAGACTCCTGAGCTCTGTTCTCAACATTTCAGGTAGCTTATTGTGTAACCACAGGCATTTTTATGAATTTATCGGTATGGCGGGGAAGATAATACTTGCCTGTGTCCCTCTACAACTCCCTGAAAGGAGGTTGTAGAGAGGTGGGTGTTGGCCTCTTCTCCCAAGGGAATAAAGACAGGACCAGAGGAAACGGTCTGAAGTTGGGGCAGGGGAGGTTTAGATTAGATATTAGGAAGAATGACTTTACTGAGAGAGTGGTCAGGCACTGGAACAGCCTGCCCAGGGAGGTGGTGGAGTCACCATCCCTGGAGGTATTTAAGAAACGTGTAGACGTGGCACTGCAGGGCATGCTCTAGTGCCCGGGATTGTTGGTTTGTGTCTGTTTGTGGTTTTGGTGGGGTTTTTTTGGTTTTTGTTTGGGTTTTTTTTGTGGTTGGACTCGATGATCTCAAAGGTCCCTTCCAACCATGAGGATTCACAGAGTGAAGTAGAAAAGTTCTGAAGTAGGAGTTTGTTACCTGCTTACCTGTTAATGTTTGAAAAATTCTTAAGAGCTCCTTCCCAGAAAAAAGCCATAAAGAACTGAGCATTACTGCTGCTATTAATATTAAAGTACTGTTTGCAGAATTTTTATTTTTATTCTAAAATAAATGGCTATATGTCTGGAATATGTATTTGCTGTGGCCTCTGTAAGTGTAAGCTTTTCACCCTGGGACCATTTTGAGGAGAAGAGATGGCTTATTACAGAAGTCATATGATTTGCCATTAATTCTTCTTATTTCTCCCTCTTATTAATATTTTCTATTTGTGCACGAGCTTCTTTGCCTCCTCGATCGTGTATTGCAGTCATAATCAAAGATCAGATGGGATGGGACACAGTGCTGGCACTGCACTTTTCTGATGGCTTCATTGGTTTCTGTGAAAATTCAGACTTTCATGTACTGAAAGTGATGGATTTCACCCAAATCTTCAAATATGAGATTGCTGCAGTGCTGTTTCACTGAGTCGGCATCAATGGACTGTAGCAACAGCAATAAATGCCAAAATCATTACTTTGTTGCAGCCAAGGGAAAATGGCCATGCCAGAATCTCCAGGAGTTGGTTTTAAGAAAGTGTTCTCAGCAGAAGTAACTCTGAAGCCTACTGATGACCACTTCATAACAGATGATACTTGCTTCCTTACTGATCTCTCTTCTGAAACATTCATCTTTGTTAGTATTACAAAAACATTTTGAAGTTGTAGCTAAAGCTGGGATCAAATTCCAAGAAGTTGTTACCATTTCAACTTTCAATGTGTTCGTAACTGCCATCATAATCCACTACTATGGCAAACACTGAACTGTCACAAACCTAGCTCGTATAATGTAAAAAACATTGAGAGGAAAGTAATTTAAATTTGGGATAAACTGAGATAAATTTCAAGTAGTCCAAAATGTTTGTATCAGCTTGAAGGTTACAAGAGGCTGAAAGTATTACTGGAACAAAGAAAGCCCAGAAATGAGTTTCTGGCACTTTCTAGTTCAGGAACTATTTTTGATTCCTGGGGAGAGTTCAGCTGCTCAAACCCGGATGTTAACTGCAATGAGAGAATTGTCTCTTGGCAGCTGGAGACATTACAGTAGCCAATGTCCTGTTGTTAATAGATGGTCTCAGTATTCAGAAACAGTGTTTTTTTTCTTCCTTTCAGTCAGAAAGGCAAACCTTGACCAAATGTGCTGTCATGCAAAGTATGTGATGGAGCTAAACTAAACCACAGTAGTCACTTTCAAGAACCAAGAGACAGAAAACTGACTTCTTTCCTGTTCTGACACACTAAAGTTGCAACCACTTCGGGATTCCTGTATTATGTCTCCTGTTGGGGTGGGAGTAATGGGATCTTGGAAATTGTTTGAAACTTATTGGCAAATATCTGCCTTTGGGTTCAGTAATTTTTTTACTCAGTCTCCTCTACCCTGAAAGCTCCTCAGGTTGCAGAGCAATCCCATTTATGGTGAAATTGCAGGAAAGGGAGTCACTGTGGAATATGGTAATTCCTGCATTAACACCTGAATGGTTTTGCGTTATCTGCTTGTCACTGCTAATGCTGTGGATTCTCTGTTGTGTCACCACCGCTCATGCCACCACCACTCATGCATTGCTTAACGGACTATCTAGCCTGTGAGTACATTAAGACAACTGCTGCAAAGCAATGGCAACATATTTTCATCTTGGCATATAGTATCTTTACTGCATCAGTCTTAAGGCCATACCAGCCATCACTGCCAACACCTTTTTGTAACAGTCAAGGCCAGCATGAACATGTCCTTCCCTCTGCCAGTGCATCTGGCCCAATCCACATGCTGCCTGGGGACACTGTGTGGAAAAAAAGCCCAACACAAAATCTCAAGATCAGAATAATCTCCTAAACACTGTCTCTTAAACCCCACATATATTTAAAGCCCTTATCTTCTAAGTACCATATCATAATCCTATGAAGCCACTGGCAAAACTCCATTAGGATAAGAATTTGTCCTAATGTATTAATTAAGAAAAGCCTTAATTAAAAAAAACTGGCTTTTTTGTTGATGCTTCACATGCCAGCTGCCACTCAAAAAGATCACCAGAAGCTAACATGTATAGATGTAGTTTGGTTTAGCTTTGGAAGAAATAAGTGTATTTACCTCAGCTACCCAAAACAGATTTTTACATGAACAGCATTTTCTGAAGTTCTTAGTAGTGAACTTATTCTAACTGAAGCTAAATCAAGCCCAGGACCTGGAGAGAATTTCAGTGGAAGAGTGTAATCTGAAGTATAACCCTGAGAATTTAATCCCTACACATCCCAGGAGATGAAGCCACCAAACTAAAGTTGTAGTTAGAATATGCAATAAAAAGTGGGTGTGTGCCAGACTCCTACTCAGCCTGTGCATTCCGGGTGTGCTTTGGTGGTGCTTGTGCTCTGAACATAGATCCATAAGGAGCATTGCAGGCCTGCGTGCAGCCCATACAAGCATAAGTGTTCAAGACACACGTTTAGGGGCCTTTGATGTGCACGTTTCTGCGGTGTATGTTGTATGTATCACAAGGTTACTTGAGCTGGCTGTTTTGTGCAGGCTGATGGTATTGTTGAATCTGGTGTTTCCTGGCAGGATGTTTGGTGAGTTTTGCTGTGCGCCTGTTTCCTGAGTCCAGTCTCTGTTTACAAGGATGTTGGGGCCTCTTTGCAGCGCAGTATGGGCTGCTGACACTGGCAGGCCCCCTAACTGCACAGGACTTTGCAATTCGGACACTGTCTCTTATCTCACCCTTCCAAGAATTTCCCTACAAAGGCTGTTTGTGTTGCAAGTGGGGTGCGGGAAGCTGCTATCAAATGGGAGACTGTTTAATGCAGTAGCTGGCAGGGCTGGAGTATAGGAGTTTTTGGAGTCAAAGCTTGGAAAATGCCATCCTAGCACACATTCAGGCTGCTCCACTGACACTCAGGGGATGTTTAATACAGACTTGAATAGAACATCACAGCGTTCATAATGAACTACCCTTTAGAATATCCAGAAAAACCAAACACATGGTAGGAGCTTTTAAACAGAGAGTACATTACATATCCATGCCAGCAGTTCAGCAAAACATAGATAAACTTGTTTGGATCAATAAATTTGGATGCTGCAGGTTAGAAAACTTACACAATGTTACTGGGTTCCCGTCACAACAGAGAGGATTATAAAAAGAAGGGGGAAAAAAGAAAAGTAGTAACAGAAAAAAGGAAATTAAAGAGCAGACATATCCTTTCTCTGTGTTATCAAGTGTTGTTTTGAGGACTACGTGTGTGCACGGAGCAGTGCAGAATAGGAACATGTGCTCCCATATCAATATCTGAGCAGTGTGGGCATCTCAACTATTCAAAAGTTTTCTGGCAAGCAGGAAGTGGGTCTAAAGTCCTAGGACTTCTGAGAACTCCCCTGGGGGTTGTGGCAGTTGATCCCTGATTCCTGAGGGGCTGCAAGATCAGCTTTTACCACGGCCCAATTCTCATTGCTTCAGGGAACAGTGCGCAGTGTGAAGCAGGAGGCTGCATGAAAACACTGGTACTGATGCTGGTTCTGTCCATACTGTTCACACAGCCTCCACTCAGGTCTCCAGTGACAAAGGAGACAGCAGCAAGTGCAAACCCTTTCTTTCTTCATGAATATGTATGCCTTGTTAGGAAGCTTTGAAATATTTGTCATAATTTCATTGTGTCAAGCTGTGGCTGGTGGGACCTCAGAGTCACAGCCCACCACTATATACTGTGGGGGAGAAAAACAGAAGGAGGAAAAAACATCCAATGGGCAATTATAAAGCAAAGTCATCATTAATGTTTAATAAAATCTTGGGATATTAACCAGAGCTGTGGTGACAATGGTGTGCACTGGGGTGTCATCCTGAATCATCAGTAATAAAAAAAGGGCAGCTTATTAAAGAAATATATAACTTTTAAAATAAATAAAATAAATGGTGTTTGCTGTTCAAGAAACCCAGTAGCACATTATGCCAGCATCCTGAAAATTTCTTAGGAGTTCACCTCCTTGGGCTTAAGGCCTATAACTGGTTACCTTTTCTTGTGGTTTGAAACACGCCTTAAGTAGGAGCACTGATGAGTGACAGAGGAAGTCCTGTTTTCTCATATAATCCTTTTGAACATTCAGGAGATAGCAGAATCACCGGGCAAATATGAGATTTCACTAGTATTCTCTTATTTTGCAGAGTATTCTCTTAATGTTAGCAATAAAGTCTGCCTGCCTTTTTCTCTTTTTCCCACCTGGCAGCTGGAGTCCTAGTTGCTACTAGTGAAAATAAGTGAAAATAGCTTTCATCTGCTTTTCGCTTAAAGGTTTACATTTGGTACGTTTTTTCTCCCTTACCCTCCCTCCTACATACTCAGAGTGCTGTAGGTTAGGATGAATGTTCTGGTTATGCATAGCCCTGGTTAAACTTGGAATTATCATGTGGTCAGTACTGTGCAGGTGTCCCTGTGCTGACTGGATTAATGTTAGCATGAAGGATAATTTATGGAGCAATAAGTAAATCGCAGAAAAACTCTGTGACAAGCCATTTGTCACCTTGTTCTAAGGAAATTCCATTGTGTTGTTGCAGAAGGAGTAAATACTCCACTTTAGACTACAGAGAAGAGAACGTGAGACTCCTATTCTGACTTGATAGTATGCTTTTATATCCTCAGTTGAGAAGCATTATATTAAAAGAGCCTTAAACTCTGTGTGAGTTAAGACTTACTGGAAGGACACAGAGAAATACACAGTAGAGTGGCCAATGCAGGAGAACATGGGAGTCTTTTTGTTAAAATGTTAGCATGAGATGTTCCAGCATTTTCTACAAAAATTTTGGCTGATCCTACTCAGTAAACTCAATTTTTAAAAGTAGTAAAATTTGAAATAAAAGTTTTAGGGAAAGTCAGTCCTCAGTATCTTTTGCTTCATGTTAATGGGAATCTGCATTTTAAAGATGGGCAGCTAATGCACATAAGCCTGATTTGCTGTGAATCAAACAGCTACTTAATGAACTGGTGTCCATGAGTGAACTCATGGCCCTAATAAAGGCAACAAGAGTTTTGCTGTTAAATCCAAGTGTATCCCATGAGTATTAATTCTATGTCATTTTTCTTTAACTACTGTTCCTGCTTTATAAGAAAGCTGGACTATGACCTTTTAAGAAAGACTGCACTTGCCATTTTGTTTTATTTCAGGCAAGCAAATTAGTGAAAATTTTAGACCAGCAGTTTTAGGTGGTCAGGCAGTACTATCAAAACCCCAACAATTCCAGTCATACAGGGTATATTATTTTATTGCCAAATCACTCTTTATTTTCCTCCCTTTTCTTCTACGTCTCTATCACAGTTTTCCTTTCAAAATATATTATTTATATATATATATAACCATCCAATTAGCTATATTTAAATGTCTTTGTCACAGCAGAATCCAAGTGAAGCTGGTTTCTGTCTACTTTTTAATTTCTTGAGAATTTCTCCATTTAAGATTCCTTGTCTCTGGCATCACACAGTATTGCCTATGCCTTGCACATCTTTGTTCATAGTATCCCAGTACAGTAATCAAGGGGCTATCTGAGTTTATGCATATTGGTACTGAGAAGCCTGGGAAAAACAAGAGAACATGACCTGCTCATTCAAGAAAAGCAGAGAATGCATACACACAAGCGTTACTGTGGCAATGGTATGGCCACCTTCTAGTAGCAAGGGAAGGAGAGGACAGCAAAAACCTACAAGGTCCAGTTCTGCAGTTTCATTTATTTGCTTATTGGCACAAAGGCTGCAATAATGTCTATGATTAAGTTAGGCAAAGAGAAGATCTGATCCCATTTAGCATGAAGCTGTTTGAAAAACATGCATTGTGCAAGGAGCTGCGAGAACTATGGAAATATTTGGGGTGTTAAGGTACAGATTTCTTTTCCTCACAAAATAAAAAAATGTTTCCCGTTTTTGCCCCTCCATGGTCTCTGATGCATGCCACAAACTCAGCAAAGCTGTTATATGTCTAGGCGAGTTTTGCTAGCAGTGAAGTAGTTACTGCTCTCAAATATCCAAACCATTCCTCCTTGAATCATTCCTCCAGACCATGGCACCTCTTATGACCTCCACTTCCTTTTTGCCCAGAAAATGGAAGTCCTTGAAGCCCGGCCCTACCCCTGGCCTCACTGCAGCTTCATTGTAGGGGACTCTGAGAGAGTCAGAGCTGCAGCATCCTGGGCAGCTAGCTGGTGTTGCAGGTAGTACATGCAGATCTGCCTTCCCAACTTGAACATGGCATTGCCCTTAAAACAAGCAGCTGTTACACCCCAGCTGAATAAAACAGAGCTGATTATCTACTTGCTTAGCCATTAGCAATGGTCAAAAATGGGAAGAAATCAAAGTCCTGGATGCAGACACCCCAGAGTTTTGTAGAAATGCAGGCTTTGATGCAAGCTGTGTAGCTTGGGCCTGTCTTTAGTAACAGTCCGAGCAGTTCATCAAGTTGCTGCTTGTTCTGTGTATTCCCCCAGGAGTAATGGGCAGGCCTGCAAGCCATATTGCAAATTATTGATTTTGTCTTTCTCTTCATATAGATGAATGATGTTCTGCTGTACACATATCCCCAGAAGGATGGCAAATACCGACTGAAAAACACCTTGGCCATGTCAGGCATGAAGGTAATGCCTCATCTGTATTATAGGCTGGAATTAAAGCTGTACAGTGGGCTGTTAGTGCTTTGCTGGTTTATGTGTCATATTCAGCTGAAGGCAAGGGGAAACAGGGGATGGACCTGTATCAGGGGATTCCCTTGCTTCTTACAAGAGACAGAGGAAAAATAATATAAAGCAAACATATAAAAGATTATCTATAAGGCTGTGACTTAGTACAACAGCCTTATTCAGGCTACATATAGAATACAAACTAAAATGAGTTTTACCATCTGATCACGAAATTGGAGACAGAAAAGATTTATTATCCCATTTTGTCTAGTCCTCTCTTCATGTCTCCAGACCATACATGGTTGTTCCCTACAACATATTCACTAGGGCTTAGTCTGCCTGCTTTTAAACTTCTGCCACTCAAAATTTACGTAAGCTTTCATTTGCCTGGCTTTCATGTGCCCTTTAACCGTTTTCATCAAAAGCATTAATGGGTTCAAAAAGTGATTAGCCAACTTTATGGGCAAAAGGTGTATTGGGAGTTATTGCATGAAATGATATAAACACAGTCTCTTCTTCAGTAAATTTCTAAATTGTAGATTACAGAAACTGGACACAGTTGTCCTCTTCTTACAATCTTTCCCTAAGCATCCATTGACACCAGTACCTGTGCAACAGGAGATACTGGACTGGAGGGGTCTTTACTTCTTAAGCCTAGCTATCCATTCCATACCTCCTGCCAAGAACCTTCATAACTGTTTCGTAGCTAATATGCCAAGTTTTATTTATGTGAAACAGGGCTTGAAGTGACAAGTCAGGAGTTTGGGGATCTAGAAAATATGCGAGAATTAATAATCATTAATTCCAGCAGAATGACACCAGCGGGCTGAGGTGTTATGAAAAGGTGGCAGGCTGATCACACTAGAGACCTGATAGTCCAAAAAGATCTATGGGTTCCCAGCTGGAGTAGGAATTGCCTAAACACGCTCTGAAAAGGTGTTGCAGAGCAGGTACTTGTTGGGGCACATTTGAAACACTGAGTCACTGGCATAATAGATGCTTGTTAATAAAAACGTATCAGTACCATGAAGCTAGGTGGACCTGCTTTGGCAGGGGAGTTGGACTAGATGATCCTCAGAGGTCCCTTCCAACCCCATGTGATTCTGTGATTCTGTAAAGCTAGTTTCTCCTGAGTGGCTGTTGCTATTAGTAGGCAACTAATGGCCAGGTTGGATGGGGCTTTGAGCAACCTGATCTAGTGGGAAGTGTCCCTGCCCAGGGCAGGGGTTTGGAACTAGATGAGCTTTAAGGTCCCTTCCATTTCTAACTGTTCCGTGACTATATGATTCTATGGTAATACAATAAATGTCAGGAAAAGGGTTTTAGCTGAGCTGTAGTTTTTTAGTATTGTTATTGCTCTTAAAAAGCATTGCTGCAGACAGGCATTCACTGAACTGAAGAGCTTCACTGTACAATGTCTGCATGTGAGGAAGAAAGTTATTTTCATTCATTCCAAGAATAGCCAAAACTTTTGCCCAAAATGCTCTGACACTTGTCAGTCTAAACATCTCCTAAGTCATATTAAAACTGAACCCTGATTGATTCTTTATCCTTACCTTTATAGTTGGAATAAATGATATTTCTTTTCCTTCAGCACCACCACATTGAAATTACCAACTTCATTACACCAGCAATACAAAAGACAGAAAACCCTACCTGCCCATCTCTTTGCATTGAAATATGAAACAGATGGCTGGGACATCATAGATCCATATGCGTTGAGACTTGTACGGTGTACTGGTTATAGACAGTTTAACTCATGTCTGCATTTATGTTCATGGTATTTGTTTCTAGGTCAGCCGCCCAGTGACCGAAAAAGCCCAAAACGTCCTGAAGATTGAATATGATGAATATTGCCTGACCCTGTCAGCAAGGTACTGTCCCCAAACAGCCATGGCAGAGGGTGTTACATGCTAGAGCTCTATCTCTAGATTAGTCTAATCAATACCCAAGACTTAAATGGTGTCTCATTCTTTTTTAACTCAAATGCAGTCTGTGCTATTGTGACAGACAATGGCTGAGTGCTTGATTACACATCGAAGATATTAATTATAAATGCAAAGCTCATAGACTGTAACTAATTCAACTCATATACTAAGTAACAATTAGAAGTCAGCTCTTGATGACATCTTAAACAGAAAGGAAAGAGAAGAAAGTCTGTTACTAAGAAGCCTGAGTTCCTTCCATCATCTTTCACACTTTTTCCCTGTGACAGTAGGACTGTGTTATATCTCCCTTCATACCACTACCGTTGCAAAACTGCTAGAGAAAATAGTAATTAGGTAATACCTAAGGCAATAGATATAAAAGCATTTAATAGTGCTTAAATGACAAAGCCAAAATTAAACCTTACTGGCAGCCTCATGGGTCTTTCTAATAAAAGGAACTTCACTAATGAGTTTGTGTAGTGCTAGTACTGATTGCAACTGGGAGTCAGGATCTCTGTCCTGGGATCCCAAGCTAATGCCAGAAAGAGATTCTAAGTCAGTTTCTGATCAGAAGATAGCAGTGTACTATATTTTTTTATGCTTCTCACCCAAAATTACCCTGCAAATTTACCAAGAGCTACAGCAGAAAGGTGGCTGCCTTGATTTACAGATATAGTTTACTACAAAAGACATAGTACACTAGCAGTGGTATTAAAATTAAGTCTTCCAATTAACAAGGTCTTCAGTGTTTTTAAGTACTGACTTTTCCACCATCAGTCTCCAGCTACAGCATGGCTGGAAACAGAGAGAGCAGACTTACCTAAATTACACAATACAATAGAAAGACAGGGAGGGAGGATACTTTCTTATACAGAATCAGAATTTGCAGCTCTCATCCTTCCCAGAGCACTTGCCATCTGTAGGCAGTGCTTAGATAACTGTCAAAACCTTTTTGTCTATTTCCTTTTATCACCAGCAAATGAGAAAATATCTGAGATTTTCTTAGAGCTGCACACTCATCACAGCCCCCAAAATACATGCACAGTATTTTTGAACTACCTGCTGCCAGTTACAAAAGCAGGATATGTACAGTCCTTCTGTATTGTAGAGGGGAAATAGCTGCTGCATGTCCCTTTTATTCAGGGCAACTGAAGTTGGCATCCCTAGTAGGAAGCTTGGGATGTTCCGCTTACATTGTTATGTTGTTTCTTTGCCTTTTGTACTCGTATCAAGTCTGTGCTTAGTTAGCCTAAACAAAGCACGTGAAGCCACTGCAAGCTGTGTTTCTTTGACAGTAGATAGAACCAGGGTCTGAGGCTAAGGTTGCCCTTCTGATAACAGCAAGACGGAGACTGACTCTTATCAGAGCCCTGGGACAGAGCCCCTTTCCCTTCCTTGTGCTGCTCATTCTGGGACCAATCTGCCATAAGTCACCCAAGAATACTTTTTCCTCGCCCCTTCTGTACTGGCTGGCAGAGCTGATGAGACACCAATGAGACATCATGCTCTTCTAACCCCACCGCACAACATCCTTGGCCTGCTAAACTCACCAAAAGACAGAAAAGCACCAGAAGGCTTCAAGTGTCCCTAAACTTTTACTGCTCACACGGAGGTACTGCAAGTCTGCACTGAAGGCCAGTTGTTAACAATCACAACCCAAAGCTCATGGTGCCTGCACACTTGTATGAGAGAAGATGAATGCATCAAGGAAATTAGGCATGAGTGCCAGGGACTAAAGGCAGTAGAATGAGGATGACCACAGCTCAGGAGTCAGCGTGGCTATATGAGCAGATGGCACTGTAAAGTCTTTACATCTTCTGCTGAAAATGTCTCACTCACCCAAAGAGCCATGTTATTAGCTTGCAGTGATCTGGTAACAGATCTGAGCACAGAGCCATTATGGAGAAGGCTCATACTGCTCTTATACCTTTATTTGCATTTCAAAAATGTTCTTCATGGACACGGGGGTAACCATGTGGTGCCCATATAAAATACCAGAGCAGTGGGAGAACGCAGTCAGTGTTACCTCCCTAAAAGGCTAATTCAGAGTGACAGCGATAGCACTGCAACAAAATCCCATCCCAGTCTAGTTTCTGTGTTCCATGGATGCTCCTGCTGTCCAGGAGACCGCAGTGACAATGTGACCTTCTCTTTCTGTTTGCTTAAGGAAAAATATATGAGCCAACAAGGATAACTGGTAGCTCAGCACAAAAGTTGCAGCCCCAAAATCACACAAGAACCAAATGTAGCAATGGTGAATCAAGGTATGAGCTTCTCTGAGCCTCAGAGGTTCAGCAAAAATTCCTCTGAGCTTTCATGCAACCAATGAAATAGCTAATTAAGAATAGGCCAGTGCCAACTGACATAATTTATCTTACTCATCAGAAGACAGGCGTTATTCCCACATTTAGACACTAATAACCTGTGATTACTGCCCAAAGATGTTTAATGGAGTGGAGAAGGGGCCAGTTAGCTATCAGGCTTTTAATAGCAGATTGTCCCTCTTATCTGTCTTTCCCAAAGTGCCTTTATTTTATATCACTATTTGAGCTATGATTTCCTTTGTTTTTTTAAATCATATCTTAATTCTCAAGTGAAAAGAATTTCCAAGAGAAAGGTTGAAGCCAGGACTTCTTTTAGTGCTTTGCAGGCTTCGAACATGATTTGTCTGGAAGACACAGACATCAAGTTGCCCATGAGGCAGCAA
Source organism: Limosa lapponica baueri (assembly GCA_002844005.1). NCBI lineage: Eukaryota > Metazoa > Chordata > Aves > Charadriiformes > Scolopacidae > Limosa > Limosa lapponica. The sequence goes on from KZ506220.1 coordinate 156,806, forward strand.
TGTGCCCTTGAGCCCAAGAAGGCCAAAGGTCTCCTGGGGTGCATTAAGAAGACCATGGCCAGCAGGTTGAGGGAGGTTATCCTCCCCCTCTACTCTGCCCTGGTGAGGCCACTTCTGGAGCACTGGGTCCAGTTCTAGGCTCCCTGGTTCAAGAAGGACAGAGAACTACTGGAGAGAGTCCAGCGGAGGCTACAAAGATGATGAGGGACTGGAACATCTCTCTGATGAGGAAAGGCTGGGACACCCAGGTCTATTCAGCCTGGAGGAGAGAAGACTGAGAGGGGATCTCATCAATGCTGAGCAATATCTAAACGGCGGGTGGCAAAGGGACGGGGCCAGAATCTTCTCAGTGGTGCCCAGTGACAGGACAAGGGGCAACAGGTAGAAACTGCAACACAGGAAATTCCATCTCAACACGAGGAAAAACTTCGTTACTTTGATGGTGCCAGAGCACTGGAACAGGCTGCCCAGAGACGTGGTGGAGTCTCCTTCTCTGGAGATATTCCAAACCCACCTGGACGCCATCCTGTGCAACCTGTTCTGGGTGAACCTGCTTTGGCAGGGGGTTGGACTAGATGAGCTCCAGAGGTTCCTTCCAATCCCAACCATTCTGTGATTCCTCAGATTTCTTAGAAAGTGTAATTTGATGGGACTGACTAGTAATGTGACTTTTGCCAGGGATGATCTATAACATAGCCCCTTAGCTTGCAGAGGTTAGCCTATATGCAGTAGATACACGGGCTCAGAGTTTCTGCTCTGATTTCTACTCCAGGCTTGTCAAATATTATAGAGGCTGGTGTGTCTCAGACAGGGGCATATGCTCATGGTGCACAGGGAGGCTGTCAGAGATCATTGATAAAATCTGGCATTTCCTCTCTTTTTGTGGGTCTTTAGTGGTTTTTTTTAAGACCGCCAAAGACAAATTGTTCTCAGATGTCTTGTTTAGTGGCCTTCATGAGGACAGTGTGAGGAAATCACAACTGAACAGCAGCTGGCAATGATGCCACTGCTAATTTTTGCAACAAAGTCTGCTGGGTAGCTTTAATGTGAGTGGCTGGTACGACTCGGGGAGGGGAGACCACACTGAGTCGCATTCCCTCCCATGACTGATGCTGGGAACAGCTAAAGCTCTGCACAGCTTCAGATGACAGGAAGCACACAGTTTGAAGTCACAGCAGGAAAACCAGCTAACACAGGCAGGACAGCTTATGGTCGTAACACTGCAAATGCATCTGGGAAGTAACAGGCACTGAGAGCCCTGCTGCTTTTCTGGGATAGCTGGACTGGCAGAGAAGTGCAAAGTGCTCACTGTTTTGCCTTGTGCAAAGGGGGCATCTAGGGGCCAGTGTGGAGAACTACTGGCTTCCATGCATAACTGCAACTAGAGGGAATGCAGAACTTCCTTTCCAAATTGCTGTCTTTGCCTCTTGCCAGGAGACTGAAGATAGTCTGTGATGGAGCTAGAGGAAAATGAAAGCATTCACATCTCTACTGTGAGTGACAGCCTTCTGCATTTCCCAACATGCAGATCATCTAAGCGTCCCACTGTAGAGAAGAGCATAAACATGCTTACTCTGAGCAACCCATGCCAACACTACATGCCTTAGAATGCCTAAAAGCTAGGGCAGACATGACAACAAGAGACATTTCATATTGTCACATGTGCTGTAGGATTGAGCAGCTTATAGCAAAGTCAGAGACTACTTCAAAAAATTTTCTGGGCATTCAGTTCCTTCTCAGTCACAGTCCTAATCATAGATCTACACTAAGCATCCTGCTGAATATGTCCAACAGTCAATTTTGTTCCTTTTTGGAAAATTACCAGTTCAATGACGTAGTGGGGAAAAGCAAACATTCATAAAGTGAAGCTTTTCTCCTCTGATCCAGAAACAGCTTGTTTGAGTCCCTGCTGTGCATGGCATTGACTGCTCTGCTGTATTTCATTCCACAGCTCTTGCTCAGAACGGGATGACTGGTACAGCTGCATCAGCAGACACATCCCAGATGACTACAAAGCTCACAACACTTCCACTTTCCACAGCAGCGTGGAGGTAAAAGGAGGCCAAGTGTTTCAATACTAGAAAGGGGAGAGGGGAAGGGAGAGAAACAGAGGAAAGGAGAAGGGTTATAGTTCCTAGGAGCAGAGCTCCTATAGGAACTGAGTTCCTAGTGGTAAGTTGTTCTCACTATTTTCATTTAAACCAGTATGCCAAGCTTAAATAATGAAGCTCATTACAGCTCATGGGACACCTCTAAAATCTTAATCACACTCTATACTCTGTGGTCTTCGCTTAAAAAGGAGTTCTTCTGGAGGAAGAGTATTTTGGATGAACTAAAGATACCTAAAACCTTTGTAGATTTTAAGAAAACAAAACTACCCATTAATTACACTAATATTATACACACAATAAAGTCACTGCCAGTGCAAACCCCAGCTGCAATATTCTAATTGATGTACATTATTGTTATCTCATTCATTTCAGTTGTACTACTCCAAGTTAAGAAGGCAAAGAATGCATCAGACAAAAAGTAAAAATGCTATTTTAGGTTATGTAGAACCCCAGTTTTACTAAATAAGACTAACTGGGGATAACAGAGCACTGGTGAGGCCACAGCTGGAGTGCTGTGTCCAGCCTGGGCTCCCCAGTAGAGAAGAGACATGGACACACTGGAGAGGGTCCAACGAAGGGCCATGGAGATGATGAAGGGACTGGAGCACCTCACATCTGAGAAAAGGCTGAGAGAGCTGGGGCTGTTCAGCCTGGAGAAGAGAAGGCTCAGGGGGGATCTCATCCACGGGTACAAACACCTGAAGGGGAGGTACAAAGAAGATGGAGCCAGGCTCTTCTCAGTGGTGCCCAGTGACAGGACCAGAGGCAATGGGCACAAACTGGAACACAGGAGGTTCCCCCAAACACCAGGAAACACTTTTTCCACTCTGGGGGTGACTGAACTGGCACAGGGTGCCCAGGGAGGTTGTGGAGTCTCCATCCTTGGAGATATTCAAAAGTCGCCTGGACACGGTCCTGGGCAGCTGGTTCTAGGTGGCCATCCCTGAGCAGGGGCTTGGACCAGATGACTTCCAGAGGTTCCTTCCAACCTCAACCAGCCTGTGATTCTGTGATTTCATTTTTGAAGACTTCAGATAATAAAAAATTAATTAAAAAACAAAACAGGAATTTCCTTCTGGCCTGAAATTAATCTACTTCCAAATATTTAACAAGAAAAAAAATGAGAAATTAGTTAGTATTGCAACCTAAACCAAATCCTTTTTCAACAAATGAAAAAATAACTTCTTTTGCAGCTCTGCTTCTTATGTAAACCTTAATGTGTGGACACACAAACAGTCCTTTAAAGGCACAAGAGCTTGTGCTACTTGAACCAAACACTAAGCTGCTGTGAAGTGACAGTGGAGTGACTTTGGTGCTGGACCTGAAATAACACAGCCTCTCAGCACAGCTTATTAAATTGGGTTCAGTTCCACATTGACCATGGCTCCCTGGACTTTAAGTAAAAGCACCGGTACAGTGCTGCAATGTGGTGTGTTTCCAGAAATAGGCACAGTGAATAAATTTTCTAAAGCTGCATACATATATTCAGATCAGCCATGGAAAGCATGGATCAGATTTGGATTGTGTGGGTAAATTAATCTTTGATTTTACTGGTTTCTGTACTGTCTCTTCCCGATCTTAGAACTGTCCCAAGGTGTAATGACATAAAAAGCTCAGGCCCTTTTTGATCAAAACCTATCATTGATAGATAATATTGAAGATGTTATTTCAAAAGCTGTTAATAAAAAGATGGCTTTAACTCACGTCCTTGCCTGCAATTTGCACATGCAATGAATCAGATCCTTGTCTGATATGGAAGAGTGTCAATGCCTGACCAATAATAGATCTATGTGGATTTTCATCAGTTGTGACTCTGGCTTTAACAGCACCATTTACTGATTGGCCACAGTGCTGAAGCAGCTGTATCTCACAATATGCATTCAGAAGTAGAAAATTTGGGGATCTTAGCAGGTGAAAGTAGACTGAAATGAGAGGAGAATTGTACATGATGGAGCAGGGCTGACTGAGTGTACTTTGGAAGTGTGGATGATTCTTCATTTGTTCTTGTTTGATTTTAAGCTAAGGGAAAGGCTTGGAATACCCTTGGGTGAGAGGCCTCCTACTTTGGTACCTGTGTCCCATGTCATGATGTGCATGAACTGTGGCTGTGACTTCACCCTCACTTTGAGGCGACATCATTGCCATGCCTGTGGGAAGGTAAGAGCTGTACAAGATTCTCAGGGAGGCTTTATTCACGCCTCTGGGACACTGGCTGCCTCTGCCTCTCCAACATCAAGACCAGAATTTGACTTCTCACAGAACCTGTTAGTGCTTTGCTAAATTAATAATTAGGTTTCTAATTACTGTAGTAGGAACAACAGTAACCTTCCCTTGAGGGTCAAATTAATTCCCAAAGGCTAGTAGTTGAATGCTTACAGGATAACTGCTGCTGAGTCCAGCCTTTATATCTGAAATACAGCTAGCTCTAAAGACAATGAAGCAATACACTAAAAATATAGGCTCTGTTCTGGACCAGAGCAGTAGCACATCTAGTCCATGTCATGTCCCTAATAACAGCTGGTAAAATTATCTTCCAAGAAAAGTGAAGAAACTCAGCAGTAGAGTATGGTTTGGTGAGTGACCAAAGGGAAAGTTTCCTCTGTGCTCCACTGAAGAGTTGCTGCCTTTTGCCCTAAAACCAAGGGGATCTCTAAGCTTTCTTGGTTTTGTCCCTTTATCACTGACTCTAGAGATTTGTTTATACACATAGACCTGCAGTCCTGTTTCAAACCATGGCTGTCTTTTAGCCTCAGTGATATTTTTTTTTGTATCAAACTACCAGTAATTTTTGCTAGTATGAAAAAGCACTTACTCAATCTTTTTTCTAATTCCACAGAGAAAATCAGCCTGTACCTACACAGGGATAGTGGGAACACGCAAGCTTGCTTAAGAAAGCAATGTTACTAACAAAGCTATGAAAACAGAAGTAATATTGAAGTGGTCTTTCTGTGATTCACAAGTAGGGAAGGTGTAAGGTCCTAGGGAGATGGGCACAGCAACAGTGTGCAAACAAATCCAGTGATCAATTCTGCTTGGCTTACAACAGTGTAAATGTACAGCAATCACATTTCAGCCAGTAGACTTACCCTGACTGCCACAGTTCTAGGAGAGTGTCGTATCTCGTCCACTATCCGTCTTCCTCTCCCAACCAGCTCAGAGGATTTGTTTCGTATGTGCAAATATATAAATTTAAATTACATTTATGTGCATCTCTCCTTGCTGGAACAGATTGTGTGTCGGAATTGTTCAAGAAACAAGTACCCTATGAAGTACCTCAAAGATCAAGCAGCCAAAGTCTGTGATAGCTGCTATGTGGAACTTAAGAAAAGAGGTAAGGTTCCTTCATTCTTGGCAGAACTGACAAATCCATTTCCTGCCTATATAATGGGAAGGCTTTAGGATCTGCCTGCCATGTTGTGTTTTGTTAAAGAAGATTTCTCATTTCAAGCATGAGCCATGTGTATTGAGGTCCCAGGAGTCCAGGCTGTACGGCAGCTAAACCTGTTTTAGTAAGCCAGGTTCTCTGAGGGCTCCCTTGGCCTGTTGATAAACCAGAATAACGATAAAAACTATGTCCTCTGAGGAGCAGCTGAGGATGCTGGGTTTGTCTAGTTTGGAGAGCAGGAAGCTGAGGGTTGACCTTATTGCGCTTCCTGAGGAGGGACATGGAGAGGTAGGTGCTGAGCTCTTCTCCCTGGGATCCAGGGACAGGTCACATAGGAATGGTTCAAAGCTTCATCAGAGGTTCAGATTTGACATTAGGAAATGTTTCTTTACCCAGGGGGTGGTCAAACCCTGGAACAGGCTTTCTAGAGAGGCAGTCAATGTCCCATGCTCGAGTGTTTGAGAGGCATTTGGACAATGCCCTTAATAACACCCTTTAACTTTTGGGCAGCCCTGAATTGGTCAGGCAGTTGGAATAGATGACCATTGTAGGTCCTTTACAACTGAACCATTCTATTCTGTGATGTAATTACAGGTGATAGCTCTTCCCTGTCATTTCTAATGAATTATCCATTAAAGCAAAACAATGGCTTTACAGTTCCTCACTGTTCTCATCCTGTTGTAGTTTTTACAACAAGAAATACTGAGGTAAAGTGCAGAGTCAGTAAGAGCTTTTCTCCATGGGGAGTTAATCTGGTTACAGATGAAAGCATGAATTCAAAGCAGAAGACCTACTGCCTAACTCAAAGTCTGTATTATTGTCCCACTATATAAGTCCCTTTTCTGATTTAAATACATATCCAAATCAAAGATAAGGGGAAGCAGGGGTTACATCTATATGAACAGAGAATGAACAGGAAATCATGTTCTTGCACAACTATTCAAGTAGACAGTCTCTAAAAGTAGGCACATTATACTGTCAAGGATAAAAAGGCTGGGACAGATGAAGCTTAGTTTTTCCATCCTGATTAATGAAATTCACACTAGTCAAGCAAATACATGAATGGACGCTGTCACAAGAGGCAAAAAAGCCTCCCCAAGCCACTGTTTGTCCAAGAAGCGGTAAGTCAGATTTGTGGTAAAACAATGTTGTGCTTTACTAAGAGCTTCCAGGTAATGTGTGTTGCCAGAAGCGAGATCATAAAGATATGAACTCACAACTGGGGTTAATGGAGATGACTGACAGAGACAGAATAATTCTCTCCCATACAGAACTCAAAGAGAATGGTTCATACAGAAAGAATGTCCCATTAGTGAATCTATCCTGCAAAGGTGTTACAGAACAGAGAGCAGATAGATGGAAAAGCCATTTGCTTAAATGCTGATTTTAAATTAGAAGAAAACAAGCTGTGTTTTTTGCTTTGTCAGCTTTCTTGCAGGCTTCTTTGAAGCAGCTGTCGGTTATTACCATTAACTTCTAGTGCTATGAAATCCACCTAGCTAATCAGATTTAAAGGGGTTATTTGAAAGAAAAGCTAAAATAAAAACTGTCTATGGAGGAGGCATTGCATTTTCCTTAGTCATTTGCGCTAACGTATTGTGTGTCTCTTAATCCCAGACTGATATGTATGGATTCATCCATTTCCCCCTCCCCTTTCTGAATTTTTTCAATCTTGCAGAGCGGCCACTAAGTGTGAGCTTCCCTCCAACTTCATCCAGGTGTTCAAGCAGTGCCTTCTCCTCTGTCTTCCACAATATTCATTATTCATCTTTTAAGAAACAGAAGAAGATCCCTTCAGCTCTTACAGAGGTAGGACCAAGCTGCCTGAGAAAGGCAAGGAACTGTAGAGAACTATGTGCTCATACTTCAGCAGCTATGTTTATAATTTGTTTTATGTGCAGCGGGCTCAGCCCTTGCCCTGGTCTGCTTTCATCATGCAATTATTTTTTTCCATTTTTCACAATATTGTTCAAAATACAAAATACTCTGGGCTTTGAAGATACCACAGAAGCTTCTTGAGCCCACTGAAAAACTCAATTAGAGCAGTGTACTTTACTTTGCTCATCAGCCTGTGAAGTCTGTAGAAAACTAAGACAACTTCAAGGTACAGGATAGTACAAGGCAGATCACAGACGATAAGTATCAACAGAGCATGATATACTGTTGACCAGTTACCTTTTTGACAAGACCCTTACTTCTGAAATCTTACTTTGATTTCAAGAGAAATAAAATACCACTCACTTAGGGAATAGACTCTAGACCTTGGTAATCAATTCAGGAGCATACATGCTTGATTAGGCACCTTCCCTCCAGCTCAAACCAAAGTATTTCAAATCAAATAGTTCAAATCTTGATCCCACCAATGTAAACAAATAAAATTCTCACCAATTTGAATGGGGCCAGCATTTCTCCAGCTTTATTAGTTTTCTTTCCAGGAACACAGTGCCAATCATGTTGACGTAGTCTAGGTAGCTAAGCTGCCCACTGAACTCAAGCACAGTAAGGTACTCCTATTTCACTGAAATCAGCAGGTATTTATGGTTGTATTAAAGAGAATAGGGTGCAAAGTTTCAGCCGTTCGGGAAAAAGCATTGCCTTTCTATCCACAAGGAGGCAGCACATCTTCATTAATACGAACTGTCTCACAATAGCATTGCTCCATAACTTTTTTCTAACTTGCTTTACCCAGGTCCTGGAACACTTCTGTTCTGCTGCAAAACACTGCTATATAACTGCTCTGTCATCTCTTGTGTCAGTGCTATGAAAGCTGTGTTTGAGTCTCTGCCTTTCGTTTCTAAATCTAATGCTACTGCAGTTTACTACTGCGACTAATAATGTACACTGCATTGCATGTGTGTGTGCGTACAGTTCGATCTACTCAAAATCTGGATCTTTAAGAACATCAAGCACTCAAGCACTTAGATCTCAAAATACTTCTGTGAGGGGGGCAATTCCTCTCAGAAACATTCATTCACAAATGAAACCACGTAATAGCCGAGTGATTAACATAAATTGATATAAAACGATTGCAAAGCCCTAAATATACTCACATCTTAGAACTGTTTAGCCACAAGACAGTAGCTCCCTTTGGAAGCATGTACTTTTAATATACCAAAAAAAGAGACCAGGAAAAAGGGACAAGTTCAGCTTCTCAGAACACAGCTGTAAACTTGCTGACCTCAATAACTACTCAACTGCTTATTTTCCATCAGAGTTAATGAGAACTAAGTTTCACCGGATATCTTCAATCAGTTAAAAAGAACCATAATACCATGCTTATATTTTTTCTGTCTTGATATTTTTAATGGTCTACTTACGGTTTCATGGACATAGACCTGGTGGTCTGGTGTGATGCGAACATGCATAATCAGGAGGGGAAAAGCATTTGCTATTACGAATCCTGGTTTCTCTTACTCTGCTCCAGGTGGCAGCCTCAGGAGAGGGAGCTACCATCAGTGGTTACCTCAGCAGATGTAAGAGAGGCAAAAGACACTGGAAGAAACGCTGGTTTGTTATCAAAGGCAAAGTCCTCTACACCTACATAGCAAATGAGGTACTGTGCAATCTGACTTGAAATAGTTTCCTATCTGAGTTCCCTTTTTTATTCCCTACAGGCAGCACAAGCAACTGTGAAAGGTATAAATGGCACTTCTCACAACCTGCCTTCTGAGAACTGGTCCTAACAGAGTAGTCCCCAGGGAGGTGTCCTTAGCTTAGGGGCCCAGCCACATCCCTAGCTGTTTGAGACAGTGCAGATTTCTAAAAAAGTTGCTAGTGCTATGAAAGGAAATGACAAGGTACCAAGAAGACTACTACTTGCACTCAGTAAATAAAAATGGTTGAAAGGAACGTAACTGGGAATGGGTCTCGGGCTTTTAGAACTGCTTTGTACGGTACCATACTCTAAGTAACCTCTAGTTCGCCTCCTGGACCAAAGGTAGCCACTAAAGTAATGGCTCATTTGACCTTCATGGTCATGTGGATGATCTTGAAGAACTGGACTTTCAAAGGCGGTGTTCAAATTCAGGACTAGAGACTAGATAAACATGTGCAGTACACAGGCACTGATACTGTTTAGGGACGAGCCATCAGTCCAGCGGAAGAGTCACATTACTGCTTTTGCAGCCCTGTCAGAGAGGGGTTATATCATTATTTGGTTTTCAGAAAGAGCCCTCAAAGCATTACAAACCTTCTCTCTAAATTTTGGTTCACTTCTGTTTGCTTTCAGGACAAAGTTGCCACGGAAAGCTTGCCTTTGTTGGGTTTCACCATTGCCCCAGAAAAGGAGGAGGGAAGTACGGATACAGTTTTCCATCTCTACCACAAGCAGACTCTCTTTTACAGCTTCCGAGCAGAGGATAACCATTCAGCACAGAGGTACGGGGGTAGACTTCCAAACAAGCCAGTGCACAAGTCCAAAAGCTTATGTAGGGCTTTTCCCTCTCCTTCACTTCAGAATGCCTCATTAACGGAGGAAACAAACAACTTTCAGTGTTGATTAAGCCCAATAGCACGTGACTAGCCTGGGTGACATTGAAAATCTACCTGGTGCTTTTCAGTTCCTTCAGGAAGGAGAATTTGCTCCCTTGTATAGGTAAAGAGGAGGCGGAGTCTCAAGAGTCGTGCCTGGAAGTTTGTCAAATGTGATTACTGTACAGAAACTTCTCTCACTTATGTGTTCTATTTATCCATCTCCGTTTCCTCATCAACAAATAATTGTTTAGATTTCCCATTTTAGTGCTACTGCTTCCACATAATAAAAAAGTCATGAAATTAGTAACAAAAATGCCAGCACCTCAAGACACATAGGGAAGGCAATGAGTGTTTATGCAAGATTTTGTTGCTTTTAAACACACTTCAGTGGTTTAATCTTTTCTATTCTAAGACAGCACTTATACTATCTTTGAGACTTTACAATAAATTACTGGTAAAGGTTGTACTAGAACACAAGACTCCTAGGACCTAGTTCCCTTTAACCACAAAACTATAGTTCCTCATTACAGCTGAGATCAGGAAATACAGTCCTCTTCAGGCTTTATGTTCTTAAAATACTTATTTTTCTTAAAAGACATAGGTTCTTAAAATGCATAATTTTATATGTACCACTTTTTCTTTCCTGCCCTTTTTAGGTGGATTGAAGCCATGGAAGAAGCATCCATATTATAGCAGCTATCACTCAATGGACTTGGAAAAAATTCTCAGATTTCTACACGTTCCCAGCAACCCTTTTCTGTCTTACAAAACTAAACAGTGTATTTCAGGCAAATTGGCTACATACACTAGATATGAACTGTTCCCAAATTGTTCTGTTTGCTTCTTTCTTACATCCACATTTTTGCAAATGGAAACTTTAAAATAGAGAATATTTATGGCGATCTTTATGTCTGTGCAAGTTCAACCCATACTTTAAGCTTCTCCTCTGATCCTACAGTAAACCAAGTCTAACATCAAGACAAGAAGATACATGGAAATACTGACTACAGTAAGTAACAGGCTCAGTTTTACTTACTCTAGAGCACTATCATATTTCATTGGGTTGGTTTTGATGTCTACCATGAAATGAGAAACAATGTAGTAAGTAACAAATGCTCATTTAAAGCACTTTATTATTTTTATTGAACTACAGCTTCATTTTTTCATGTTTCTAAGGAGTTCTGTGGCCTGATTTATTACTCGTCCATTAACAAGTGCCAGCATGAAATTATGCCCCACGTATGGTAAATTGCTTCCACAGAAAATGAACAAACAACACATTCAATTTACCTGGTCTACCAACACTTCACTGGCTATGATCCAGAAAAATTACTTACTGTCAATTTATAATTTTACAGTGATCACTGTATAATTTATCTTAAAGGGTTTAAATCCATACCACTGCAGTCCTTTGAAATGCACTCCAGTAGCTCTACAAATCCAGACATTGAATAATATCTTCTCCCTAAATACTGCATCAGACTCAAACCCAAAGGTTATTTTTAATTTATTGTAAGTCTACAGGCAGTTTTTATTTAACACTAGCCTACCTAGTAGTGTTAAGATTTTTATCATCTATTTAAATAGTCTATCTTTATTTTCAAAGCTCCTATTGTTTCTGCTGTTCTTTTTATGAAAAATGTCATCAAAAGTTTAATCCATATAAGCAGCACACCATTTGAAATATGCTGGTGGGCTGAAATGCACTTGTCTGAACCTGCTCTGCTGGAGTGCTTTGGAACTCCTGTAGCTCAATGTATCTCACACCAGACTCCTGTTCTGCACTACGTCTCCAGGGCTGGATTCTCAGCAGCCAAGTGTCTGTGTAACTTCAAAGATGCTGTGCTGCTTTACACCAGCTGAGGATATAGATCTCTGGAGTTTGGGGTTTGGGTTTTTTGTTGTTTTAGGGGCTTGGGGGTGTGTGGTTTTTTTCATTTTTAGTGTTTTGTTGGGTTTTTTTATAAAGAAGGTTGAGAAGTGGTGTTCTAATCATTGCAATAAAATGGTTTCATGTCCTATATTTGTCATATTTGACTGAGGAATAGAATGGCATTTATGATTAAAATATATCTTTGTATAAAAATACCATGTTCAAGAATTTACTTACATTAAACTATATTGGGGGGGAGATTCTTATTACTTTCATTTTTCCCTTTCTTCAAGAAACTTAATGGGTATCTGAATTTTTGACCCTAACAAACTTCAGAATTGTCAATATTTTTAAATGTCTATAATAATGTATCCAAAGTGTAAAGGTAGTTCATCACATGGAAAAACAAGCTTAAAAACCAAATACACACATACCACTAAATAAAAATACAGTTATTTTGGCTTGGTTTTTTTATACATCTGAGTCTGATAGTTTCAAAAAGCATAGGTTATCATATGCAAACAGAAACTAAGTATGAAAGAAGTAAAACTTTTGCATTCTTCAGTTAATGGATGAAAACCAATGTTAACTCTTTGTTTCATGTTAGAATAATAGCCTTGCTACCAATACACTGTAAATGTTTATCCCCCCTTAAAAACATTTTGCACTGACAAAAAAATAAGAGAATCTTGAATACAAAGTAAGATCTCTAACCATGGTCCCAAATAAAACAAAACTGCACTACAAAACAACAGTATTATGAAGATTTAGGTGCTTACATTTAGTGACTGTTGTATGAAGTTTTCAGTTATAAGCAGGAAATGAATATATGAAAATATTTTGTTGTAAAAAATAAGATACAGTGCTATTAAACATTGTTTTAAGTAATGTGGAAAAATAAAAGAGCAAAACATAACTGCAGTTCTACAGGCTTTTCCTTTACATTATTTTTACCTTCTTTAATTCCAGCTTTGCAGTCCAGTTACTGTTAACAGACGCTTACCTATTAACCAATTCTAAGGAAGAGCATCAAATCAGAAGACGGTAGTGGAAGCCTTCTGGTAGAAACAGGATTTAGACCTAATTGCTATGATGAAGTGTTTCAGTCCACACTGCATTTACCTCCAGCCCACCTACCAGTCAACTCTACTTCAGATATAAATAGTCTCAGTACAGCACAAAGAAAGAGAAAAAAAATGAAAACGTCCTCATAATTTCAGTCCAACTGCTAATCTAATTTGAGCAAAGCTAAGCACAGAGACAGAAATTATCTTCATTTCATTTCAAAGTTAATCCAGTAATCACCTTTTAGAAAATTTTAACATCTTAGAATAGAGGTAGGTACTCAGTTTACTATAGGCCATTTACTTACAAACAGCTGTTTCTTCTTAACTTGTAGCTAGTATTAATACTTCAAAACAAAGATTTTGTTCCACACCCTCACAAATGTTTCAAAAGAAATCAGTAATGGGTCACAATGTAATAGCTACTCAGTCAATAGCTTAGATGCAAGCTAATGTCATTTGTTGTTCCAGTGTTTTTCTGCTTATTTTGCTACTTATTGAAAAGCATTAAAATTATTAGCCATTATCTGCAACTAATACTTAGATTTATCTTATGGTATATGCCTAGTTAAAATATGTTTTTTAAACAGTTATTAAATTATTTTTCCAAATCAAAGTACAAGTCATTTAGAGTTGGAGAATCTAGATATGACTAGATGCCATGCCATTTACACAAACACTGCTGGTCTAGCCTTAGGACTACTACCTTTCCTGAGCTGATTCTGTGTTGCTTTTAAGATTGATGAAAAACACACAGGTATGAATACCAATCAGGCTTTTCCTGTTTGCAGGCTACTTTGGTACAAAAGCAATGGAAACGACGTTGGCTGTAACCAGATTGAGTATCACTGCTTGTGAAGGTGAAAAAAGTGCCAATACTCACCGAGGGGACAAGGTATTCCCTTGTCACTTTGTTAACCTCCTACATGCTATGCTTAAAACACTAGTCTAACTTCACAAGTTACTTGGGAACGTAACTGTGAGAAACCGACAGAAACTGGGACCTAGCAATAACATACGAACTTCTATGTATTAAAAACAGTGAGATCCTTCAGTTTGGATAACACTGAGACACCACTTTTGATCAAGTTTTGACAAGAAAGTTTGTAGACTCCATGGCACGTTTACAATTCTTTTGAGACAGACCCAAGTAAAATATTTTTTTTTAAATTGATCTTTTCTAAAAGAACTGTTTCACAAATATTCAGATTGTCTTTCTTTTCCACAGAATAATAACAAATATCAGGAAATCTTTAAAGTGCCCATAAAACAGCACTGTCATTCCCTGCCATGCTTTCTTTATATTATTATTACTAAACAACAAGGGGTTTATATTCTTTTGATTATTTTAATAGGTTTTTTTTCCAGAGAAGCATTGCAGCTTGTTTCCAATTTATATGCTTTAGAAAAGCATGGAATACATATTACATAAACATACTTAGCTTTTTTTCATCTTTTTTCTTGCAGTACTACATTTTTAAGTCTTTTCCTTGCTTAAGTTAAAAGAAACTGGAGGACAGTTTAAACTGACTAGTAGTTGTCTATATTTTCATTTCACATATTATATGCCACATTTTTAACTGTAGTACTTGCCAGCAGACAAATATGATCTTAAATAAAGCACCACAGGAACTGGAATTACTTTCCATCCATACTGACAGTTCTAAGAAAGCAGTCAGGTCCTACAGCAGTAATTGAGTATGTCCTATTCAGAAGTCACGTTCAGTGAATTTTTGGGCAGGGTTAGAATTTTGCACTGCTCTTGCTTTTCACAGTCTTCAATGTATAGCAGTTGCATATTGTTCTTAAAACTGCTTTTTACAAATATTAATGAATAAAAAACAAATTTCCCTACACAAAATTTAATAAATAAAATTAAAAACTCATTCTAGCTTATTCTCTGCAAAATTTCACTTCAAAGTACAGCCACTACATGATAAACAATGTTTTCTTGGATTAACAAGTTTTATCTCCTACAATCATAAATACAATTCCCATGAGCTGCAGAGAGTGCAACAAAAAAATAACTACAGCAAGACTACACAGCCACTAGACTTGGTCTTCATCTGAACCAATCACTTTCCCAGACTACACTGAGGAGTCAGGTACATGATACTTTCCATATTCCTGAATGCCTTCTAGAATTTTTTGCCTTTCTTCCGATCCAAAAATCAACTGCAGCATGCTGGCAAGCCTAAAGGAGCTGCACTCAGAGTGGGACTTCACTGCTCAGCAAGAGCTCAAAAAAAATAAAAATCCAGTCATTAATACAAGATGATGTAAATCAGAAAAAAAAAAAAATCCAATCCATACAAAGTCTGCTAAATCCATCAGCTTTCACAGAATTTGGTTCAGATTTCTAACATTCCATTTCAGTGCCCAATGATATATTTTTTGCGACAGCGGTGAGAAAGGCTAATTCTAAAAGCATTTAACCACATTAAAGGAAACCTTAATCCAATTTTGGATTATCATGAATTTGTATTTTGCCTCAGAAATCTTTTATCTGTTGTGTGCATTCATTAGAATGAAATACATCTTTGCTCTACCACATAATTGCCTTCGTCTCACATATTTACAGACAACACAGTTTAAAAAAAGGTCACTCCACTTGTACTTTCACAAAGCTATAACCTGGTATCAAATAAAGAGACCGTGGCCATGTACGTGTCTGAATGTGCACCCCATATCTCTATGCAATGACCTCAGTAATGAAAGGAGGGCCATCAAACAGCTTGGTACACAAGACAAAGGGATTGGGTGAGCTCTGATGTTGTCAATTAGGTGGTGGAAAACAGCAACTGCTACTCAAGCTCCTGAAGAATAATCAAACCCAGTGGCACTATAAACATGGCATTTGAGGATGGAGGGAAGTCATTGTTTTCTAGTGTTCTCAACATCCTTGTAGCATACTGCCTCAGTGGACAGCGTGTCCTCTATTACTTTATACTGTATCTGACTGCAATTACACTCACAGGTTCACTAGAGAGAAGTTCAAAGGGAAACGCCACAGATTGTACCCAGACAGCATTGCATCTTTGTCCTTGCACATTCTGGAGATAACAGCAAATAGCATACAACAGATAAAACATAGAGACTTTTTTTAAGATGCATCTTTACTCCCTGGAACAGTCCCCACTGCATAAGCAATATTTTAATACTGACCACCACCTAAGCATTGTCAGCACAAGGAATTACTCTTCCCTCTTTCCAGAATAAAACAGTATGTCATTAGCTAAATAACTGCATTTCCAAATAAACCAGTAAAACTATTCAGAACACAGGTTGAAGTGAGATTTTTCTGCAGTCAATAAAGCCTAGAGCAGACAGCAAGCTCACTTTTGCAAAAGGACGACTGTAAAGAAACAAGGGCAAAATCCCCATAAGATGGAGGTCACTAGCTTCCCTCAGCCCAGCCGCGTACAAACCTGAACACAAGGGATAAGGCCTTGTACTTCAAAAATCTTCTACTAACACTTAAAAGAGAGATTGAAATTGAATGCGGCATGAATAAGACCAAACAGTTCATACTATTAAAAACTGCTCAATCACATAACTTTTGAATTCTTCCATGCTGGGTATCAGCTTTGCTCTTAGAAGTTACCTCAAAAGTTTCAGGAAAATTCTATGAAAATTTTAAGCACCTGAAATGACAACTTTAAAAAAAGAATCAACAGACCTCTAAAATACTGTCAATCCCAAACATTTAAAACACATGAATAACCTTAAATCGTGCTCTTTTTTTGTACTTCTTGGCCTGCCCTGACTTCCGATCGCCTCTTAGTCAGTTATGTATTTTTACTACCACCACCACACCACCAGAGAGAGGGCTTTGGTCTATGCCATAGGCACTCTTACGGCTCCCCTTCGTGTTGCAACAGTTCACTTTCCACATCTAAAGCATTCTTCCCTCCCTGTAAGTGTGCACATTTCCCATCTAACCTGTGGTATATGGTGAATTCCATCTGTTCTCCTGGGTGAGGAGGAACTTCCATGGGATCTGTTCCCTCCTTTTCTTGCATGGCAGCTTTGCAGAGCATTCTTTCTTCTGAGGCAGCTGTCCCACAAGAGGGAGAAGCTAAAAGGCCCTTGTTAGAAGTAGAAGAGTTTGAAAAAGACTGCCACTGAAGTCCTTTCTGAACTATGGCTGGGAGCCATTGAATACTTCCTGACAGGAACCAGCCTGTGGAGAGGAGGCCATACTGGAATACACACTCCTGACAGGAACTCGCCTGTGGAGAAGAGTCCACGCTGGAATATGCACTCCTGACAGAAATCATGGCCTGTGGAGAGAAGCCCACGCTGGAATACGCACTCCTGACAGGAACCACTCTGCAGAGCCCAGGCTGGAATACGCACTCCTGACAGGAACCATTCTGCAGAGTCCACGCTTGAATACGTGCTCCTGACAAGAACCACTCTGCGGAGAGGAGCCCACACCGGAGCACACACTCCTGACAGGAACCGCAGCCCATGGAGAGGTGCCCACGCTGGACTACATGCTCCTGACAGGAATCAGCCTCTGGAGAAGAGCCCACACCAGAATACATGCTCCTGACAGGAATCATGGCCTGTGGAGAGGAGTCCACGCTGGAATATGCACTCCTGACAGAAATCATGGCCTGTGGAGAGGAGTCCACGCTGGAATATGCACTCC
>KZ506220.1:174728-230624 GCA_002844005.1 Limosa lapponica baueri
ATCATGGCCTGTGGAGAGGAGTCCACGCTGGAATATGCACTCCTGACAGAAATCATGGCCTGTGGAGAGGAGTCCACGCTGGAATATGCACTCCTCACAGGAACCACGGCACACAGAGGAGCACAGGCCAGAGCAGGGGAGACGTGTGAGGAGGAAGGGGCAGAGAAGAGCTGGTATGCACTGACTGGACCCCCATGCCCCCAGAAGGGAAGGGGAAGGGTAAGGAGTCAGAAGGGGAGGAGTCAAACTGAGCCTGGCAGAAAGGAGTAGGGAACAAACACCCAAGACATTTTTTGAAACGCTTTATTTATATATTGCAAACACATAGGTACCTCATGTGCTTTAATGTTATTCACCCCAGTTTTGTGATAGTAAGGCTGTAATTCATAGGCATACTTCTTAATTTCTCATATCCTTGCCCCAAATAGCCAGTTCTAACAAAAATAAAACAAAAAACCACAACCCAAACCACAAAACATCCCAACAAAAAAAATTCGGGTGCTGAGCGCGTGGCTATTCAGAAAACAGCAACTCCTATTTAAGTGATTACTGTCTTCAGCTGCTACCTCTTCCACACATTTCCTCTCAGGAGTTACTGTCACATCTTCCACTTTTACTGTTCATCTGACCACTCCTTAAGTTAGCTTCCATCAAAGTACTACACTTAAGATAAAATTACTAGGAGTATTAAGATCATTTTGATGGGGGTACATTAACAGATGGCTACACAGAGCTGTGAGGGTGAGCCGGGGTCCCCAGGGGCGCTCACTTTTCCTCCACCCGGCTGCGCCCCAGCCCGGCTCATGCCGGCCCCACGGGGAGGCACAGGCCTCGCCCCCGGCCAGCACGGCGAAGAGCCCTCGGCTTTGCAAAGCGAAAGGAAAAGCGGGGAGAAATGCGGGGAGAATTTGTTGGAGCCGACACCCCCCGAAGCCCACCCCTGCCCCGCGCCCCGCGGCAGGGCCCGGCACAGGTGTCACAGAGCACCGCCCAGCGCACGCGCCGGCCCCTCCCACCGCGGGGTGCAGCCGCAGGGCAGCGCCGCCGGCCCGGGCTGCCCCCACGGGACCGGTACGGGAGGCCGGCCCTAGCAAGGCCCGGGCTCCGCCGGGCTGCCCCAGGCCGCCGTGCTGGCCCCGCGCCCCCCCGCCGAGCCTCGGGGCGGCCCAGGTAGCCCCGCCCCGCCGCCGCCCGGCCCCGCCCCACCGGGGAGATGGAGGCGGCGGCCGCCGGCCCGCTGCTGGCAAGAGGAAGCGGGGAAACGCACTGGGGCGGCGGCGGGCGGGGTCACGAACTCTGACCTTTCACAGGGGCACGGCACAAAAAACGAAAACATCCCCCCCCGGCGCGGCCCCGTAACACAGACCCGGCCCCCCACCCCGGTACCCCCCGCCGCCACCCCCACGGGGGGAGGGAGGGCCGCCGCCGGGCACTACCGCACCGGGCCCGGGTCAGGGTCATCGCCAGGGCACGTTTGGCGCCAATTCCTGAGGTAAAATTCGTTTTCTAAAATTGAGGCGGCTCAGCTGGGTGTCTTTCGCGGGAAGAGGGAGGGGGCGCGGGGAGGTGGCACCGGGGCCCCGCTCGGGACACCCCCGCCAGCGGCGAAGGGGAGGGGTAACGCTGGGTTTAAGGGGAGGGGGCTCCGGTGTTCTGCGGGTAAGCGGGAGCTGGCCGCGCCGCCGGTGGGCCTACGGCCGCCGGGGAGGGATAGGACCGTTGCGAGGCGCTGGGTCGGTCCGGTGCGGGAGTGCCGTGGCGGAGCCGCCGGGCTGGAACGTGGCCGCCTGAGGTCTCGGTGAGAGCTGTCTGCCGTCCGGGGGGTCGCAGGGGCGGTGCTGGCGACGGTGAGGAGCTCGGGATGCGGACACAGAGAGAGAAGATGGAGTCTGAGCGGGCGGAGGCGGCGGCTTGAACCCGACCCTTTTACCTTTGCCACCGGGAGGGCGGAGGGGAGGGGGCGGCGGGTACTTTGCATACGGGGCTGAGACCGCCGCCATCTTACCGGCCGCTTCCCCACTGCCGTGCCCGGGCCGCTCACGGCCTGACATGAGGATACACCGAAGAGGAGGGGGAGGGGGCCTAATGGCGGCGGCGGCGGCCCCGCCTGGGACTTGGCCGCCAGCCAGCGCCGCCATCTTGTGCTTGGTCGCGTCCCTCGGGTGTTTTCCCTCTCGCTCGGGAGGCGGGGCCGCCGCCCTTACAGGCGGGTCCCTCCACCAATCGGTAGCGTGTGCGGGAGCGCTGCGTCCGCAATGAAGTCATTGGTCGGGAGGGGCGTGGTTTGGTGGAGGGGCGGGCTGCGCGGGGGTCCTGCCTGGCGGCGGGCGCGCGCCCCGCAGCCAATGGGGGCGGGCGGCGGGAAGGGGGTGGCGGAGCTGGGCCGGGTCCGCAGCGCCTTGTGCGCGGCCATGTCGGGGTTTGCGGGGCCGTTGCCGGCGCCCTGCCGCGGGGCAGCGACACAGAGGTTCCCGGCAGAGCCTAACCGGCCAATGCCGCCTTTCCTGTCTCCTCCGCCGGGCTCCTGCTGAGGAGCGGCCTGCTGCTCGGCGTAGCCGAGTCAAGCCCGCAGTGTGAGGAGCCGTTAACCTAAGACAAAGAACAAATTTCCGTAAGCGTGAATCCGGCCTTTTGCTATGCCGTCCTTGTAGGGCCGTGCCCCCAAAATATCTCTAATGGAGTGTGTGATTTTCTTCTGAGATTTCACTGCGCCTTGGGGAGAGATGGATGGGTTTACATCACGTTTTGGACAGCAGTGTGTCTGCACCTACTGAGCTGGCTGCCACCCGGTTATATTGAAATGTCGTCCTGGTGCTCTAGGTGTCTCCTTGCGGTTTTTAAGTTCCACCTTTTCTGTTGGTTGGTTTGGGGGATTTTTTTCCTTACGATCTCTGGGATTTTGCTAGGATGCTGATTTTGCCTTGTGCCACATTCTGGGAGTCAACATCATTAACAATCTTACTTGGCATGGCTGTGTTTGGTCTCTTGCTTGCAATTGGATTTGATCAGGTAGCGTCAGCTTATTGCTGTTTTGGGAAGGTCGAAAGCACAAAAAAACCTTGGTGGAGAACACCACCACCAGCAAATCTGCAAGAGCCTTCCCACAGCAAAGGCTTCATTGGGTCTCAGGAAGGGATTCTTAAAAACAAAATACCTCATCTTCAAGGCATCCTTCATCTTAAAGTACTGAGAAAACAGCATGTTATGATCATATGGTTATCTCCCTTGTCAAACATAAAAAAATAATTTAAAATAACAGAAAACACTGAAAAGGAATTACTGAACAACTGAGAAACCATCTACAAGCTACGATACTAAATGGGTCTGGTGAAAGTTGTTCATAAGCTTACTGTGCAAGTTGAACACTTGAATAAAAATGGCAAGCTGTATGAGAAACTAGCCTAAATATGATTTCCATGGGGAATGTCTCAACGTTGATTATGCATTGTTCCTAATAGTTTTCCATTGACAGACAAAATAATTTTCACGTTTAATTGGCCACAACATGATTTAATCTTTTTAACTTAATGAGTGTTGACATTTTCAACAACATTAGCATTGTAGAAGTTGCATTTGAATTGGGGGGTTGGTGCTAGAGATATGCATGCTTTCTTCTGTTACATGTTTTGCTATTGTTTGTAGTATTTTGTAATTTTATGTTAAATGATTGCTTTGCAAGGACCAACAGAAGGTTTTCAATAAAACATCCAATGGGCCAGCATTCAGGAATGCCTTCTTGTTACCTACGCCTGGGTCAGAATCTGAAGTCTGGCTCCGTAATGAGCAAGTCACAATTAAAAACTGAATGCATGAATTTGAAAGCTTAATTAAATATTTCCTCGGAGAAACACAGACCTAATAATGATCATTAAAAATACATTGGGAGTGGATTTTTTCCTTGTTTCTTCCTTTTTCTGTTCACTTTATCTTCTTTATTATTTTTTTAACCCCTAAAGGCCGTAAAGTTGAAGGTACAGACACTCACAATAGGATAAAGCAATTCTGCAGTATTTCTTCTTCAGTGATAATACTATCACATTATAATAAAAAAGAAATAGTTTAGATAATAGGAAATACATTTTAGATGTGACAGCTTATTTCCCTGTAAGAATATGGAAGAACATGGCAGTTTGATGGAATGACTCAATAAAAATTTGCTCAAAAAAGTGTTCTTATATCGCTGTTTCCTTGTGCAGTGTGGAGTGTGGCAGCAGTTTAACTGTAAGGTTTCTCCTTCCTTGTGTTGGAGAAAGCACCTTAGAGATCTGTGAACTCCACAAACTGCATCAGCAGTTGACACTCAAATTAGTCCTTTCTAATTTATTAAATCAACATCTCTTCTTTGCTTAAATAATAGAGTAAAAATAGTATATTAGAGGCTTTTTAAAGTAAAAGAATAACTATGTGCCTCAGCTTTTTGAACAGCATGGTTCCAGCATGCATGTACGGTACCCATGTGTGTATATATGTGCATATGCATCCCTGGCATATTTTCTTATTTGTCAGATATGTCAAACAGTATTGTAAATTATCAGTTATTAAAAAATCATATTAGAGCTTTCTTTAATAATAAGAAAAAATATAACTTTTGTGCCTGATGGAAGTTGCTGGCATCTTTTCAAACAGGTTCTCTAATGATCTTGTTTCACCATGGCAACCAATGTGGAGGTGCTGGCTCAGCAGGTAGTGGAGACTCAGCAGGTGGCTGAGGTGAGTGACAGATGATATCACAACAGTTGGTATATGAGCTTTTGAAATGAAAAACATATTAGGGAATCTTTGCTGTTTACAGTTAAGCATAAATGGAACAGAAAGTCATGATAGAACAGTATTGGTTTACACTTCAGGACAAACAAGAAACCAGTGCAACCAATATGTGGTTTTCTTCATTCTGGTGGCCCTCATATTAGGAATGCAAGTAGGAAATTCAACATGAACTACAGAGAAACTTGGCTGTGTTATGGATTGTTTTAAAAACTAATACAACAAAATTTCTGGTCATTTGATCATTAGGTTGACCATTTTGGACATGAAAGGTTTCTGCTTATCTATCAAGTTGTCATCTAAATCCAGAACAGTGAAGTTACCTGTTTTATTTATGCACTATATTGAATTTACAGTAGGGTGATTAATTAAATGAGGCTTTATATCTTCTGCCTACACATATATGAAATTGAGCATAAAATGTACTTAAAGAGATATTAAGTGATGTCTCGATGTATATTCACTGAAGCTTGGATACTCAACAGCTGAAACGTCTAAATCCACTCATAAACACTGAAACTGCATGTGGTCATGGCCATAGAAAATAACCTATTTGTCTCCTTCAGTATGCAAACTGCAGTCAAAAACTAAACTAGAATTTTTGTCTGTTTAAAATTTTGTGGTTTACTATCCTTCAAATTTACTATGTTTTATCATATGATTCCATAATTAAGCAATTTCATAAATAACAAAGGGCAAGTGGGCTGAGACCTCTGTAGACAAGGCCACTTTTCAGACATTAGTTGGGGGTATTTTTTGACTTAATATCCAGATGTAATCTTAATTAAATAAAAAATAGCTTAAGAAGAAGCTCTATCTATACAAAGGAAATGTGTGTGTCATTCTGATTCCAGAAATGGATTCGAGATTCCCTACTTAGAGCCATTTTTTTCTAAAAAATTGTGGTTCTTTTTAAATAGTGTGGAAAATGACCTACTGAGTATCCTGGAAATAACATCTGAGGAATAGTTTCAAAAAACTCTAAAATTTCACACTGAAAACCAACAAGCAAGTTTTCATTATAGTTTGCTATACCGGGTATCAATTTGGTAACCTGCGCTTTTTAAAACGCTTCCAAACAAACTTGGAAATAAAAACCTGTAATGGAAATACTGGCAAACTTTATACTATTTTGGTAGAACTTGAGTGCTATAATCACATCTGAGGCACATAAAATATGTGACATTTGTAATTCCTCGTGCAGGAAATGCACCGTGGTAACATAGTGTGATGGTTGTATCTTGCCACTGGAGAGATCGCTCCATCTCAAGAGTGTATGAAGCTCTGTGATTTCTTCCTGGCCGGTGGGTAAATAGAGGGCTTCATCCCTTTTTATAGTATTCAACTCCTCCTTAAATTATATGCCTGTCCACTGCATAACACCATGAAAACTTTGTTCATGGAAAAACAGTTATAAGCAGCATTATTTCATTAAGAATTAATGAATGCTATGACCATGTTAATGTTAAACCATTTCTTTATGAATGGCTGGCTGCCTGCTATTTGTGTGTTCAGTCAGATACAGTTTTTAATACAGGTAAATACTTTACTGGTTTTCTTGAAGTATGCTAAAATTCTATAGTTATACTCACTGCTTCCCAGAGAAAATGTAGCATGAAACTTGGCACTGGCCTTTAAGTTATGAATGATCATAGAATGGTTTGGGTTGGAAGTCCCATCCAACCTGGCCTTGAACCCCTCCAGGGATGGGGCAGCTACAGCTTCTCTGGGCAACCTGGGCCAGGCTCTCACCACCCTCACAGCAAAGAAGTTCTTCCCCAGATCTCATCTCAACCCCTCTTTCAGTGTCAAACCCTTCCCCCTCATCCTATGGCCCCCTTTAGGGACTGGAAGGGGCTCCAAGGTCTCCCCGGAGCCTTCTCTTCTCCAGGCTGAACCCCCACAACTCTCTCAGCCTGTCCTCCCAGCAGAGGGGCTCCAGCCCTCCCAGCATCTCTGTGGTGATGACAGACAAGTTGCAAACAGGATAACTTCATGCAAATATTGGCAGGTTTAGCTATATCTGCATCATTTTTTTCAACATAATTGCCACATATGTGTTGCATGAGTTTATTGAGAACTATGATGCCAAGCACCATCCCAGACTGTTGTGCAAGTAGGACATACGTTGTTTTTCTTTCTTGAGCAATAGTTCATCAGGTTTGTTTTCCATGAAACTGTGAACGTATAACAGAAGTTACTGAGTGCACTTCAGTATTGCTTGTATTTTTGTACTTACTCTATTTTTAGGACTTTGTAAAATTGTCCTTGTAATAGTCTGAAATGGTTTCACTGCTGTTGCTTGCTTCTGCTTTATAGCAGTGTTGCTTGTTGCATTTTTCCAACTGTATTTCTGAACAGATTGGGTGACAGTTCCATTTTTAATGTCTGCAGTTGCCTTTACTTACAGTTCATGAGATTGCAGAGCACAGAGCAGCGAGGGGATTCGGAGGGAGTTTCAGCAATTCCTCGTCATCCTGAGTGGCTTTTGAAAAGTATAAAAAATACTTTAGCTTTAACACAAAAACAAGTAATGCTGCTTACTGTCACTGTGCAATATATCAGTGGCCCACTTTCAGTCCCAGTGCCAACTTAGATTTGATTTGTGTATTGTTTAAGAAAAATGTGTTTGGATATAAAGTGGAGATGTATTCCTGGTGCAGTGTCTTAAACAGCTGTCGCAGTGGGGAGGAGTAAGGGCTATTTCCTCTTTCAACATCAGCTCTGATGTGACCAGGAAGAACTTTTAGTAGTTGCTAAAACTGTCCCCTTCCGGCTCCATGACAGCCACAGACTGTTCCTTGTGCATCCTTCTCTGGCAGAGGTGAGAGAGGGAGAGAGTCACAGGAGATGACTCCATCGAACCCTGTGCTTACTGGGATCTCATTTACACCAGCTGCATTGCTGGAGGATTTCAGTTGCTTTCTGTTCCCTCAGTGCTCTGATAAGAACTTTCTGAAAGTATGTTTTGCCGTGGGACTGAAAAACTACTGGATATGAAGAAACCTTACCTATTTCAAAGGGGAAGAAAAAAATGTCTAGAGAAACTTAGCTTCAAACCACCAATTTTATGTATAAATGTTTATATTTTATATGTACCTATATATCGGAAATTTAATATATGATTGCAACTAAAGTGTAGCATTAAAGTGAACTACTTCACTGAAAAAAATTTGGAAAAATAAGTATAAATATACGTTTTTATGTGTATAGAATGACAAAATGGTGAATAAATGAAGCAGAAGAAGCCAAACTTAAGTGAAGACGCCCTTTGTAATATTAAACACAATATATACACTCTTGTAAGCATTGTTCTGTGAGAATGTCACTGTTGAAATATTAGAAACTCTAATGTTATAAAGTAGTAATTCTGCTTTGCTATGGATGCTTATTACAGTAACATAGTTGATGTCCTATAAAAGTAAGAGTGAAAGCCTCTGCAGCTGTAATATTTCGGTAGCATATAGTTCTTGAGAAAGTTCCATCAAAAAAACCCAACACCTGGCCCTAAAAATCTAACAGTACTCTTAGTTAAAGATGCATTTGGTATATTTTCTATTTCTTGCTCAAGTCTTTGAGATTTTATGGGTGATTTAGGCACTTGTGACAAAGCTGTTAAGTACCTTAGTAGTTACTAATGTGGTACTAACTACTACTAATGCAGTACTAGCTGTATTAGTATGCTATAGTTGATAGGTTTTGTATTTTATTTCAAATTTTGTTTGCTTTGCTAGCTTGTCTTTTGATTCAGAAAACAAGCAACTCTTTAGTCTATTTTTTTTCTTACTGTGTGTTTTTTTTATCACTTCTGCTGAAGTGTTACAGGGATTCTGCCTTCTCTTTGCAATACAGCTATTCCAGACTCTAGAGTTGGGACATTATCCGTTATGTAGGGATAAAGTGTTACTGTAGTCACAATTTGGTTTTTGTCCCAGGAAAGACAGCTGCTAATTAGGTATCATAAACATCTTTCCTGAACGCATTGGAGTCTAAGCAAATAAAAGCCTGAGTGACAAGATTATTAAGTGTGGTGACAGGTAATAAGCACAAGGAAAATCCAACTAAAATTTCATTGGGTTTTCTCACGGTTTAGGTATAATACTTCCCCCACACTAGATCACAGTTAGTTGACCTTACATTTAGGTTGTGCCCATGCTGTAAATAAACTTCTGTAATAATTGTTCATAGATACTATTTTTAGAGTGTTGTACAATAGACAATTGTGTTTGCTATCAAGTAAAGAGCCTAATTTCAATAGTGAGCACATTTCTGTGCTAAGATTAGGAGTCCTTGAAGTTAAAAGAAAGTGCCAGTGCTGCTTAAAGACACCTGGGTCATGCGTTTATTGCATAAAGCTTTGTAGTGAAAGTCCAGTGCATCCAAATTTACTGTTCTAAAACTTGCCAAGTACACAGTCATTTTTCCCAAAACTTCACGTACTGTAACTTGAACAAATTTCACTTCCAAGAATTTAAAAATATTTTCTGTTCTCATCCATTTGCCAGCCTTCACTGCAGCCTCATATGAATGTTTTGTTACGGATTTTTAACTAATTAAACACATGTGTGTCATGAGCTTACTGTATGAATTCTTAAGTGTATTAAGACTGATTGTGCTACTTCATATTTGAGGGCCCTGGACTAGTTTAGAAAGGCCTGTGTTCCTTTAAATACATTAGCTTAATGAACGTTAAGCTAAAGATGCTCCATGGGGACTGTGGTGGATTTTCCTTCTAATTTTGCTGATTTGAAAATAATTCAAGATACAGGCAAACTCTTTTCTCAGCTTTCACTTTGCTGTTTTACAGTTCACGGAGAGTGAGCAGGTGGAGGGGCTTAAGAACAGGGAGAGGGGGAAGCCTGGAAACCTGGGACTGTCTTCCCCAGATGAAATTAATCTTACTATTAGAGAAACTCCTTCAGCAGCTGGCAAAACAGCAGGAACACGTCGATTCTGCTTCCTTGGTTACAGGGAATCATAGTGCACTTGACCTTCAGAGGAAGAGGGTCACAGAGAGGGCATTTTAAAACAATACTGGCTGCTTTCTGTGATTGGAATCCTCAGTAATGGAGACTGGATGAAAATACCTGTGATCTGACTAAAAGTGACCTCGATATTTCTCCCAGATTGTTTTGCCCTCAGAGGTTTGCTGAGGAAAAATGTAAATAAGGCTGCAGGAAGAATTTGACGCTGTAAGTACTGGAGTCTGTACAGTGTACAGCTAGGGAGCACCAGGAAGAAAACAGTACTAAGCCTATAAAAGCAGATTATTGTTCCCCTGTCTCTTAAAATAAGTCTATTTGATGTGGTTTTGTGTAGGGAAATTAGGGGGGTTTGAGCTATATTTTACATCATAGATACTATTTTCTGACTATGTCTCAGTCACAGTGTTAGTGGTTACTTTTAAATGCTTGTTCATTAAGCCTCTGTAAAATGTAGTGTGCTGAAGTTTGCTATGATATATGGCCTATTTAGTCTCTTTCCTCATCTTTTGAAGGTGAAATCTCATTTGAGACTCTTTCCAGTCTTAAAGAAGTCAAAGTGTGTTTAATTTTTTTAAATCTATTTTAGAATTAGAGAAACGTACCATCATTGGCTTCAGGGGAGTTGGTTTTTGCATGTACAGCTTCCAAAGCAGTTGCTTAAACATGATGCAGGTTTTATGATGTCATGTTTCTTCTGAACAACAGATTAGAATAGTCAGTGTTATGCTTAATCCTGTAAGTAAACCTAATATAATGCTAAACGGTACTGTCTTCCTGATACGAGTTCTTAAAAGCCATTTGTTTGCAGAATACTTCGGTTCAATTTATTTGGGAGTCTAATTAACAATAGCTTAATTTTTCCTGTAGTACTTATATAAGCTGCCTGAAGTTAACCTTGTAAATCTCTGATAAAACTTTTTTAGTGTTGCATATTCTTGGATTAGTATCTCGTTGTTTTTTTTTTCTTTCTCTTTAAAAATATTTTTACTTAAAAAGTCAAATTTGGTGCAATTGACTGGGTAGGATCATAATAAAGCATCAACTATTTCTCTGTTCTGATCCTTTGTAGGTGTGTGACAGTGCTCACAATTTAGAAATTTATCTGCCAAAGAAAAGAACAGATTTTTTTTTCGTTACTCTTGTAAATTGTGTATTTCAAAAGATAGGTTCCCTTTTTGCATTTGATTTATTTAGCACAGTTTTTGTTTTGCTGTCAACCAATGGCATGTGTATTCATTCTGGAAAATAAACTTGAGATTTTTAGTACCAGTCAGAAATTCTTACTCCACTGTTCTTCCACTGAGTATTAAGTAGGCAAGCCTGAAAAGAAGGTAAAATTTTGCATTTTGGGACTCTATACTCTCCTGAGCATGTATGCGTGTTAGTAAGAGTATGAAAATAAATATGTGCGCACTGAAGCATTTCTTGGTATTAGACAAATTATTCTCCATCAGTGCACCATATCTTCTCAGCCATGAGAAGACTAAAATACTGTCTGTTTTCAGTTTAATAAGTATATGTTCTTGAATATTTAAACATGAAAATGGCATCAGCATATAATGGCAGCTGGTCTCAAACTTACCCAACTTCATAGAGAACTCACTGTTAGACTTAACATCGAGCCATGTCACGGACTTGTAACTTATAAAATGCACCAAGAAAGCAGAGCTTTTGTAGTAAGTACAGCACGAATAACCATATGTAACTTTCTTCTAAGTTACTGTATAAAAGTAGCAGAATGATTTAGCTTTCCCTCTATTGAAAACAAACAAACAAAAAGAGGATAATTTCTATATACCTTGTTTTGGTTTTGTTCGGTTAAGCTGAATTTTTCATGTGGTCAGGTTTCAAAGTAAGAATAGCAAAAATGCATGTAACAATAGTGAAAAAAATACATGTAGACATCCACATCTGCACATACCTCTCTCTGTTAAAGATTGGTGTAATAGCTTCGGCTCATGTTTGTATCTGAAAAAAACCCCAGTAATACTGAATAAGGTCCTTTTTATAAGCATCTGTGTATCCTAAGCTTAATACAAAGGGATTGGATGGCTGTGGGGAGTGGCAAGTAGTACCTTTCTACCGGCCAGCTGACTGTAAGGACTAGAATAAAAGTGCTTCATCTATACTACATTAACAATTATTAAGAAGGAACAATTAGTACTAACAGTTGCATCAACAAGCCCCAAGTCCAAATATGCACAACTGTAGAATTATGTGTGTAAATGTACATTGCCAATGCCATATCCCCTCTGTAAATGGAAGATAAAGGCTGTCAAGCCAGTGTTACCTTGCATGTTTAATTTAACAGTTTTGCTCTGAAAATAGCTATGCAAGGGGTGTTTTTTAAGCTTTTTCTAGGTATCAGAGCTAGATAATTGGGGGACAGTAAAAAGGGGGAGAGGATATGAGCACACTGAACAACTAGAATTCTAATGTATTCTACTGTCTCTAACACAGATATCCAGCCATCTTGACTTTAACTTTTTGCCTTAAAAATCCTGGACAGTTAAAATTGTTCTCACTTTTTGGAGAAAACAGTTTCATTTTTCAAGTGAACTCTATAGATAACTACACTTTCAGAAGGCTTCGTAGATGAAATAAGGTCAGAGCCATAAAAGCTAAAGGCCGGTTTGGTCAGATAGGAGTTCTGTGCACTCTACCAGCAGATTCCATATATCTCTTGAGCCATTCCTGGGGTTGAGGACATTTTTATTTAGGGGTGTAGAGAAAGCTTTTCTAAATTTGGGCTACCTGAAAATTAAAAAAAGTAGATCATAAAATACTTTAGAATTATTAAAAGGTGAAATATTTAACATTCTACATTATTGTCTATAGAGTGCATTTTGTTTTTACAGAAGCAAAAAAATGAGACAAATATATAATTGAAAGTCGGAGGAAGTATTTCCGCATTTCAGTAAGCTGAAGGATCACATAGTAATTATCCATTGATTTATTTTTGGAGGGGTGGGGGTGGTTTGTGGTTTTGGACATCTATCAGATTCGTTCTATTCCCCAAAAAATCCAATATTCTGCTAATTCCTTGACGACAAATCCAAGTTAGTTTAATGACTTTAACCTTTCCAATAAATTTAGATTCCATTGATAGGGCAGGCCATCTGATCTTTAATAAATATGTATTTTTAAAAGCATTCAGTACTGTAATAGTAAATTATAATTCTGTATGTTATTTACAGGTGCAGACTGTTCAGACTTCAATATCTGAATCTCCAGTGATGACCAGCCCTTCCCAACGTATCCAGATAATTTCCACGGACTCCTCTGTAGCTTCACCACAACGCATTCAGGTAAAAATCCATTAAGTAAATAATTATTACATCTGGTTTTTATCTCCTCCTCTCACTTCGGTTTATACAAAAGCATATCAAAGTCTAAGGAAGACTTCCTTATGTTTTGTGGGAACAGATCACTTTTAGTGCAAACTAACGTTCTCTTCTTCCCTCAGCATGTCTGTGGGGATGACTAGTTGGCTGTATATAGTAATTGTATTGATGATGTAGTCGTTGAGGAACATTGCAGAGGTTAAACTTAGCCACAGTATACAAATCTCCTGAACTCTAGCCATAGCACATGGGCAGATGTTGTGAGCAGAACACCTACAATCATCTCCAAGGGCATTCCTCTCGCTCTCTGTGCCATATTTTGGAGCCAGTGGGGGAGCAGCCTGTCTGGGGTGAAGTTAGCCTTTGGGAATGCTGCACAGTGGGTTGTTGTTACTGACTGATAATATGAAGATACCATTCATGTATCAGGACGTATGCAGTGACCAATGATATAATTATTAAGTATGAAAGTTACTAGAGCGTTGCAGTACTGCGATAGCGAGCGTTTGCCCTCCGTGCGTTGTTGTGTGCCAGTGCAATCCTCCCAAGTGCTTCTGCTGCAGGTGGTGCTGCAGAGGATCTCCTGCTCCAGGGCATCTGGAACAGCCCTGGCAACGCAGCCTCCATCACAGGATGGGCTCTTCTGGGGGTATATTTTGATCAGGGTGGGTGGTTAGGTACTGTCCCCATGAACAGCCCTGAAAACACTTTTTAAATGGTTTTGATGTTGTCGTTACACTTTCTATACACGATACAATTTTTTCTGTGATGTTATTGCAGCACATATAATGACATACATTACTAGTTTTTCTAATGAACCTAAATATCATTCACTTCTTATCCAGCCTGTTTTTTTGTCTTATTTATTAGTGCTTATATCTGATCCATGAAAAATTAAAAAGCGTCTATGATTTTTCTTTATAGACATCACCAAGGAGATGTTTTTCAGTTATCAACAACATTTAGCTATGTATTTTATCTAAGATGTTATTCCTTAAAGTTATCAACAAAAGGTAGAATCAGGCGGCCTTATTGTTTCACATGTTGATTCCCAAGATTCTGTTATGATGGAAGGTTTCTATTTTTAAAACAGTTGTCTGGTAACAGACTCTCTGTTTTGTTTGGTAACCGTATCAATATGTATCAATACTTCATTGCGGAGCATACCCTGCATATATATCTGTCATTCATCAGCTGCAGTCCTTAACATTACATTCGTTTTGTTCTTGTTCTGTCTGGGATCCACTATGTCCAACTCCTTTTGAACAGTTTAATGTGATTACAATATCTCCCCATATCTTTTTGCTGTTAACAATATCAGACTCGCACTTTTCACAACCCTGCCTAGTATTTTCCATCTATGCGGTAGGTATGTAGATACATCTATATTATATACACATGTATTTGGTTTGATTTTATTGTTTTGTAATTATGCAGGTAGCTGCAATAACTTTGCACCAGTGTTATAAATGTACAAATAGCAAAATAGTAAATAACAAGGACAGTTAGCAGAGAGTATCGTACAATTCTCAGACAGAATGAGAGGTTTTAAAACGTCAAGTATACTGTGGCTCACGAAATTCTTCAATGTCTTTTACAGATTGTGACAGATCAGCAAACAGGTCAAAAAATCCAAATAGTGACTGCAGTAGACTCGGCTGTGTCTCCAAAGCAACAGTTCATCTTAGCCAGTCCAGATGGAACTGGCGCAGGAAAGGTGATATTGGCAGCACCTGAGACACCTAATGCCAAACAGCTGATCTTTGCCACCACAGACAACATTGTGCCAGGCAGAATTCAGGTAAATATGCTAATTGAGATAGACCATAGATTTTTGTTTTTCAGTTTTTGATTTTTAGATTATTTAAGTCTATAATTGCTTTAAGACAAATTGCAATTGTTTTCTAAAGATATGATGACATGGATTAGACCATACTAATTGTAGGCTTCGTTATTCAATCATAAATCCTCCTGTCTTCACGTTCCTCATGTATTCCATTGGACTCATCACCCCTTGTTGTCTGTTTTCCTTAAAATTCTAAAGATGTAAGCAAATACTTAAGCTGGTGCTTGTGAGGATTGCCAGGACTTCAGATGGTCCGTTCAAGATTCACAGATATACAGAGATACAACTCATCTGAGCAAGCTCACATTTGCAGTGCGGCTTCAAGACATTGCAGTAAAAGCTCGTTGGAGCAGAAGCTGTCCTCTGTTGTAGTTGTTTGTGGATTTTGAGCATAATCCAGACCAACGGGAGCTTTGCAAACCAAATTATATAAACAATAATCTATCTCTAGTGAAATTTGACGTTTCTTCCTAGCAGTCTTAAAAAAAGAAAAAAAGATGCCTGGTCCCTATTGCTGCTGTTACAATAGAGAATATGTTATAGACAGAAGTATCATTCTTAAATAAACATTTGAAAAATTTTATTAATAGTAGTCTTAAATTTTTTTTTTTATGCTAAATGGGTTATCTGAAGTTACAGAGGGGTGGGGTTTTTTAGTTTTTCTGTGTTAAGTGCTACGTTCTGAACAGAAGCTTTGGAATCCGAGGCCTTCGGAAGCTGAACTGTTTCTATAGTGGATCTCGGCTTCAGGCTGTCCCCTCTGAACCGTGTATCCCTAATAGCTAGAGACGGGATGGATAGGAACAGCATCTGAAATACAAACTTCTCTGGCTAAAGTATAGCAGCTGCTTGAGAGTAATTGGAAGAAGGGAAGAATACTGTTGACTGCACCAGTGAGGAAACTTACTTGTACTGAGCAAAGCTATGAGTTCTATTTGGAATTCGTTTTGGTATGACAGTTTCAACAATCTCAGTATTGCCAGTAAAAACTCTTCTTAACTTGCATTTTATACTACTTAATTTCATTCCACATGTCATACTTACGCTTAAATTCAGCCACCTTTTCTCAGCTGATACACCAATCTTGTTCTGTAAAGCTCCTTACTTTCACGTCAGAAGAAAGTACTGGCTAATTACCTCTTTTTGTTCTGGAATTTTGTTTTAGATAGTGACAGACTCTGCTTCGGTGGAACGTTTGCTGGGAAAAGCTGATCTTCAGCGGCCCCAGGTAGTAGAATATTGTGTAGTCTGTGGCGATAAAGCATCAGGTAAGGAAGTACAGAAAGCAGTATTAAAGAAACTTGATTGAAAGGATGACTGGGATGAAGGGAGGAGGTTCATGTATTTTAACTGATCTTAGCCATGCTGATGGGCCAAGCAATTGAGTCTAAAATGGAAAAAGGTAACATTATACTTTGTATCTGTACACACAGAAGAGTTAAACTCTGCTTGGAAGAGTACTAGTTCGTACTTAAACTGGAGTGTATGGTGATTCAGCATGAAAGACAAAATAATGATTGAATAGCTCCTAGTAATGAAAGAGATCATTTGAAGCATTTAGTCTGGCTCCTCACGGCTGTGGGCAACCATGCAGTAAACGTGCCGCCTAGAAAAGTCTGCCTGCTCCAGGAAAGCACTTCTTAGTGCTCTCTAACAAACTTAAAGACTTCCTGGTAGATTTTGATCTTTTACTATCCCAGAAAAAGGCAAGTAGAGATCAAGTGAATCCTCAGTGTTTCAGATCCGTGCAATAACAAGGAGTCTACAAGGTAAAATGTATACATTAGCCAAGAAAGTGGACTGTTTTTTCATGCTACATAGAAGACTGTCTCTCTGTCTTGCTTTCTTTTATTTTTTTAAGTGTTTATGTAATTAAAAAAGTAACAGAATAGATATGTATAGGAAATTTAAATTAAGATATAATTTCGAATTTTGTTGTAAAATTACTTATATTCTGAATTTACTTAAACTCTTAGCCTGTATGTTCTTTGTATTGTGTAATCTGCAACAGCAGATAGACCTGCATTTGTACTTGTCTAGAATGGGAACTACCGCTTCATAGGCCTCTCGTTCAGAAATAGGCTTAACCTTCCTCTCTTCTCTCTGCTCTCCCACCAAAAAGCCCTGACAATAGGTAAACAAGAAACATCCTGTAAGACTTTAACAATGATTTCATGGTCCAAAATGATGGTAACAATACAAAGTAAATTTAAAGGGTGACTTGTACAATGTTTTACTTGCTTAAGACAAATATTTCTATGCTAAAATAAAGTACTTTCCATCTGATAACAATAT
The DNA here is from genome assembly GCA_002844005.1 of Limosa lapponica baueri. Taxonomy (NCBI): domain Eukaryota; kingdom Metazoa; phylum Chordata; class Aves; order Charadriiformes; family Scolopacidae; genus Limosa; species Limosa lapponica. The sequence continues at coordinate 191,963 of KZ506220.1, forward strand.
ATATATTTCCTAGGTCGTCACTATGGTGCCGTCAGTTGTGAGGGATGCAAAGGTTTCTTTAAAAGGAGTGTGAGAAAGAATTTGACCTACAGTTGTCGTAGCAACCAGGACTGTATCATCAATAAACACCATCGGAATCGCTGCCAGTTTTGTAGGCTTAAGAAATGTCTAGAGATGGGCATGAAAATGGAATGTGAGTGTTAAGTACCCAGTGTGATACCGTGCCTACCAAATAAATATGTGGACTACCGCTTTTTAGTGTGTTCTCTCTCTTTCGGTGTATGCTGCTTGAAGGAAACGGAACTTTTGGCAGCCAAAGCACCTACCTTACCTTCCTTCCTTCACCATTTCATGTCTGAGGTGCAGTAGTGATGTGTTTGGAACCATGTCTGGTACTACTGTAGTCTTTGAGGAGCCCACTTAGAATGTGTGTTACAAGCACAGTGTGTATTTATAATACAAAATATTTTAGCATGGATGAACATAAATTTAATGTTCCATGTTCAGAATCTGCTTTCCTTCCAGTTTATTTTTGCTGCTTTTTAAACCAGTGATAGAAAGTAGTTTATGTCCCCCTTTTTCTTTTTCCTCCTTAGATTTTTATATTGGTCATTTGTGAGCATTGTATAATGAGGCCTTATATAAACTGTCATATTTTATACAATATATTTTCATGCTTGTACACAGTGCTTTGTACAATTCCACTGCTAGCATCCAAACACCTTCTTCAGTGTATTTGGTTTCCAATATATAGCACCTTTGCTTCTAAGTCTAGCACTTCGTGAAGCCTGTTATCTGGTTGTTTTGTGATAAATTTATGGAGAATTTAAGATGAAGCTAGAAATACCTTTCTTTTTTCACTCTGATCTAGGCAGGATAAGTTCCAGCCACTGAGTTCAAGGGAGGCAGATCTTTAAGCTGTAAATAGGGAGATCTCTGGAACTCCAGACCTGTTGTGATGATTGTTGTGCTTGCACACACTGTGCTGAGTACAGAGGGAGATGTGTACAAGAGAAAACACTGCATTTCCAGAAGCTAAAACTTTCTTATTCCATTATGAGTGGGGCATATGCTCACTGACTATATTGGGCATTGGGTCAGGTTCTGATTAATGTTTATGTATCTGTCAAGCCAACAAAAGGGATCTACCTACTTTTAAGCCCCTAAATTTTGCTGACAGTAACAATATTGGCAAAAATAAAATCAGGAACTAAATAAGTCTTGCTGGTTAGACAGAGAGAGACATATTGATGTATTTTACTGTTATATTCAAAAGGGTTATAGAGGAGGGCTGAATTTTTTTGTTTGCTTGTTAATAATGTTAATTTTCTCAAGCAGTAACTGTTTTATGATCAACTGGTACAATGAATAGCACAGAAATACTGTCTCCATTTCTATTATGCCTTACATTCGCAAAGCATTGTGAGAATTAATATTAGTGCAACACTTTTAAAAATTCTTTATATTATCCTCATAGTCTTATTCATTGTATTGTCCTCATTTTTAGGTGAAAAAATCAATGCAGTTGAATGTTATGCCAAGCTATAGAGGAGCTTGTAAAGTTTAGTGTAAATTTTAGTTTAAATTTTTATTACAAAAATGCACTTTTCACTTCCTTTAAAATTAAAGTTACTGTTTCTTAGTATTCGTATTAAAAGATTTACCACGCTTGTTTGGCATATTGGAGACTGAGCTTATTTTCTTCCAGTTATCAAGTAGAAATATTTTAAATTCTGAAAAGGTTAGTTTTGGAACACTGTTCCCTAAGTGGGTGGAATGAATGGATGTCAGTGAATTGCCTATCATGTGGAGACTCGTCTCCCAGGGAATTAACATGCGTCTCTCACGTAACTTGCCTGTCTTGAGGTTTTTTGGGTTCATTCTGGGTTTGCATTATTTTGAATGTATGATTGCATCCAACACTTAGGTGTAGCTTTACCTCTAAAAAAAGGCAAACAAACCACAAACAAAACCAAAAAAACCCCAACCAAACAAAATAAAATCCCCAATTTGAAAACACATTTTCTAGGATGTTTTATCTCATTAAATATCAGTGAAGTAGCAAGTCTTGATTCCAGTTCAGCAAAACTTAAAGCAAAAGATAAATCTGTGACTTTCTTATTTAAAATAATCACAGATATAGTAAAATTGGAGCCTGTGTTTCTTCAGTCTTCGTAGTAAATTTCCAGTTCTGCACTGAGCTGATACATGATTGTAACTGTGCAAACTGTGTGAGAATTTCACTTTTTGTATTTTTCAGTTGAATTATTTCCTTTCAAATCTGCATGTTTCTTTCTTTATGCAGCGGTTCAAAGTGAAAGAAAGCCTTTTGATGTACAACGTGAAAAACCAACCAACTGTGCAGCTTCCACTGAAAAAATCTATATCAGAAAAGACCTACGAAGCCCTCTAATAGCAACTCCAACATTTGTGGCAGATAAAGATGGGACGCGGTGAGTACCTCAGTTCAACGGATCTTGTTTAAGGTTATTTGAGCATATCTGCAGGCACACCTATACTCCTTTTTCCCCCCTCCGCTCTAAAGAATTGGACAGATGTTGTGATTTGAGGCCAGACTGGCCAGTGAGACGAAATGACAATTCACAAATCATCTGTTTCCATTACCAAGACCCACCTAGATTGTTCCGCTTCTCATGAAAGGTTTTATGTCTGAGTACAGCTGGGTGGTTTCCAGTACAGAGCTGGCTCTTGTCCAGCCAGGCAAAGCACAGGCAGGGCAAATATGATATTCAAGCAAAAGGCATGTAGGCTGATGCTGTGATGCATTCAGGTTAGCACTTCTCTGAAATCAAATTTGCAAATGGCAGATTCGGTCTTCCTTCTCTTGAAGGCAGCAGTAAAAGAGACTGCAGTGCCTGCTTATTCACATCCCAATAGTGGCAAAACAACAGCAACTTCCTTTTACTAAATGGAAGATATTCCAAGATGGTTCCCATGCTGTCAGTTGTCTCCGTAGGCAGTGGGTGTGAAAATGCTTATCATAATTAATAGAGGCAAGACTTGTCTTTTTCTAAATAGAATAAAAGAGAACTCTAGGTTAAATATCACACTCTTAAAACTGCACGTCCACTTAGTTTATGAATGGATAATAACTACCTAAAGATACTGGATCTCAATATTCAGATTCTTTATATTTAAATTTGATTTTGCAAGAGTTAGACAAGAGTTTGCAAGTTAGAGTGTTCAAAAGCACTGTTCAGACACATTTGCTTCTTTGAGATTTCCTTGAGCTACAGATCCCTTACAGTCCTATAAAAAATATCATAGCCATTACGCGTGTGATTCTCTGTTATTTATGTAGGATTCAGATTTGCAAAATGCATGATAATTTGCTGCCTGTGGACTTCACCATGTTAGCTGTCAGTCTCAGAGCCCTTAAACTATAAATTCCCTGTGGTCTGAACCTGTTGTGTGTGCATTTTTATTGGGTTATAGAGGTTAGGAGTGTTGTATAAGTAACAAATAAACTCATCCTTGTTGACTGCAAAGACTTCCTACTCTCTCCCTAAATTGGATACAGCAAAGGGAAAGGAGGCTTGGTCAAAAAGTAGCAGAAGTAAAGGCAGCAGGAATTTTATGCAGGCCTTGATTACACGTCTGTTTATGGCTGTATTTTGGAATGTAAAATTTTTTTTTTTGACATAACTTTTTTTCTCCGGTGGTGTCCATTGCCTAACTTGGAATGCACAGCTAACGCCCTCCTCCAAAGTCTAATGTGTAACTATAGAGCTATTAAGTGACTTCTGAGAGTGAGAGAAGACAGGATAAACCAACATAAAAAGCAAATGAGAGGATATATATTTTATAAGTTGTCATTGCTTTTGCACAGGAAAGGAAAACATATTCCAGTCTTTCTGGAATTCAGAAAGACTTAAGTCCTGATGAATAAATTCTAAGCTTCATTAAATTGTTAATTTTCAAAATTGGTAATCCCTTTTATTCTGACATAGCTTGTTACGCATTCTTCTGTTTCGTGTAAAACACTATTGACTGTCAGATGCCTTATGCTTTGGAACAGATCAGCAGGTCTTCTTGATCCGGGAATGCTTGTGAATATCCAGCAGCCTTTGATCAGGGACGATGGTACAGTCCTCCTAGCTGCTGACTCCAAGGTATTCTTTCAGTTAAATTCTAACATCTGTATTTATTTGTTCAGATTATTTTAGCTATTTACATTGACACAAATAATTCCTCCTCTTGAAAAGATAAGGTTGGGGTAAGTCTGAAGGCCTTTACAAATGGAGATAATATGCTGATCAAAAGTAACATGATTTTTTTTCGTGGGCATATTTCTGCAAAAGGTCAGCCGCAGGTATTTCCCCACGTGATGTGACAGATGGGGATAGGGTTGGTGATTACAAGAGGATTTAAAGATCATTGTGAGCCATTGTTCTTCCTGTAGGTGTTCAGGAGGAAGAAAAAGGTACATAAGGGAAAAAGAACGAAGATGGGAAACAATTATGTATGATATGTTGCCTATTATTTCTATCTACTAATATAGGTCTTCCTTTTTAGGCTGAAACAAGCCAGGGTGCTTTAGGAACACTAGCAAATGTTGTAACATCTCTTGCTAATCTCAGTGAGTCTCTAAATAATGGAGATACCTCTGAAGTTCAACAAGAAGAACAATCTGCAAGTGAGATTACGCGGTATGCCTTTATATTTGCTTCTTATTTAGCAATTTGTATTCTGTGTGGTATATACTTACACTCGTTCATTAGATTAATTTGGCATTGTGACGCCACACACAGTAGAGATTGCTCCCTACTTTGAAATGCATAACCCTTCTTTAGAAATCCAGGTTTGGCTGTTGTCCTCTTGTGAAGGAATGGTGTCCTGTGTTATAAATGTAGTGTTCTGAAGCTAGACCAGATTTTATATTTGGTAAAATAATAAATTACTAGTTTGTGACCTTGAGAAGCTCTGAGAATAGCAACACTTTGGTACTGTTTTATTTGAGAGGCTTGTTATATGGACGCACAATGCTCGTGCCCTTACCTTGCTTTTCAGGGGTGCTATGATTAACCCAGCAGGCAGCTGGACACCACACAGCCCTTCGCTCACTGCCTTCCAGCTGGGATGGGGGAGAGAATGGGGGAAAAAAATGCCATAATACCTGCTGATAATCTAAGATTAATAAACTTTTTAATTTTTTTTAATGTTTAGAAAGAGTTTGAAGTCTTTGTCTTCATTAATGAGAGAAATGGGAATTTTAAAGTTTCCAGCAGAGCTTGAGATTTTTATGGGTGGGGTTTTTGTTTGGGGATTTTTTTGGGGAGGGGTGGGTGGGTTGAAGAACAACATAAATTAGCAGTATAGTGAAATAAGAAGAATACTTGTCTTTATTTAAACTTTTCAAGTGAGTGAATTGATATTTAAAAATACTCGACACTGCAACTTTGACTTATGTCAGCCTCGTATTCTTTCTTTAAAACAGAAAAAATTTCAATGCCTGCCCTCACCTCAACTTCTTGACAAAAATATGAGCAAGACAGCACTATATTGTAATACTGCCCACTGGTATGAAACTGGAGCACAAAATTCTTCTTTAAATTTAAGCTCTGTTATCATACAAAGGGAATTTACACTGCCTTATTTTGGCAGTGGCCCAGCTGCAGCTTGAGTATAAAGGAGTGCAGGGGCCAGTCTCTCTTGTTACTGTCGTAAGGTTTGTAAGGCTCTGTCTATACTGTGAGATCAGAAGTGTGTGGCCGTATCTCATCTTAAGGGAAAGGAAATGCAGGCGTGTTGTCTAGAAGAGAATCGCGTTGTTCTCCACTATTCCGAGAAATTGGACACCGAGGATAGGGACTGCAGGGTGTTCTCCAGGGTGCATCTGGTCTACAATCCTCACGTAATCTGTTAAACCTTCCAAGGTGAGAAGGAGGAGATAATGAATGGTAAGTGCAAGCAGACCCCTTTACTAGTATTAGAGCAGGATTTACAATAGTAAAAAGTTTCCCCCCTTACAGGTGGGATCTTTTACCAACGATATATGGGCAGACCTATTCCTTCTCTTAATGTCCAAACAGAACAGAGGGGCCAGGTTGTAATGAAAAGTCTGACCTTGTGCCTTGGCATAAACAGCTCATGTGTGTTACCTCAAAGTGGAAATGTTTTATAGCATTTAATTTGACCACTACTCTGATTTTAATTGTTTTTAAGATCTAAGGAAGCACTCTTTCATTGTTAATTACTTTTTTTTTTTTTCCCCAGGGCATTTGATACTTTGGCTAAAGCACTTAATACCACAGATGGTACAGCAGCTCATAACTTGGCAGATGGGATGGATCCTACAGGAGGAGGGAATATTCATGTAATTAGTAGAGATCAGTCCACACCAATTATTGAAGTGGAAGGACCCCTACTTACAGATACACATGTCACATTTAAGGTATGTGCTTCTTTAAATGTCTTACTAAACAAACTAACACTTAAGACATAACCCAAAATTAGTTTACTGTGTTTTCTTTATACTTGTATTTAATTTTGGCAATATAATCTAGGGTAACATCTGCTGTTATGAAGCTTCTGATATGATTTTCACCTTTGGTGTGCGGTATCTAAAGAGAATAGGTGTTATTTTGTAAGACCTTTTCAGAGACAGAAGAATCCTTTAAAATTTATTTCACTTTCCCCTGCTGTTGACAATCACTTTCCGTATCATCCGTATAGTATGATGTCATGATTAATTCATTTATAATTCTAGATAGTGTAAAACTTATATCTAAAAGGCTCCTTCATATAAGGAGAGGTTACAGAACCTTCTTACTGTTAAAATGCTGAAAAAGGTCTTGCATTTTGGAGATCCTTCAGCTTCAATTGACTACAAATACACACATGTTGATAAACAGCGAGAAACAATTAGAGTGTTCATCTTGCTGTAATGAAATTGCCAAGAAATACAAAGATCATTACTGAAATAAGCCATACTTAATGTAGTCAAACTTCTACCATAACCTGCTTATTCCCATTCGTGGTGTTTTGTGATTGTAGAGTCCTGTTACACAACTTTTCCATTTTAGATGTTTAGATTTTATTTTGTTTCTTTGTAAAAAGTTTTAAAAGATCTTTTACAGCACTATGATGCTAGCCAACGCTCCACAGAGCACTGAAATCTATAGATTGAATTATGATTAAATGAATATTAAAACATTTTAAGAGGAAACATTTGAACTCTCCCACATCATTTCTTGTCTCCTATTCCCATTTTGCATTCCTTGCCAGTAGTAATGAGTTATTTAGTACAGTTTTCCTTTGACAATTTCTGGTCACACAGTTACTTATGACAGAGTAGAATAGTAGTTTCAATGTTTTTGCTGGTTATTTCACGGATAATAAAAATTGGTTTGTCTGAACTGCATATATTGTACTGTACCATTATTTTTTGCAGCTGACAATGCCCAGCCCAATGCCGGAGTACCTTAATGTTCACTACATCTGTGAGTCAGCATCACGGCTGCTTTTCCTCTCTATGCACTGGGCTAGGTCCATACCTGCATTTCAAGCTCTTGGGTAAATGCACATACTCTGTTGAACAGTTTGCTTTCTAATGAATTTAAGCACTGATCTGAACACTTTTCAGTTATTGTGAATTTATAAATTATGATATTGTTTATTTTTTGATGAATTCTTTAAAATGTGTGAAGACTATGCAATATTCTCCTTTTTGAAGAATAAAATAGAAGATGACTGAGGAGGGGATAACTACAATATCTGATGTTACTGCCATTACAGAAGCTAAAGCCGAATCAAAAGCAAGCATTTAATTTGTAGAAATATGTCTTGGTAAAGAACTGGTGAGCACCATTTTACAGATAACCTGAAACGGTTTCCTGTAGTCAGCCTATCACTTCTTTTTGCTTTTGAAATCCTTGTAATATGCTAATATATGCCTCTCAGTAAAGTGGTTTGCAATACATTAATCCTTATTATTAATTGTGATAATTAATGTATTTACACATAGGGCAATAGCAGCCTGATAGGAAAGCCACCTAGCGCTGTTGATTTTGTGTTGTTCATAGGCAGGACTGTAACACCAGCCTGGTGCGCGCCTGCTGGAACGAGCTCTTCACCCTGGGCCTGGCACAGTGTGCCCAGGTCATGAGCCTGTCCACCATTCTGGCGGCTATCGTCAACCACCTCCAGAACAGCATTCAGGAAGGTAGGTTTCTTAGACATGCTCAGTCCTGTCAACACCACGGGGATGTTTGTATAGCATTTCTCACAAGGTGTTTCCTAACCGGTGGCAGAACTGTTCCCCAGGATCCAGGGGAAGGAGAACCTTCTCTTGCATGATTTCCTTTTCTCTGGTGACCTACAGCTTCTTTGTACTGACCCCACAGAGATCTCTGTGGGATAGAAGTGCCCACAGAAGAAATGGGGGTAAGGCTGGAGGACGTATTATCCTGTCTTCTGCATCTGACTGGCAGTATAGAGACAGACAAGTACATCCTCAAGTTGGGTGTGCTCACAGAGCTTTCCTCCTATCCAGATATAATTATTTTTTTTTTCCTCTTAGAATAATGATGTCTTCTTCCAAAGCACATCAGAATTTTTTCGTTCTGGAACTTTCCTTCTCTTCGCAGTGTAAAACTATAGCATTTGCCAAGTATAACAAGAAGAATATTCTTGCGTGTATAGTGGTTTTGGATACTGCTACAATGCAGTAACAATGTATTTTGAAGTACCCTCTGAAGCATTAAAAACAACCTATTTTTCTTGACACTCTTAGGAAGATTGATGTAATTTTATTTTTTAATTCAGTGTTGACCTGTTGATAATGATAACTGTATCTAGAATGGATGATAATCTGTTACGGTTGCTTTTTTTTTTCATTTTTTTCTTTCAGGATGCTCCCAATCAATATGATTGATTAGTGTCAGAATAACATTCCGTTTTTAATAGGAGGAAAAACTCAATACTAGCAGCTTTAAACTGCAAATACAATATGTTACATGAAAGCTAGCTTAAATTTTAATGTGAGTTAAAAGTAGATACAGAATACTATTTGGTACCAATTTGTTTGATGATTTTTGTGGTGCCTTTATTGTGCACCACAATGGAAAATGGGCTTTTACTGAGGAGAGTAAAACTCGATTGTGGAACTGTAAAATATACAGAAGTGGATAATCTGAAAAAAAATAGTTTAGTATCCTCCAGTCCTAGTAAAGTACATTTTTTAAATCTACTCTATTAGCTTAATTATGATAAAGTAAATTAGAAATTTGATTCTTAAATGGATGGTATGCTTTCATAATGAATATGGGGGTGGGTTTTGTTGGGCATTTTTGGTAAGTTAAGAGAGCCAGGACAGCCCTCAAAATACAACAAACCGATGCTCCTGTCATGCACAGAGAGGCAAGAGTTTAAAAGACCAACAGGGAAACATGCACACTGTATGTTCTGCACAGAGTTTGGCTTTTAGTTTTATCTCTGTCAGAATAAATAGAGCTGTCTATTCCATCTGCACGCCTGGCAGTGAGTCTGTGGAGGGGTAAGTGATGGGGCTATATGGGCCTTAAGCTGATTCCACTTCTGTTCCCATGTCTCAAAAAAGAGAAAAATAAATTTGTTCTACAACTCGTACTTCCAGTCATACCATGTTACCTGAGACTGGCCAAGAAAAGAGGATGATTTGGTTTAATGTGATTTGGTGATGATTTGTTTTATTTATCTGTCCTGCAAAGTTATCATATTATATTGTGTATTATATCATTAAAATTCAAAACAAAGTGAAGACATTTCAGAGCTTTATCTAGGAAGCATATTAGTGATGAGCCTATTTGGAAACTCTGGAATTCAAGTTCACTTTTCCTGAGTGTTTCTGCACCATCATTTCCCACTTAGTATAGAAATGAGAACATTACATCATGTCTATGTTGGTCTATTTTAAGTAACTAAAGACTCACATCGTAATTCATATATTTTCGAAATGCAGATTATGCTTTCATTCTTATTTCAAGACATTGTGCAAAAAATGTTTCTTCTGTTAAACCTTTATCGCGGTTTCAGAAGATATGTAAAATAATCATAATTAGGTTTAAGGCACACTGGTCTAAGCAATCATATGCACTATTAGCTCTACAGATGAAGGTAAAATACTTAAGTTATAATCCCATGAAATATTAGCATGAGAGATCACGACTAGAATAAAATGATTCTAATGTGTTTCTCAAGAAAAACTTTTATCCCTTGTGAATTAACTAATGTCTGAACATTTTTAATAGTAATTGTATGTTCAAAGATTTGTCTTAATCTCTAAAGTTTTCGTTCTTTCATTCTAAGGTTTTCAGTCTGCAGATACGCAATCAGAGAGAAGATACAGTTACCAAAACAGAAATCTCTCCCTTGCTGAGCAGCTAATGCCACTCAATTGTAACTTATCCACAAATAATACAAGATTTTATTTTTTTAAATCAACAGAAGAAATGTGATGTTTCAAATTACAGAAGAATCTGTGTACATGTATTTGAGGGAATTTACCCCATCAGAAGGGAAAAAAGACTATTTACCACAGTAAACGGTGAATGTGCTTCTTAAAAGTACAGATAGAGGAAAAAGTAGTACTGTCACTAGTGCTCTTGTGTTCACTTCTGGAAAAGCTAACTCAGTAGTGTTTGAACTGAAAATTGGGATTGCATGATAGCATTTGGTTTGTGTTTCTGTTTGTTCCCAGAATCACTGTAGCCATTTGTACAGTAATTCAGCATTATTAGAGAGTCTCTGCCCAGAACAGTACATCACTGGAATAAGATTTGTGTTGCAGATTATGCTGTACTGGCAAAATTGTGCAAAACAGTTAACCGTCTGTTTCCTAGCCCTGTGTCTGACTCAGCTTTATAAATCTTCAATTCCGTAATAATTCAGACCATCCTTATATGTTAACCTGGTTTTAAGATAGCAAACGACACAAAAGACTTTAAAATGTCACTTGTTTCTAAAAGGATATTGGTTAATATATCAGATATACTTGAGCTCACATGAAATAGTAAGCTATATCTTTTTGTAGATAAACTTTCTGGAGACAGAATAAAGCAAGTCATGGAACACATCTGGAAACTTCAGGAGTTCTGTAACAGCATGGCCAAGCTTGATATTGATGGATATGAATATGCATACCTTAAAGCTATAGTCCTCTTTAGCCCTGGTAAGGAATTTAGTAACTATGTATTTTTAAATAATAAGTATTCACATGTTCATGTTTTAGCATTTTTTTTAAATGAGACTAATGTCTTGACACGACACTGTTCTGTTAAGCTGCAGATAAAGTGATTTTTCCATAATGATTTATCACAAATAATATGTGTTTTAAAAATAACTTTGGAACAACATTATCCATGTTATTTACAGGTCCAACATATCAGGTATTCCTGTACACCCGCCTTAGAAAACTAGACTCTCAGTTGTCTTCAGCTGAGAATCCATGAATGAGAAGTTACCTGGGATGTGTTTTAGCAATATTGGTGAAGTAAATGGCAGGAAGGATTAGAGGAAATACATTCTCACAGTGACAAAAAGCAGTTGGCTTCAATATCAATATTTTTAATACACTCATAAGAGGAATTGCTGAAATATGAGCAGAAATACTACTGTATTTTATATGGAACTTCCACAAAATTTCCAAAACTAAATGTAAATGGGCTGTCTTCCATTTGTTACCAAATAAAAATGACAGCAGACACCTAAGGCATGACCAGGTGTTTATGAGATACAGGGATTTACTCAAAGAAGACACTTTAGATTTTGTGGAATGATAAGGTAAGCACCTTAAATGGGAAGTGACAGTCTCTTCAGCAAAAGTGGAGAAATGCTTCTCGGACACAGAAGGGTTTATTTAAAACTGCTGACAGGCTGAGTGAAAGGGAAACTATTGCTCAGAAATGTAATTTATTTACTTTAATTCAAAGGTGTTTACCACTGAATTTAACAAAATGCAAAGAAAAGGAGCATCTTGTTACCGAGGAGGTTGGGTTGTTTTTTTTTTCATTGATATTATATTTCTCTTTATAATAAAACTTACTTGAATTAGAAGATATTTGTGTCCTGAAATTTGCTTTTAAAACTTTTTTGGCAGATTGTACTGTTAGGGATAGGTTTTCTAGAGTTTTTATTCAAGTTGGAGGAGCAAGAAACTCTCCAAACTCAAGCTAGCTCTGTACCGTTTCAAGGGAAGAGCAGTTGGAACACAACACTGAAGATCTTTGGGCACAGTCAGATATGTGGTATTTTCTGGTTTTTTTCTAATCACGTGACTGTCTTTGAGGAGCTGAACCAGCTGGAATTAAAACATGAGATGGCCTTGGGAAGGTCAAGAAATTGATCTGTCAAGAAAACAACCCTAGATAGTGCTCAGTCGGCACAGTTGGTCGATATCTCAGAGGCAAACACATTTGAAAAAGTAAGGTTAGAAACATAAATTAGGAGGGTCAATGCCTGGTACAAACCTACAGGCTTAACCTTTTCCCACTTTCTTGTGGATACGCAACAGCTGTAGAGGGAAAAGTGAGCGAGCTAATTCTGCAGCTGGGAAGCAAATGTTCCATTGAGTGGTTTCCTTTATACAGCTAACACGTTAAACGTCACAATACAAGAAAAATATTTAAATGAAATAAAATGCGGGAGTCTTATAGCTACATATATTTCACAATGTATAGGGAAACAATCGACATACAGAAATGTTTTGTTTCTTTAGATCACCCTGGTCTGACCAGTTCAACCCAAATAGAAAAATTCCAGGAGAAGGCACAGATGGAATTGCAGGACTATGTACAAAAAACCTATCCAGAAGATACTTATAGGTATTTATTGTCTATAGTACCCAAAGTAATGTTGTGGGCCATAGCTGGCAAAAGTAAAAAATAACATCGATGTAAAAATTTCTTTTTTTGATACCTGTTCTTTTTTGACTATTGATGAGAAAGAGCTAGAACGTTGTTCATCAAGCAGGTTTGTTTAAAGACAGGTAGAAGCAAGAATAGCTGTCTAGCTTCTTCCACGTAAATTAAATGAGTACTTTTTTTCTTTTAGTAGGTTTTTTTTTAGTCATTGCCATGTTTAGAAAAGTGAACAGACTTACTTTATTAGATGTCTCAAGACTCAACTGTCTCAAACTTCTTTAATTCAAACTGCCTCCTTTTTCAAGTTAGTTGTCAAAGAGGCTTTGAGATAATAAAAGGTGACTGCCATCCTTTAAATGTTTATCAAGTTACATATGAAGAAAAGTATTAAAACTGTCAGTTTATAAACCTTGGAACAAGAAGGATTACATGTGGGGAACAGTAGCAAACTCTGAAGCTTCTGTTTATAATAAATTCCCATGTCCTACTTATTTTCTCCTTTGTTTTTTTTTAAGTTTCCAAGGATTTCTCTTTTAAAGTACCTAAATTGTTTTTTCACCTCTCAACTGTTCCTGTTTCTTACTTGCTAGAAGTAATTATCATTTTTTCTAGTAATCATTGCATCAACGCAATAATTCTCTGTGCTACAAGAGAAATGCTAGCTTCTGTCTAGCAATATATCCTAGAACATATTCTCCGGGGAAAGGTATCCCCACATAAAGAAGCATGTAATCCTGTATATTTAAGCAAGATCTGAGAGTAGTGTAACTTTAAAAAACAACAAAACCAAACAAACAAAGCCTGTAGAAGAAAGCGCTTCTCCCATCTCAGAAACTGGTTTCTGTGCTGGTCTTACTGAGCTAACATTGTGTGGGGCAACAGAAATGGCATCAGGATTCCTCAGTAGGTGCAGTGACGATGGGATTCTCCACTTCAAAAATATCCTTGAATCCCACATTCTTCTTCTGTGTACAATTCAGTTACTCTAGTTTGCTGCGTGAGAGCTGGATACCTGCCATAAAAAGAAATACAAAATTTCTTCCATATACTTACTTCTCTGAATAGTGGCTCAAGGAACAAAATCGGAGATAAATCTCCCAAACAGTGGCCTCTATTTTAATTAATATTGTCCGTATCCCCATGCTCGCCCATGGATAAGTTTAGAGTACAAATCTGGTTGTTTCTGAGCAGCTGAACGTTGGCACAAATTGAGGTAGAAGCACAAGTGTTACAATTTTCACAAAAACAAACAGCATAGCTTGAATCTTTTTGCAATTTTCATCTCAAGTTTACAAGATACAGTATATCAGTAGAATGAACGTTACATATTTTCTCCATAGATATTCAAGCGTTTTGCAGAGACCTATGGCTCTGGTTCAGGAAATTTATTTATTTTGGCGTTTGTGATGTATGTTTGCCATACAAACACAGCAGATATGCTTTCATCACTGTCCTAAATTTCAGATGCATTGAAAGTCCAGAAATTCAATTCAATCTCTTTGTTATATTGGATGTCTGCTAACATCCTGGTACATAAAAACTGCACAGCATTTGGCAGTATGTATGAGTAACAGCACATCCCTCCGAGTTCCTTTTCTCATCAGAAGCAGATTCTCTTATTTCTTTTTATACATACCCAGTCCCATTCTTGCTATCTGGTTTGTCATTAAGTTGCTAGGAAACTGAGGACTATGCTGTTTATGGTTTAAATTTTAATTAAGCATTTTGCTCTTAAAATTGTGCAAATGTTACTAGTCAGTATGAATATTATTAGTCTCAGTGTTGTCCTGAACTATGAAGTGCCTCCAGAGCTGGGAATTTCAAAAGCAGACAGGGAGAATTGTGTGTTTGTACATAAACATTGTACCTACAAAAGGCAGTAATATGTCTTTTTCATTGGAAAACCACAGAGAAAGATGGTGGCTTTGCATTTCACTTGCAGGATAGAAAAGTAACTGTTCTTTTTACAGTAGCTCAATTAGCTTTAATTGCTTCTTTACTCCCATTCATGAATTATGGTAATAATAAAACCAGATCCAGCTCTTTAGCCACGAAGTATTTTAAACTGGTATTGTATGTATTTATAATGTGCTGAACTTCTTTTTCAGGCTAGCCCGGATTCTAGTTCGCCTGCCAGCCCTTAGGCTGATGAGCTCTAGCATTACCGAGGAACTGTTTTTTACTGGTCTCATTGGAAATGTTCCCATTGACAGCATAATCCCCTACATTCTCAAAATGGAAACAGCAGAATATAATGGGCAAATAACTGGCACATCTGCGTAGTGGGAACAACACAATTTGATGGATCAAAATAATTTTTGTAAAAACATACAATTGCAAAGTTAAAAAAATAGCATTTTGGTATGTACAGATATATCCAATTTGTTACCAGTTTCCTGTCAGATTTCTCCTTGTCTGTTTGACGCTGACAAAATTTAAGCAGCTATTAAAAGACCTGCTATAGAACCTTTTCTGCCACAAGGAATATTTTTAATGCCTTTCATTTAAAAGGCTATAGATTACTGAAAATACTTTTCACATGCTTTGTATTTAGAAATTATCAGTGGTTAAAAATAGAGTTTTATAATATCAGAGATTAGTTATAAAATTACTTTAAAAGTAAAAAGAACAGTATGTATATATTTAAAAATATCCTTGGAATTAATATCTAATAAATGCCGGGATATAATACTAGCACTTTGTAAGCACTTCTTGTCAAAGTGACAATGTCATCAACATCCTGCTTATGAGTATGGAAACTGAAAAAAAATTGCCTATGTCCTTAGTCAAAATGCTAGTGATTTCTGTGAAAATGTAGAATGCTACAGGAGACAATCATTTATTCTACAAAAAGTCACTTGCTCTTAAGTTATGCATGATGTATTAACGTGGATTCTTAAATCAGATATCTGCATTATTTGAAGCTATACTCTATTAAATTAGTGCAGTTGTAATTCACAGTATGATGCAGTCGTAGTGACTGATGTGCTGCAGGAATTACCCAAACTAGGAGAAAAAATGTGTTTCTTGCCACAGTAATGATGAAATATTCTGGTTTCTTGAAGTTTCTATTCAGACCGACACAATCATGACAAATGTTATTCTAATAGGAAGACTTTTGATTGTGGGGAAAATCAGTCATTAAGTGGAAGAACAGTTGTTTTCAAGTAGAGCTGTGTGATGCTCTTTGTATTTCCAAATTTATTCCTTCCTCTGTACTCCTAAACACCCTCTTCATCCAGCCACAGGTACAGTTCAGACCCTGGAATGTGCAGAGCCTCTGGCTGTCGGCAAGAGGATATTACAAAGCGTTCCCACTTTATTTGTCCCCTCATCCTTCCCTTCCCTGACTGAGCGCTCACAGTTTTGCAGTGCTCCCAACCTTCTGTGGCTCAGTTTGAAAGTGAAATACAGTCAGGATTTACGTTGTTGTGTACAACTGCAGTTAATGACTGATAGACCATGGAGTTATAAAATTAACTACTTTTTAATTGGCTAGAGTTAAGAATCATCATCTTGTTTTCTAGTATCGGCTATTAGCTGCTAGCATTGCCTTCATTTTAGTATAATTTATTATTATAGACATTAAATATTTTAAACAATCAAATTTTTTAAAAAAAGACATGGTAATTAATACCTTCATCTGATCCTGGCTCAGATGCATCAATTATTTTAATTATATGTATGGTAGAGGCATTTTCTACTTGTGTATTTTTATGTGACAAAAATCTACTAAGTTCAGCACTTTTGTTTTTCTTCTGTTATTGACATTTATTTAGAAACACCAACCAGGTTGGTGTTTGTGTCTTTTAAGGGTCTGACTTGTAGCCAAAAGACCTTAAGCAGCTCTAGACGAGGCTTCTGACGTAATAAAAAGTCCTGACCTGGTTTGTGTCGTTCTCATCAGGAGGCTCACGGTTGTAGCACTGTGACACAGAAGGCTACTTAATTTTAGTTTCTGGATGCATTAAAGTTTTCTACGGTCACCATTGTTACAGCATTCAGAATCTTCTTTTCTCAAAAGGGTGTTACAGAGAGTTGAATATGCATGCAGAGATTTGTAATATTGCACTTTCATTTCTCTTGGCTTTTGCTATAGCAAACAAAATTGTCGTATTTTTCATGTGATGGAAAGTCTGCACTCTGAATATTAAGTCAACTGGAATAGAGAATTTTGTACTAGCTGTTTTATTGCAGTGTAACTTTTTGTGTGATTGTGTCAGCACTTCTGATGCAAAGTCCCTGTTTTAAGGGTATACAACTTAAAAATCAATTGTGATATTAACAACATCAGAAGTTGCTACCTTGGAAAGAGTTGTGGCCATTTTTGTTAAAATTTAAAATTTTATTGCGTTATGTCATTGTTGTTCTAATAGCAGTATGCATTGAATTATTGTGATTTTTTTTCATTGCAAAAAAGATTATGCAGTTTAATTTGCTTTCAGTATTATGTAAAAATCACTTAAGCAGATAAGTAAGCATCATTAATGACATCTTTGTGGCCCTTCGTTGGACCCTCTCCAGTGTGTCCACGTCTCTCCTCTACTGGGGAGCCCAGGCTGGACACAGCACTCCAGCTGTGGCCTCACCAGTGGCGAGTAGAGGGGAAGGATCCCCTCCCTCGACCCGCTGGCCACGCTTTGCCCAGTGCAGCCCAGGAGACCATGAGCCTTCATTGTGGCAAGAGGACGTTGTGGTTCATGTTCAGCTTGGTGGCCTCCAGCATATATTGGTGCCTGGGGTTGTTCCTCCTCAGGGGCAGAACTTTGTGCTTCCCCTTCTTGAACTTCATGGGGTTCCTGTTGGCCCATTTCTCCAGGCTGTCATGGTCCCTCTGGGTGGCAGCACGGCCCTCCAGTGTATCACACAGTGAAGCTGCTCATCTCTCAGTGATCTGGGCCTAACTGAGCAGTGAAGCTATTTTAACTCATTCAAAGAAAGCTTTTTCCTTTCCTTGTCTGTCCATCAATAGAAGATAGGTGTTCAGGAAGCACAGAACTGATGAAGGGATTCTTTCTGCCAGCAGTTCAGGTGTTTCTTGGTAGCAATAGGAAAGGGCATAGCTAAGGAAAACGGGCCTCACAAAGTTGTTCCTGCTCTGTGTTAACCTTTGCTGTTACCTCCAGCCTCTTGGTGCCTGGGCGTTCAGGCCTCTAACAGAACGGCGGGAGAGCAGCGCGCACGGTGCAGCTGCAGGCTCGGGCACGATTCAAACTGTCTGCAGAAGGTACAAGGCTGATGTTGTTCTTGTCATTTCCGAGATTTGTACCACCCCCCTGCCAGTAACTGAAAGGTGGTAACGGGCTAATCTTACTTGCTTTACTTCTAAATTAGTTTCATTTGTTTATTTGCAAGTGCATACTTTTGCTTATGAATATGGGACAGGAGAGGTTTTTTTATTATTGTAACATTTATTGAAAAACTGTTTCTTAAGTATGGAACTAGCTTGTTTTCATAAAGGCCAAATGTCAATGCCAAACTGGTGTTTACAGAACTAGGAGTCAAAGGACCAGAGTCCTGAAAGTGAATTCTAAGAAAAGTAACATCTCGCTGAAGCTCTACTTAGTGCCTAAAATTCACTCTCTCCAGAATTTTCGAGGTCCTGTTCCTGCTGCTTTTGAAAATATTTTAACTCAGTAGAGACATAGCGATAAAGTGTGCGATTAGCTCTGTCTGAACTTGAGTACATGTGCATCTTGGTAGTAATGCATTCAGACAAATGTTAGAATTCTGTGCTGACTGAAACTGGGGCACGCAGGAAGCAATAATGAGGCAATAATGTCCATTCTCCA
Organism: Limosa lapponica baueri; assembly: GCA_002844005.1. Taxonomy (NCBI): domain Eukaryota; kingdom Metazoa; phylum Chordata; class Aves; order Charadriiformes; family Scolopacidae; genus Limosa; species Limosa lapponica. The sequence goes on from KZ506220.1 coordinate 210,615, forward strand.
TGTGCTTCATTTGTTTTCCAACTCTTTTAAGAAGGAACTGGATTTGAATCATGTAGAAGAAAAGAACAATGATCAGTAACATAAGCATTCTGGGTTAGCTTTGTAATGATTTTTATTGCATTTGTGACCAGGGCAAGAAGGTTTACTACTTCTCCCTGATTTACTTACATTGGCTGAAAGACGCAGAACTAAGCCCATGTGCAGAAGTCACCATTCTCTATTTACATGGCTTGTGAATGAGATCTGGTGCTTTTGGTGCCAGCAGAGTCACTTGGGCGTGAAAGTGGTAGAAGAGGAAAAAATAACCTCCAAGGAGAATCCTTCAGAGAGATCATACAAGCCTTTATTTTAGCTGCCTTAAAACGTTAGTTTATTAAGGAGGCTTAGTTTTCCAAGCACTCTGGGGCAAGAAACCATTGTTGGTCACCACTGATTACTTGGTACCATTTACCAAGTCTCTTTTTGCTCTCGGGGCGAGAGGGACTGAAGGTGCCTGTGCTGGATGCACCCTCCCTGGGGCAGCCTCCACCAAGAGCTCGTTCTGGGGTGAATCAGGCCTGAAGCTTCCAGGCAAAACCAGTTTCCTGACTGTGTTTCTTCTTTGGCAGAGACTGTAAAGCACTGCAGTGTTTTCCTTGCTGTGTGTAGTGCACAGGACTTTCACAGATCCTGAAGGATTTCATCCAAGATGCTGAAGATGTCACTACATTTTCCTGGCCATTGAAATTAAGACGGTAGTTAGGATTCTTCCCTGATTACCTGCTATTTAATTTGTAAGGGGTAATTTTAAAAAGGCCCAAATAGCACGAGCAGCAAGGGTATCAGGAATACAGTTTAGCCAGGAAAAGGGGACTGGAAATTCACGGGCTGAGGATACTGCCCAAGCAGCAGTGATCAGAGCAGTTCCCTGCGACAGCCGCCCGTCGGGGCCGGTTTGGGGTGGATGGTGTGAGCAGGAGAACCTGCTGGTCTGTCAGCCACAGAGAGCTGCACCAGCAAATACCGACAGGATGATACCACCCTGAAAAGAAAAGGAAAAATACATCAACATGTTGTTTTTCTATTTTAAATCCCTCTCCTCTCCTGCAGTTACTCTTTAGAGTGCAAGAGCAGGGTAGGTGGGTTCTTTTCCATCTACTCCTGCCCGTAAGAGAAAAAGCAGAACTACCAGGCAAAGGGGAAGCAGGTCCCCGTCTGTGCCAGTGTTCTGCCAGCTCACCATAACCCACAGAGCTGTGGGGTTCGCTCCGATGATGGGCCGTGAGAGCAGCACCGGCGTCTGCAGCCCCGATTCCCTACAGCAAGGGAGAGCAACGAACTGAGGCCGTGAACGCCCTGCAGAGAGAGAGGACAAATTGCCAGCATCTACAGGATCTTGAATGACAGAAAATTAGTTTAAAGAACAGCTTTATATGACAAATTACCAAGAGGGCATGGAAAAGGAGAGGAAAGGAAAACTTTTTGCACCTTGTGATTCTGAAGTTGCTGAATCATTTTAACAGTAAATTCTTCTGAACTAAGCTCAGGCTTATTGTTGGATGGAAAATGCCATAAGGCTTCTTGTTACATAATGCTACAACCCCACTTCTGCTGCAATCAGTGTTATCAACATTATATGGGGAATTATTTGTGCAAAAAAAATTAGAACATTATTTATACTGAGGTTGGAAGTTAAAGTTTTCGTAAAGTTTAAATGCTCTAAGTCTAAATATATTAGACTTGGAAAACAACAAACCCCCCAGAATTACCTTATTACTGAGCTTTTTGTTGTGAAGTCAAGTTGCAAAGTTCATCACAGGTAACAGTGCCATAATGTTCTATAATTTCTACAGCCAGTTTTCTCCTCTGAGTTATATGAATGCTTTGAAGATGGCTTATTATTGTTAAATTCATGCCTGTCTTCCTTTTTAAAGGGTTTGATAGATTTTTACACATCTTTATTTTGTGCCTCCCACCATTGTGCATTTCTGCATGTCCAATTCTAAAACTCACTCGAGCAGCTGATGCATATGTACATAGTTGTATGTATGTGTGTATGAATGTATATGTTTATACCTGTCTAAATATATTATGTACAGTGTATAGAAAGTGTGTAGTGTATGTATATATGTACAGATACGTAGCCATGTGTTCACGCCGTTCTGTATGTTAAAGCTTTTAATTCATTTGCTAATCCAGAGCTTCCTAGTTCTCATTTCTTAGCCCAAACTAAGCCTCACTTAAGCAGGTGAATCCTCACAAATTTCAGAGCTTTGTACCTTTTTCTAAACCCATCCTGAATTTAGTATTTTCTGTTCAGAACTGACAAATATATTCTATAAAATTTCTGGCTTTTACAGTACTCCCTTTACCTTTTCTCATTGGACGTGTAGAAGCCTGCCAGTGAATAGTTAATTGAAGATACACTATCTTAAAAATAAATAAGTATAGTCATAGAAAATACTTTCCTGTTATATATATATATATACTCATTCTGTTTCAGCCTTCTGAGAGACTTTTTAGGAAAGTTTGATTTTGCAGTGAAACTCGGTGTAAAAGATTGATTTTTTTTTTTTTTTAAGTCGTCAGCAGTGGCTAATTGGAAGAAAAACAAGTTGCCCTTTATCATTGAACTGTAGCACACAGAACAGGATGCAATGGATGGTGTTTAAAAATATCAATACTCACATTGCTGTAATGATCACATGAAACTAAACCGTTAGTTAAACGACGACTGTGTCCTCTCTTCAATGGAACGACATTTCTGTTACAGCGCTAATTAAATAAGAGGGAGGCTGCTCCGTTTATTTCTTAGGCATCAAGGCTGATTTTGGGTTTTCATGATGCGTTTCAATTGTGTATTCACTTTCCGAAGTTACTCTTTTCATTGCCTAGCTTAAACTAAGCACAGCTGGGTAGTTCGTTGAGCTGTCAGAGTAACCTCCCTTTGGGGTTATCTCTGGGGGGCTGTGATGGGCTCCAGCGCTGCGGGTGTGGGGTGTCTGCCGCTCACAGGGAGCGGTTATGGAATTAGACTCACATTAAGACCGTGTATTACTCCTAGGCAGTATTCAGACATTTACATTACCAAAATATAAGTTCCTTTTCCCTTCTGGTGACTTCAGTTACAGAGGAAGCCTTCTGTAAAAGTTACTCTATTAAGTTTGGTTTTTTAAAAAAGCATTTCCCAGACTGCGTGGGGGGGTAGCTCAGCAAGTCTTGTTTCTGTCATTAAAAAGGTGAAGTGGAATTTTCTGGGCATTTATTTCCACCTTTTGTACTCAGTGGGGCAAAAACTTGTGTATGTTTAAGCAGATGAGCAGACACCAACTAAAACAAGGTGAGCTTCTTGCCTGCTGCAGGTAGAACACAGGTCTCCAGAGTCAGGCCCTTCTCAGTCTTCGCTACGGGAAGCGCTAAGGATGTTGTTTCTCGCCGCATCATTTAGCGAGTGTTTGTAAGCTTTCTTTCAAATACAGAAAAAAACTGTAAAACATCCATTTTAACATTTCAAACCTTATTTTTGAGATTTTCAGCAGGAAAATTATTTAAATTAATGGCAGGAATTCCTGTGACAGAGAGTCCTTCATTGGTGCCTTGACAATTAGTGCTGTTCAAATAGTATTTGCTTTTCTCTTTAAAGGCTGAATGGAAACCTGAACGTCTGTTGACATAATTGTACTGCAGCGACAGTTTTAAAGATTAGGAACCCAGTTAGGATATTGATCAGGATTGAATCCGTTAAAAAATTAAGTTGTGAATTTTGAAAAAAACCCCGTATTTTAAAATTGTGAACTTGTTTTATATCCACGTTTGAATTGTTTGTATTCTGAAGGACAGAATGCGCTCATATTTAAGTGGCAATGAAGGCTCTGTTGTAATATTCTGTGCAAACTGGAATGTGAAATCACTTTCTGTACGTGATCACAGAAAGCAGAGGTGTGAGACGCAGCCTCTTGCCAGGTGTCCAGCACCCCTGAGTAGCTGGCTTCTCGTATGTTTAATGAGCTCAGATTAATGATAATAAGGCATGGGTCCATTTTAAAATATTTCTGATGATTGTGTGTTAAAAGCAGGACTGAATAAATTTCAAATAAAAAGGATATTCTTTAAGAAGAAAACATCGTACCTACAGAGCATATACGTTAAATTTCTCATACATGGAATCAACGTTAAATGTGGGAATATTTTTAATAATTACTCTGTACTCCAGAATACATCGCAAGCCAGCGTTCGCACAGTTCCACGTTGTGAAGTGTTGTATCCATCTGGCAAAGCAGGGAGTTCTGAGCTCCTACAAAACCAGCAAATTTTTATAAAAGGAATCATCTACTTTTAATTCCTTGGGATGTTTTCTGGAAGTCTCTGTTCATTGTAGTTTAGAAAACCATTGTTTACTATATTATAATTTCAACTTTAGAACCTTGCAAAAGTTACTCATTTCTCACAGCTTCTTTTGTGAAATCAGCGTTGTTATGTGTGGTAGCGTTTAAAAACAATAGCATGTTCTTTTTTTAATCTGAATTTTATATCTAATCAATGTCTTCAGTCATGAAGAGAAATTCGCATTGTTGTGTTTGTATATAGAGTATTGCAGTGCATGATTTAGCTTATGCATTTTATTAAATGCTGTTTAAATGTGGCATTATATTGTTGTGGCTTAATACTACTACCTAAATGAGGTTTATACTATTAAAGTCAATTACAAATATAACTGCATTCTGGAGTTTTGTTTTTCAGTTCACTTCATTTCTTCTTAGGTATTAGGCGCCTAAGCCAGATGCACAATTTACTGCCTTTTAGGGAGAAACAGTCTTTTCCCTTCGGTGCAGGGATGACCTCGGGAGCGATGCGCCCGGGTCTGGGGGTGCCGGGACCCCCACCGGCCCCGGGAGGGGGAGACGCCCCTCTTCCCAAAGGTTTCAATTCATCTTCACGAGCCTGCTGGTGTGGCGACAGCCTGCTACTACCAGCCGATGATGTCCACTCGCACCCGGTAGCTCCTTCCTGCGCCCCACGTTCCCGATGAAGGCGAGGCCCCGCCTCTCGCTGTGGGTCACGGGCGCGAGGGGGGAGCGGGGCGCGACGGCGCAGAGAGACCCGTCTCGTCACCGACGCTCTGCAACCCGGGGCTGTTCGTTCGGGGAATCCGGGGGAACCAGACTTCGGGGCTCACCTGCCAGAGCCGGGTGTCCAGAACAAAAGCACGCGGGGGGGAGGTCCTGCAGTCACGGTGGGGCTTTTCTTGCCCAAGTTTGAAAAGGCCGATGATCCTCTGCCCGCCGGAATCGCGTCCCCGACACGGAGCGCTACCGGGGAGCGCCCGGCGAGGACCCCCGGCGCTGCGGGGGAGGAGGGGTGCGCGCGGACGCAACGTCACGCGGGAAACGGCGCGGCGCTTTCGGGGGCGGTGCGGCCGGCGGAGGGAGCGGTCGCATCACGGCCCCGCCCCGCCTCGGCAGCCGCGCGCCGCGGAGGGATCCCGGCCGCTGAGGGGCGTCGGTGGCGGCGCGGGGCGGGGCTGGCCGCCATTTCCGCCCGGCGGCGGAGAGGCGCCCGGGAGGCCGCCGCCATGCCGATGAAAGGCCGGTTCCCCATCAGGCGGACGCTGCAGTATCTCAGCCAGGGCGACGTCATCTTCAAGAGCTCGGTGAAGGTGATGACGGTGAACTACAACACGGCGGGGGAGCTGAGCGAGGGCGCGAGGTGAGCGCGAGGGGCGGCGGGGCGCGGGCCGGGCCGGGGCCGCCTCCAGGCATCGCGGCTCGCGCCTGTTTGTCTTCTCCTCCTTTCCAGGAAGTTTGTGTTTTTCAACATCCCCCAGATCCAGTACAAGAACCCCTGGGTGCAGATCATGCTGTTCAGGAACATGACCCCCTCGCCCTTCCTCCGCTTCTACCTGGGTAGGTGCTGCCGGCGGGCCCCGAGCGGGGCGTCCCGGGCGGCGGCGGGAAGGGTCCGGGCCGCCCCGGCCTCCGCGCTGGCAGCGCGGTTCGATCCGCGGCTCAGCCCGGGGGAGGCTCAGCCCCTCAGGCTGCCCGCGGCCCCGCGCTCCTCCCGCACGAACTTTGCTTTTCGTGGTGAAACGTTAACGTGTGCATTTAACTGTGACAGAGGAGCAGACGTCTTGGTTTCGTGCGCTTAAAATACGTTTTGCTGTTACTGTGAAACAGCACGTGGTAGGGAGGGGGCACTGACGTACTGTCACAAATCTTTCCTGACAGACAATGGAGAACAAGTTTTGGTTGATGTGGAAGATAAAACCAACAAAGAGATAACTGAGCACATTAAAAAAATCTTGGGGAAAAGCACGTAAGTAACACTGAATAAGGTAACGTACAGTCTAGCGTACATCGTAATACGATCCCTGCAAACGTTGGTCAGGTATACAGGAGGCATTTTCCAGAGAAAATTGTCATGAGCTAGGTAAAGTCCACAAGCTAAGAACTCTAAATCCATCTTTCTGGTAAACTGGGTCCAGGGACGAAAGAGGAAATGTTGCCCTTCAGGCTTCTGACAGTAACAATCAGATCTCTTTTCTAGAGAAACGCTTGAAAAAGAGGAAAGAGAAAGGAAAAAACTCTCACATCCAGCAACTTTTGGGCCCAAGAAGTATCACCTGCGAGAATGCATGTGTGAAATTGAAGGCCAAGTTCCCTGCCCTGCTTTTGTGCCACTGCCCAGAGAGATGAGGGGAAAATATAAAGCTGCTATGAAGAAAGAGGCATCGTCCTGACATCTCACACCCTGCAGCTGTTTTTCCACAGGGCTTGGATGATCAAGGTATTTCAGTGAGAGACAAGAACCAACAGCTCCCGGACACAGGAAGGAGCAAGTTCAGATAACGCAGAAGACTTTGTCTCAGGAGCTATTCTAGCTGTAAGAAGATTTCAGTGAAAAATAAATAAAAGTTAAAACCAGCTTTTTGAGTGCCAGATTTACAAAGTTTGAAGGAGAAACAGAAGGGAAATAGAATGACTAGAGCCCTGTTTCCTACTCATGCCTGCATGTATAAGGTTATGGTAAAAACAAGATGGTGATTGCTTTGAGACAGACTAGACCCAAAAGTTAATTATCTTAGAAACAGCACAGAACTCCACAATATAAAGGTCTTCCTGCTGATTTCCATTTTGTACTCGCTGAAGACAGCCAAACAATAATGTAACTATATGCCAAGTTTTCTGAATTTAGTTATCACTCAGAAACAGTTAAAGTCTCATTTACAAGACAGAACTTTTGCAGTTGATAGTGCAGCTCTGAGAAGCACTGACCAAGTGAAGAATATCAGCAGTAAAGGAGAACGTGTAAGTTGGTGTTTGAAAGATGCTTTCCAATTATCTTTGTTGTTCTTCCAAAGAAATTTAAAGCTACTTTTAAATGAAGACAATTTCCTAAAGTCCTCCTTTAAAAAAAGAAAAGCCATACAAAGAACTGTGGATTTACCAGCTTGTAGCAAATTCTAGCCAGAAAGTCCATTATGCTTTGAAGTGCAGTGCTGCTTCATCACTCCTTATCTCAAACACTCCCACTCGCTGCACGAGGGCAACAGAACCCTTCTAAATCGTCACAGGTTCTGCCTCACCACACAATTACACAGCACCTGTAACAGTATGAACATAAGACAGATTGTACCGCATTGCTTGGGATTTGGTAACAGCACGTACCTGTAAATCGGGGTTATATGTGCAAATGACTGTAGAACTGTGTCTCAGCATTTCTGAGCTGCCGGTCGAGTACAGAATTTCACACCAAGCATCCTGTAAGAAGTGTCAAGGACAAACACAGCACAAAATAAACATGTTGTTTTATTTCATCTCTGTTTACAAAGTTCTCATACAGAATAGTGCATGCAGTTTCAACAAAAGTCAATGCTAGTTATTTATCGAGCTTTACGGTTAAGATGCCTTCATTGCGTTGTGCCTCGCAGCAGTCCGGGTACCAACGTAAGGTCTTCGCTGTGGAGATGACTTCAGGATCGGGTGTCTAGTCTATCACATTTAACACTGACAAAGATCGTGAGGTATGCTAGTCTGTTATCTGCTTGTAAAAATACATTATTACATGTACAATAAGGATACTTTAATTACTAGTGTATTAGACTGAAAATACAAACAAGGCAGGATAATTGCAACAAGGAAAAAACACATTTAATGTGAAAGCTGAAGCCACTGAAACATTTTTTCATGTTGATAAAAAAAAGCTTTGGGTGACAGGGAGCAATCCTCTCGACTAGGAAACGAGTCTGTGTTAAATAACTACCTTATAGTACTTGTGTTGAAACAAACAATTCCAGGGATTAGGTTTAGCTATCTTTTTATTTTTTCCTGCCTTTGTAACTGGTGCCACAGTGCTCATCCCAGTTTACGACCTTTCAGAATCCTGTTCTTTGTTTCACTTGGTGCAAAATAACAGTTGGGGACTCAATCAACTCTAATAAAACATCTCAGTATAAAAACTTCATGGTCTTAAGACAACCTGTTCTGTGCACCGTCCAGCTTCGGGTTTGGGCTACAGCAGGAAGAACACGAGCTGTCCTTGGCTGGCTCCTCTCGGTTACTAGTGCTATTAAGTGAGGATACAGGCGGTTTGGTTTTTCTAAACAACAGTTCCTCGAGTCCCTACTTCCCCTTATTTATAGCAAAATAAAACTGGAGTTTCTGTTCTTTGGGTAGCGTAATTGTGTCTCTAAAATACTACACAATGCTTGCATTGCGGCTATGCTAATATAGATTATCAGAGACATAGCTAAAAGACATGTCCCATTCCACAGAAGTGTACGCTTCTGAATAAGCCCACCGTTATTAGTGCTATACGGTGTGAACTGCCCCATTTTCCTCTATTTCAGCTTTAAATAAATAACACCCTTTAGACTAACTCCTTCCCACCACCCTTCCAAAACACCAACGCCTGATGATGGAGCTCTGCCTTTCAGAGATAAAAATCAAAGCAGCTCAGGCTCCATCTTTCCCAGACACAGACTGACCGAACCCCAAAGTGATCCGGTACCAGCCTGCAGAAAGAAGCCCAGCTCTAAGCCCTCCTGCATCACAGGTGCTGCTGTCACCTAGCCATCCCCTGGACCACAGCACCACAAGGTGACTCAAATTTGGAGCTTCTTAAAGACAGACACACCTGATTCTCCTAACAGCTTCTGAGGGGAATCAAATACGAAAGAACTGCTATTTGGCACCATCGCAGCCACAGACTTTGTCTCCCAGCTTTCACAGAATTCCAGTTCAGTGGCACTTCAGCTCTTCATTGTAAACAAGATTTTTGTTCCTTGAGTGCTACAAAAAGAGGGTTCCAGTCTCACAAGTACAACAAGCACGATCATTCTGTCACCCAGAGAGTTTAAAGGAATGTGTAGATTCCAGAAGATAATTAGGAGTTGGAGGGTCACCCTTTATACTACAGTCTGAAACGGAGCTAACCTGATGCTCCTTTCCCTGGCAGTGACTAGGTATTTGTTCCCACACAAGCAGGTCTCTGAAGCCAGCACGGTGCTCTCTATTACACTGTAGTTTGTGCTCAGAGCAAATGGGAAACGAAAAATGATGAAAAAACATCCAAACTTCACTTGGGAATTTTTATAAACACATTAAAAAGCTCCTCATATTAAGATCAGTTATAAAGGTCTTCTAAGTCTTAAAATCCCTTTTAGGTATTAGCATTGCACAAGATTGATCTGCAAGCCTGGATGTTCTGCACCTCAAGAATCAGAGTAGCCTTTTAACAGCAGTCTCTCCTAACACCATTAGGCAATCAAGCCAGCCCGAAACACTGCACTGTGTCAGTATCAGAGGATGCAGAAGTTTTAGAAAAGTTTTTGTCTCTCTAGTCAACACCCCACTTGAAAGGCCAATACAACAGGAGATGGCAACCAACCATTGCAACCATTGCCAAATTGTAGTTCCATATTAGCACTTAACAACTTTGAACAAAGGAAGCACACAATAAGACTAATTAGCATTAAAAGAGTGTTGTAACAAGTTATTTTAAAGTTTCTTCGTATAAGCATTTGAGACCAGCAGCACACCTCAGTAATTCTTTCCTCAAGACTGAGTAGTAGTGGAAAGGCCTAATTGAAAGTGCATAAAAGTCAAGATTCTCCCAACTCCCTCTTGTGACCTGTTCTGTCTCTAAGTATCTGATCTACCTTCCCATATTTAACACCAGACTTAAAATAGTTATTACACAGCCCTATTGCTGCTTCAGCAGTTGGATTTCTCCTTCTGCTTTGCTAATGTGCGCTTCAATTCCTTTAAGTTCTCTGTCAGTACCTCCACCTCGTCCATTCGTCCATTATGTTTGGCATCAAATATATAAGCTTTGATGTTATCTATCTGTTGGAGAAGCAGCTCTTCCTCTATAGCCTCCTCTCCAGAGATCTCATTGCCATCCTCCACTTCAAAGGGATTGGTAGAGGATCCCTCTTCAAATGGATTCCCAGAATTCCAGCTGTCCCCAGGCTTGTGAAATGGATTTTCATCCTCTTCAAAAGGGTTTGAAGTACTGCCAGGTGCTCCTTTAATTTGCTCATCATCCTCCTCTTCATTTTCAAATGGATTATAGTCCTTTTTATCACTTTGCAGAGCTGTGTTAGAGAAGGAAGCCACTGGAGAAGCATCTTTGGCAAATGGGTTGGCAGGGTCCTCCTCCAACTGAGGGGTATCTGCTTCATCTTCAAAGGGGTTCAGAGAGGCTGTCTGCTCTTGCTCTTTGTCACACTGTGGGACGCTCTGGGGTCTGAGTGTGGAGATTAAGTGCTCTTTAGCTGGCAGCTGATCAACAGGAGGAGTTTCAGAACTTGGGTCCCCTCTGATCTGAGTAGTACCCAGATCTAAGGCATGTGCTGTCAAGTTCTGATTCTCTTTTGCAACTTCATGCTGATGCTGCCTGACTTCTCTGAAGTCTAAGGAACATGTCCTTGAATGCCGAGACATGAATTTGTGGTGTTCTCTTTCCCACTCTTTTTCACGAAGGACCTGAAGTTCCTCCCTCTGCATCTCTTCCTCTTCTGCCTGTTTTTTAGAAAGCTCAATCGCTTTCAGAGTTTGTTGTTGATCATATTCATCCTGAAGCTGCCTCAGGTTCTCCTGCAACATATGGACCTCGTCTATCCTATTAGCTGCCTTTGCTTGCTTAATGAAGGATGTGATATTGTCAATCTGCTGAAGAAGTGGGTCTGCTATCTCACTCTGTCTGGATATGCTAGATGTAGGTAACCAGCCTTCCGATTTCCTGACCGCTCCTTTTTTCAGGTGCGTTGCGTCACCATTGACTGCAGCTGCAGATCTGGAGATGAAGTCTTTCTGCTTTTCCTCTTGTTTTCCTTGTGTTTCGAGAGCCACCTAAAACAAAAAACATGCAGCTTGAAAAAATCTTTTCAAAATATCCATAGGTACAAGGAATTCACTGGTCTTAGACATTGCTGGTTGTCACTGAAAGGGATCATTTTTGGTTACTTTGCAGAAAATGCTTATTTTCATAATATTACCTGAATACTTCCCTTCAGTTTGTTTGGTGACAATATTGATCAAAATCCAAAGACATCTGCCTCTACCCACTACAGGGCAAGCAGGAGTGGCGACAGTGCTTTATACAAAGAAAAAAATACCTAATGCAACTGTGCGAAGCGTGGCCTAGATTGGGACAGTAACCGTATCGCATCCGACTACAGCAGACTCCTGTAACAGAACATCAGGCACTGACACCGTTAGCTTTTGGAGTGCAATGATTCTGATTTCTTAACTTCTACCTCAAGATAAAGCTAGTTTACTTTACAATTAATGATGTTCTCCCTTCTAACTGAAAACAAAACCCCAAACAAACTCTCCCTTATTCTAATATGCCCTTTTTCACCACTGAAAAAAATCTCCAAATTCTGCTTGTGCAGAACAATTTGAAAACCCACGTGAACTAACATCATTAGTTTAGGGCTCGCTCTGCATGCACTGCAGCAGAAACAGCACGTGCACCCACGTCACTGCTGCTCCCTAGAAGTGTTCAGCTGCTCAGAACACACCTACTTATGTTCTGGATAGAACACAGTGACAGTGTTACATGAATCCCTGAAAAAGGGTATGGAACAATCTGCGTAAGAAAATTAAAAACTGAACTCCAATGTTAAAGGCAACTATTCAAACACACAGTTATTAGGCGTAAGCCACTGAAGCCCCCAACAAGACGTAACAGATCTTAACCTGTCTTACCATATGCAGCCTTCTCTTCTTCAGTTCTTCATACTGATCTTTGGTTGGCAGGGACATTAGGCCAAGCAGTTTTTCCTGGCAAAATTGAAATATTTAGTGCTGTTTGCAGGCATTCAGCCAATTTTCAACTACTTGAAAAGAGATACGACCAACAGAACACCGCACTGATAAATGAAAGGCACTTCTACACGGCAGTCAGTGATGGCACAGAGGCTCGCACCGCAGCGAGGGATGTGCCAGGATTCACACAGCCTCTTGGGTCCCCAAACGCAATGCTCACTACACTGTCTGTGCTGACACTACCTCGTTTAAGGCTACCATAAGTCATTAGGTGAACTACAGAAGATGTATAGAAGTAAATTTCCTTCTCAAGTAGTTTCAAACTACAAGGATGCCTGGCAAAGAAGAGAACACGATATAGAATTTACATTCAGCTTATAACATATGCTCCATTTACCTGAACAAAAAGTGTAGCTGAATATCTTATCATTCTCTGAAGCTGTAGTGTTTTAGGATGAGGTTGGGGATCTTCATGCAAGCCTAGACTCAAAATCTTCTTACTGAACCAAAGCAAACATACAGCCTCATCAGATCAGGAACAAGGGCCAGTGAAAATGCAACAGAAGGGGAGAAAGACAATATTGGATGAAAACTTTCCAGTGTTCTTATAGGTAAACCATTCTGGACATTACAAGTTATAACACTTTCCACTCCCACCCCCTTCTTTTAAAGAAAAAAAAAAAAAAAAAGAACTGTGCCACTATTTGTTTCTTCTATGCATAGTTATTCCCACTACAGAGGAATGCATGATTTTTAAGACTTTAAAGGGAAGTAGAAATTGACAGTGCACAGGAACAGCATGCACCTTTTCACACGCTCTTTACAACTGAGCAGACAAATTGATTATCTGTATGAATAAGCAGGTATATGCTACGCAAACAGACACCAACTGCTGAGAAAAAACTACAGAGAAGTCATACCAGAGGAGATGCACACATGCTGGGACAGGGGAAGGAAAGAGAGAGCTCTTCTTTTACCTTAAGGCATCTATGAATTCGTATACTTTCTGAATCTCCACCCTCAAGTCATTAGCATGTTCGAGATTGTAGGTTGTCTCCCCAGCACTAAGAAATAAATACAACTTTAGTGTAAGTTGTGCATCCAGCTCCCAACACACACAACACTAGAAGCTATCCCAAGATGACTAAGATTCAAGAACAGCTGACACTACAGGGGCTAAATGGTTTATTCCACACTCGTGTTTAAAAATCCTTTCTTTGTGACAGAAGTGGAAAATGACAATTATCTTGTGAAGATGGACATTTCATAGAAGATAATTTTATTTATGATTATATGATTATTTACTATTACAGGAGAAATTGTATTTTAACACAAGAATGCCACTCTAACAATGATATCTACAATACACAATTTACTGATCTACATACATAGTATACATACTATGTATACATAGTACATACATAATATTATCTAATACACACAGAATGTTTGAATAGGTAACCATACCATTATAGTTATCTCTACTAACATTTGTCAGAAAGCAAAAGGCTCCAACCCCACAGGGGTATAATATTTACGATGCGAGTAACCAGCAGCCCATGCAGGGACACGATCGGTTACGTGCGCTTTACCAGAGAAGTATGACAGTGGCACCTCAATGGGAAGTGGCTTTTAAAAAAATAAATCAGACTTCTCCTCTGCATGCAATGTTACTATTAATAATTAATTCAGTACTACTCTGAAGAACATCCAAAAATGACAGATAATCTAACACTGCTTTTTCTTATAATTTACCCACTCTTGCAGCCTTAGCACACCATTTCCTTACTCCTCCTCACACTTTTGGGGAGGAAAATTACGTACATTCCTAAACAAAATCAGCAAATGGGGCTTACTTTAGTGATTCTGCCATCCTTATGTATTCTGGCGCTTTCTGGTCAACCTTCTCCATGCAGAGTCGGAGTTTCTTGTTTAAAACAGAATGTATAAAAAAAGAACTTATATTAAAACACTAGTGCAAAAACATGCTGTCTGTGCACATTCAGAGTTAACCACGATGAAAGCCATTTAGCTGTTCGGGATGACGAGACTCTCTCCAGTTACCTTCAGAACACAGATAGTGTAGTCAGAAACAGAGAGAGACTCCCTATACCTCTGCAAGGTGAATTCTGAATTCAGAACCTGGTTTAATGGATGACTTGGACAACTTCTAGCCTTAAATCTCTTCACAAAGAGCACCAACAGGAACTCCCATTAACACTAAGCTGGGGGGTGTGTGGACTCTACCGAAGAGATGCCTGCTGATTGTCAGTCCCTGCTTTCAGAACACATCTGGACACCATGTTCCAGCCATACGCTGTTGACTGACGTAGATGGTTCAAAAAAGCATTTGCCATCAGCGTGAGGACAAACAGCACTGACAACGTCAAGTCCTACAGCTCCAGTGCAGCCCATCAAAGTGCACAGCATATCACTGGTTTAAATGAGAACTGTTCTGAGGAATCCCAGCTGACACAGTTCACAGTTTTAAGAGAGAGGCATCTCAGAACTATTAGTTCCAGATGATGAGAATGAAGTTGTATCTTAAAATAACGTTTGAAGTTGCCGTGGGATGTAAATACTATAGGGCAACCGGCTCCATCACTTCAGATACATCTTTGTAACGTGGCATGAACGCCCAATAGAGTCTCTTCTAACACAAGTATGTATTAAGTCCTAAAGTAAGAGCTTGGACACGAGGTAACAAGCCAAAAGTCAAGTAGTGACAACTGCAGATACATACACTGAGGATGAAAGCAGCAAAGACTCTGATTTACCTCATAGAGTTTCACGATCTCCGGAGTGTATTCTTTCTCATCAATCTGTTGTTCTCTCTTCAACAGGGTATCTTTGCAGTGCCGACAGCAACGGATTCGGTCATCGTCCTTCTCATCCAGAACTGAGCTCACGCTGCTTATGCTGCTAATGCTGCCGCGGCGGGAGCCATGGACACTATTCGGTGAGGAGTTCGGGCTAGTATGAGAACCCAAGGCCTCTTTGCTAGCACTAGTGAGTTTGCCTAAAAATTACACACAGGTAATTTTACAGTGACTGGAGAAGCCAACAGATTTTACCAGCACAAGTCAATTTACTTTATGAGAAACTTTACATTCGGTTAGTGTTAGAAAACCAAGTTGAAACAGTCTGCTGAAAGACATGCCAGGAACCCATGACAACCAAGACTGCAAGTCAGAATTTGGGTCTTCTCTGTAAATGCTGCTCCATTCTAAAAGCGCCAGAGAGCTGGCTGCCGAGAGCCACCTGCTTTGCTTATGCCTAGAAGCTGTCCATGTTTTGTGCTCAAATGCTCCAAAAAGCCCAGTTAATGTCACTTATTTCCACATAAAATACAGTCCCCTCTCCAATGCACTGGATGAGGAAATTAAAGTTCAAAGGGTTTCTTAAGGGCTTGTGGATGAATTTCCTTAATGTCAGCATCTGGACAACCATGGGCAGGAAATACCCACAATAGTTCCAAATCTGAAGAAGGAACAGAGACAAAGAATGGAGAAATCATTCTTCGTGTTCTGTTTCATAGCCAAGTGTCAGCACAGAACTGAATGACGCATTAAGACCAGTATTACCAGCAGCTTTTTTTCTAAAGGCAAAAAGCCAGGACGCAGTTAGTGCCCTGAACAAGTTAAGGAAAGGAGGAATTAACACCACACATCATACTTACTTGCCAAAGGAAGACTGACAAGCTCCATGCACTTCTTGCACATAATAGACCCACAGAGGCGGCAGTGGTGACGTCGGTTTCGGATACTGAACTTAGTGCCACAGTCTGGGCAGAACGGAACATCCTGGTCACTGACCCAAGGCACAACAGACTTCTCTATAGCTGTGATCGGGCAAGAGGGGATACACACGGCGTAAGATACTCATTCAATTAATTCCTCAGCTGATTAAACCAAAGGAGCAAATAGTCTGAAGTAAGCCCATACCAACCTCTTATTTTAGCTGACTCGGTGTTTGCTCTGTCAAACGATGTAAGCTAGTAGAAGATAAACAATACATTCAAGAAAATCGTTCTTTGCAAGAAAAAAAACCCAACACAACCCAGCCCAACAAGAAAAAGAAACCTGGCATTTTTAAGAGATAGGAGTCTCAGCCTCTTTCACACCAGATTCCTGCAAGTCTCCTATTTATTTCTAATGCCATATTCATACAAGCAGTGCTGAACAATGACTGCCAAACCTGTACAAATCAGAGCATTTTGGACATAATCCTTACAGCATCCATCATTACTGCATGTGAGCCAAAATCTAAGTATATCATCGGTAAGATTTTGAAGAATGAGAAGCTGGAAGAATCAGGACAAAAACATTAGGGAGAAATTTAGTAAAGTAAAAGATTGAGAAAATATACAGGAAAACAGATGTTTCTCGAAGCATGTGGAAGTAGCATCTGCAGCTTGAAGATGCACAGAAACAGAAATCATATCCCCAGTACAGGGTCAGACCAAGCACAGCACTCAAGGATAAAAAAGGAAAGCAGTAACATGTGAAGAGAGTCATAGTTTAGCATATAGTTTAGTATCCTTTATAAAGCACACTGCTAGATAAATGAGCACACTTCATACTAATTTATTTATTTATTTATTTTTTAATCTAGGAAACATTTAGAAGGCTGGGATATTAAAAAGCAGCAAATTTACCTTTTCTAGCCTGATTATTAACTTATTGACTTCAACTACATAGTGATCAATCCTGGCTGCTCGGTGTTTCTTGAAATCAGAAAGATGGCTTCGCATAGCACCTGGAGAGATAGCAGAAAGTTTTCAGTCACCCAGGTGTTCTGTAGGGATTTAAATGCCTCTTGAAAGACACCTGTCACTTCTCACCATTTACTTCTCATGTTCAAATTGAATTTTAAAGACACATTAGAATCCTTTTCGCAGTGCTGCTCTAAATAAAACATGCAGGTTAAAGCCTAATCTCCAGGCTAACAATCAACAGTGTTTTATTTCTACTACAGAAAACAACAGACACTGTGTTAAAGAGAACACCTGCAACAATTTTTTCCTCTCTCCATCCCTCAGTTATGTTTGGCAAGCTATTATCAACTCGTAGCGTTCTCAAAATCGACTCCCTTTAGTTTCCTGGCCATGTGCTGAACAAAGGGAACAGGCAAGTCCAATGATTATTGGAGGTTTATGCAACAGTAATTTCTCTTTCAGACTTCTAATCATCCTCCCACCTTTAGAGGTTTGAATCAAATCCTTGATGACAGTTCAGACTTACAGAAAACTGGTCACCAAGTATACAAAAGAACAATATATCATGTATTTGAGAAATGTACAACTTGTACTCAACAATGTTGATTTCAAGTTTAAGTTTTGAATCCTTTTCCGAGTAAGATGAGCCAGGTATGAAAAATCAAAGTTACAGCCAAAATTAAAAAAAAAAAACCAACAAAAAACCACAAACACAAAAGAAACACCCCACTTTCTTCTGACTGGTAGAACATAAAATTAGATGTTGCTTTTGATACTATCTACGTAAGTGTAAGAATCTCAATTCTCCATGCTAAGGAAATAACCAAAAAACCTCCAAAGCTGAATTCATAGGAATGAAAGGGCCCCATCTGGGTAACTGAATTCAGCTGCTGCTCTGGAGACATCACACTGTCCCCTTCACAAACCCACCAAATCCCATCCTAAAATCCGCAAGGTTCATCACCTCCACTCTGGTCAGAAAACAGTTCTCACTTCTCTAATGTTCAGACACCTTCTACTAGTTCACTGCCTCAATTTATTCTTAGCTAATATTTATACTATGATTGCTACTGAAATGTGTATGAAAATCATAACCCCACGACACAGCAAATCAAATGCAACACAAACACAATTCCATGCTTCAGCAATACTGTATCACTTCCACAAATCAGATTAGAAGAAAAGTTATGCCCACTACATATCACTTTCCAGCTCTCCTACCTACTTCCTGGGGCTCCCACATGTATGGATCTACTCCACCATAGCTGAACGACTCGTATCGTTCCTGTGATCCAGAATCAGTTCTGTCATCTCCTTCGCGTTTCAGCAATTTCTTCTTTGCTCTTTTGGCCTTCTGGACAAGATCTGAAAAAGATAACCCCAAGTTATCAAACATGGCAGGGAGTCACTGAGTATTTGTCACGTGAAACAATATGGAATATTCCTCATCTTTTAGCATAAGTCTTTTTCTTTGATGACAAGTTTCTCCTCAACATGTTCTGTTTAGAACCAGAACGCAGTTCAGAGAATCACAGATGACATGAAATGCTTTTTGTTACCTGTCATAAAGTATCACTGATGTCCTAATGACAGAGCAGCAGTTTGAGACACTCCACTCAGGACTGTAAATCAGTAAGCTGTCTTGAGCTATGGGACCCATTTCACAGCATTCTGGGACATCATACAGATAATATCTTAATTCTCTTAATTCCCAATGGTCTTCCTAGGATTCAGTGACGTTCAACACATTCTTTGTCTTGTTCCATGAACTACAAACTAAGAATTTCAGTGTGTTTGTACACCTAAAAAATGCCAAAAGCACTAAACAGCCCACTGCATTATCTCCCATGAACACCAATGACAGAAGGGCAGTCTCCTGAGCCAAAAAAAAAAAAAAAAAATTGGAAAGTTGAAACTTCCGATCTTTTATTGTCCTTGCAGCTCTGTTGCTCTCTGGATGCCAGCAAAAGTTGAGGGCACTACTTTTCTTGCCAAACACATTCACTGTTTCTTTGAACTAGATCTTTTATACATCACGCTTTCCAACAAGCTGCTGGGAACCATGAGTTAGCATGTCCCAGCACCCGCTGCCAGCTCCACCACCCACATTCTTTTCCATCTTTTCCCACCAACACCCTTCCTGAACTTTACACTTTAACTGCGACGGTGGTTTTGTCCACTATCAAAACAAGGGATTAATGAAGTGGTACCAGAGATCCCCCGTATCCTGGAAAGCCGTCAAGTAACACTTGGGAATTCATCTGGGTTACAGTATAAATATGAGTGTCCAGATAAAAACAGACAAACAAATCCCCCCAGAAGGCCAATAATAAAAGTCAGGCACAAAATCCATCATCCGGAGAGCGATGCCTTTTAAGTTCCTACTTTCCGTAAGTAAATTCTAAAGCATCGGGAATAATGTAAAAACTACGCCTTGGCCGAAGGTGGCCAGCAGCCGAAGGGGGCTCGACACCCGGCTCCTCACCCGCCCCGCCGACCCACCGCGCCCCTCCGGGACCCGCCGCCCCGGCCGCGGGGGTTCCACCGCCGAGCCCGCGCACCGGCCGGCGGCCGCCTCTTACTTCGGAGCTGCGCCCGGACGTCCCTGTCCTCGCCCGAGTGCTCCTCCTCGTAGTGCGCCTGCAGCTGGTGGAGCGCCTGCAGGTCCTTCAGGCAGAGCGGGCACAGGAACCCCTCCCGCACCTCCCCCGGGTCCCCGAAGGGCGGCGGGCAGCCGGCGGCCATGGCGGGCGGGGGGCGCTCGCCGCCCTCAGCGGCGCGGCCCCGCGGGGACCGGATGGGGCGGCAGCGGCATCGTCCGCGGAGGCGTCCTGAAAGAGAGGCGGGCGGCGGCGTGGGGCGGGCGGCGCGGCCGGGCGTGAGCTGCCCTTCCTTCGCGGGGCTGCCTGGGGGGGCTCCCTTTGTGCTGCGGGGCTGCGCACCCGCTCCGCGATCAGCGCAACCACCACCCCACACCCGCGAGAGGCGGGTTACGCGGGCGCGGGGGGCACCGTGCTTTCCACCGCCACCCACCCCCCTCGC
>KZ506220.1:230939-278680 GCA_002844005.1 Limosa lapponica baueri
CGGCCGGGGAGCGGCAGAGGCCGGCGGAGGGCGGGGCGAGCGCCGAGATATCGATGGGCGGGAAGAGGTGGGGACGGGGAGGGATGATGCGGGAGCGGAGGGAGAGCCGAGGCCCAGCTCAGGCGTGAGCTGCCAAGCGCAGAGCTATCGATGGCGGGCGGGGAGACGGCGGCGGCCTAAGCCTGCCCTGAGGGAGGCGCGATGGCCGCGCCCCTGTGTTCAGCCGCCCGGGAAGATCCTTCGTCCCGGGGCCCGCAGGTGTGTAGGAGAGGGGCGGCGTGAGGCGGTGGTGACAAGAATCCCCTCGGGAGCCTCAGAGAGGACCTTGCCGCGCAGGGGGGGCTGGCGCCCGTCGGGCCTCCCGGTGCTGGGGGCCATCCCCCACAGCGCCTCCCGCCCCGGGTGCTCCTGGGCCCGTGCCCTGTGTCCTGCGGCTGGGCGTGCTGGGGACGGGCCCCATGCTCCCTTCTCAGCTCGCCGAGCCTTTCAAAGGACGTGTGCCCGAAACGTAAGCCGTTGCAGTAGGTGACATGCCACTCACATTGCCACGAAGAGAATCCAGGAATCCCCCCACTTCTTGCCCCTGGGCGGTGGTGGGAATAAGTGAAAAAGAAAAGAGTAGATGCAGGGCTTGTAGGGAGATGTCTGTAGGCACTTCAGTTTTCTTGTTCCTGTTGCGTGTGTGTGTTTCATTGCTCATTTGGTGGGCGTAGGGAAGGGACAAGAGAAGGGGTAGGTGGGGAATGGAAGACGTGGCTGTCACTAGATGGCCCACCAAGCACGTCTGAGAGCAAGCAGAGACCTGCTGGGGGCCTTTGCAGTGGGTTTCACAGCTCATGGGGCTGCTTTGCCGTTTGTTTTAAGGATTTTTTTCTCCTACCTGTTGAGCTGCGAGGCCCTGGTGACCCAGGCAGCTCGGTCCTCGCCTGTCACTCAGGAGTAGTAAGAATTGAGTATAAGGGAAGGCGAGACTGCGCTGAACAGCAAACTTTCCTTAGGCCTGCCTTTCTCTGTAGCTTCAGTAACTGCTCGTTTTCCAAAGGAAAGTCTTAAAGGCTTATTAAAATGGTAAATACAACGATTGAAGTCTAATAGCCTGCTGTGGGGACACAAACAATACAGTGAGAAGGGCTGCCTGCAGCAAGTTGTGATGAGGATGATAACATGCTGGGATGTGCACTAGAAATAAAATATTTCACTGAATCTTTAGTTAGTTCATTGTGCTCTTTCGCATGTTCAGCGTTTGACCACAGACTATGAGAACGTATCTCACCAAATGAATCTTTCTGAATTACTGATAAAACACCAGTCATTCTTGAGAAATTTCAACATTTTGAAAGAAAAATGCCATTTGTTTGCATGTTTCTGAATATAAATGGTCTTCAGCGCTTCTGAGGAGCTCATTGCCCATTAAGTGATTGCACCCGTTCAGTATGATTTGGATCTTTGTGAGAGCATTAGACTCTTACTGGGAGTGTTTCAGAGAGAATTATAGAAGGGTAATACAAAGTTAAGCCAGATGTAGTGATGTGTTGAATGGTGTCCGTTTGCTCCCAAAGGGAAATTTGGGCTCCTGTGTCCCTGAGTGCTGGTGTAAATGAGAATAGGCTTTGGCTGCTTGTCACTTGGTCCAGCTGATCACACTTTCCAACGCAGTGTTAACAAAACGAAAAGATCCAAGTCTAAAGCAATCCAGTTTACATTTCTTCAAAAATCATTTTGTCTTCACCCAGTTGGTTGCAATAGAAATACAGGTATCTGTGGACAAGTTAAACCTTACTGAAATGCTACAGATGCTGTTGGGGACTGAATTTGAATCGGTAATGGCTTAGCATTGTAAATCAGTGTAGAAGAGCAACAGCACAGGAAAGGAATGTGTTCCAAACACTTGCTCAGTCAGGCATCTGCTGCCACTGGAATCCTGCAACTTCACATCCGTTATGTGACTCTTCCTGCCCTGCTGCACTCAGAGTCCTTTGCAAACACGGAGTAAATAAGTTGTAAAATACGTTTGTAAGCTGTTGTAATAACTCTGAACAGTGAATTTCAGGACCTAGTCTGTTACTTAGTTGGTCATTGCGGCTAACAATCAAGAGGAGACCCTTTGGTGGGAGCAGAGCTGAGAGGAGGGCACAGGCAGCCCTTTAGCCACGGCACAGGCCTGTCAGAAACGTATTTCAGTTCCGTCACGCGTACTCTTCGGCTTCTTGTCATGTCTTCAATGCCAGTTGGAATGTTAGTAATGGAATCTCATCCCAGCACTGGAGAGGTAAATGTAGACTAGAAGGAATTCTTGATGATGCCTGTCTACTTCTCAAGGAATGTGGTGGGACATTTTTTCACAAATACGGCTTACTCACTGAAAAAAAAGCTTAAAGTATCTGAGACGTAACAGTGTTGAGTTCAATATAGACTTCGGGGAGGAAGCAGAGTGGAAAATCAAAATATTCTTCGGAAAATCAGAATGTTCTTACTAAGTATTCCCTAAACTAAATAGTCACTTAATTTAAATTGATGCTGTGTTTTAAATTGGCCTAAATTCAATTTCATAATTCAATAACAAGTTTTGTAAAAAAATTTTAAATCTCCTAACCTTGAAATGAGTAGCACAAAATTATTCCTATGACATAAAATTGTCTTTGATTTTAATGTATCTGAGAAAACTTTTTTGTTTGTTTAGGTGGATCTAAACCAACATTTTCTGTATTCTTTGTTCTGTTGAGAGAACTCAAAAATTTGCATATCGCTGTTCCTTTTAACGAAATTCATATATTTAGTATACTCAGGTTGCTGGTAGTAAACATTTTGGTACAAAACGAATTTGTTTAATTAGTCTGTGTAGAGAGGATAGAAGCTATATTTCCATGCCAAACCCATGATTTTTCCTGTGTTTGCAGACTCATCGATCAAAACTGACAGCATGATGATTTGTAAGAGCTGCAGCTGACAACTTGTTGAGCCCATTTATCTGATTTGCCTTTTAACTGCTTCAGTACTGGTGGGCCAGTCATCTACACGGGTTCGTCTGGTCCCTTAGCCCTGCTGCAGAATCTAGCGCATTGGTCCCGAGTGCCATGGGACGGCACCGCTTTTACATAGAGCAGGTGAATTACAAAGAGGAGAGACAGGAAGATTCCGAATTCCTTTGCGTTTACATTTTATTTAATGTTTTAACTGTGGGATCCATATGCCACAATGTCTAGATTATGTTCAGGGCTCATTTCAGATTTCAGGCACCCGTATTTGGGTACTGGCTCCTATAGCCTCTCTTGTCTTCTGCTTCCCCTACACATTTCTACGGCAACCAACTCCTATCTTGCAAGCAGCAAGTCTAAAATCAATAAGCAGAATACCCTTAACAGTGGGTATTTGACAGTGAATGATCTGTGGTGTTTTGCAGGGCTGTTGTTGCTGTCATCTTCAACACCACCTGCTTGTTCAAAGGGCTTGCTTTTTGTCTTGACTGCTTTGGCTCAGAGAACCTGTCATAAAGTCTTACTATATTTTTCGTTTGTCTTGGCTTTTCTCTCTTCTACTCCTCCTTTTCTCTTTTTACAATAGCTTCTTCAGGCACCCCACACATCGGTACCAGCTTCAGAACCTAGAGGGAACTTAGGCTGGAAACATAGGCTTCTCTGTGAAAATTAGTTTCAAACAGCAATCAAATTTTAGGCAACCTCTTCAAGCAGGTCACTTTCCCTGTTTTTTTCAGTCATAATCTCACATTTTCCCTATACCAATCAGCTATTAAAGTGTCTATGCTGCATCATGCTCAGTTGTGTTCAGTTAGGATATCCATTACAGAGAGAAGATGGCAATGAACTGACTTCCTTGGATATGGCAAGTTGGATCCTGGTTTGCCTCCATCCCATTTTGCAGGAGTATTTGTGTGATTTATTAAGTCCAATTCCCGTGAAGCTGAGGAAGGTGCAGTGTATGTTAGTAAATGAGGAGGGAGTTCCTTCAGTCCCTCCTCACTTCCCATGCCGGTGTGTCTGAGATCTTTCTATTCTGGCTCACCGGCTGTCACTTCAAACCAAAGTGGCTGAAATAAACCCAAGCGCTGTCTTTGCTTTGGCTGGGATCATTCCATTTTATTAGTATCTGACATGTCCCATCTCTGTCAGGAACCCGTACCAATGCAATTTGTGATCTAACAAGATTTTGGTTCTGCTTTCTTTACCCTCCTTCAGCTTGTGCTCCTTTATCTCAGGTAAGCAAAGTGAATTGGCAGATAACTGATAAATGTCTTTTTCTTGATTTCCTTCTTAAGGCTTTTAAGCTGCAGCGCTTTCTTCAAGGAAAAGAAACGACAAATGTCTTCACACAGGTCTAAAAGTAATCTCAGGGCAGGTTTCTCAAAGGAACTTCCCCATCTTTTTATCGGAGGTCTCTGTGTGCACCCTGAATCCTTCTCGTTACCCTGCAGGAGTGGGAGTTCATGCTGTTCTTGTTGGGAAGGACAGTGGGACTTCGGCGCTCTACTGCAGATAGTCCACATATCCATTTCCTAAAAACAGAAGGATTTCCCTGATGCATCTTTTGTGTCCTGTCTCTGTAGAGCCAAGACTTCGCCCAGGCTCACCCCATCTGCAGGGCTTCTCCACCTGACTGCTCTTGCTCATAGCTTTTATTCGTAGCAATGTCCTGACTGACGCTTTAAAATTGCAGCTGGCTGCTTAATGTTAACTGAGTGAGTTTCCAGGCAAGCAGTGACTACTTCAGCTGTAGTGATGATGTTGTTTTCAAACTTTCTCCAACTAAAGAGTCATTAAAAGTAGTAGTAAAGGGGTTTGTTGGGACTACCTGTCCCTTGGAAACGCTCAGCCCATGCTAATTACAGTGGGTTAGCAAAGAGGTCAAGGCTGAGAAGTGTGTGGGAGGGGACCCAGAACAGTAATGGTGAGAGGAGTTGAAAATAGTTGCAGGAAATGTTAATTATACAGCTTGTTCACATCAACTTTCCCCTCCTGTTGAAAACAAAGCTCATTTTGAAGACACTTGTAAAAGTTGCTCTTTAGGAATCAAACTCCCTTATGTCTCAATAACCGGTAACATTCCAGAAACGTAAAACAGCAGTAGAGTAAACAAAGAATTCATTTGTGCATGGTTGTTCTAGTCGCTATTAAAGCTGGAAATAAGATTTTGCATGACTGTGGTGCCACATTGGCGCTAGTGCACATCTTTGCTCTGTGGACCTAATCCAGGTTCTGCAGAGGACAAGGGAGATTTTTCCACTGGCTCCCACGTCCTTTGGCCCGAGGCTGCTATTGATTTGTTATCATTCCTGCAGAGCCACGGGCTCACAGACAGGTACTGCGTTCAGCAAGCGGCTCTGCAACACAGAGACCCTGTTCTGCGTTACCAAAATGTGCGAGAACATTTATGTGTATGACTGAGCGAAGCTGATAACGTGTAGATGTTTGCATGGGAAAAGATGACAGTGAAAGGAAGGCATACAATAAAAATAAGGTGATGAGAGATGTGCCATTAACAAATTCTTACCTTATAACTAAGTAGTATATGTCTGCGTAGTTCGTGTTGCTAAGAGACTGCACTCCTTTTACTATTCAAAGAAGCAGAGCATTATAGTACAGAAGCTGGTTGTTTTCTGGTTAGTCCCTTTGGCAAACTCCAGAGTCAAGAAGTTTGTAGGGTGTAGGTAACCCTGACAGATATTTACCTTCAGAGCTTGTGCTTGTGTGTGTTTCATAGTCACAGAACTGTCAAATCACAAATGCAGGCACTCCTCTGGGAAGGGGGTGTGTGGGAGAAAGAATGTTGTGCTTTGGTGGTGGTATGTCTGCAACACTGCAGAAGTCAGGAAGAAATTAATTAAGAGGTGAAATTTTCACGCAGATACTGAGAGAAAATGTACTTTCAATGAAAAAAAAATCTGGACAAATTTTGTTGGCAAGATTCAAATATTGTTTTGAGCTACTTTAAAAAAGGTAGCAGAACTCTTAAAATATGTAATTTTCCCCAATGAAAAACCCTCTTTCCTTTTCTTGAGTCAGTCCTTTATCAAGTAATAGAATGACCGAGTAGTTTTCTCCATTAAAAGTAAATGCTAGGTTTTGAAAGTTTTAAAGGGAAAATTTAATATAAAATAGAGAAAAGCAGGATTTTTGCTCCTTTTTTGTAAACCGTCTTACGTTTCAGAAAATGCATGGCATTAAATAAGGTTATCAGATGCAAGTTCTAACCTACCTGCAAAATTTTAATTTGGTGATTAATTTCCTTCTTTCCTAGGTTGCACTTGTAGCTCTATCTCCAAGTCTTTTCAGAGATAACGTAGCTCCATGAGCCGTGTTTAACATAATCAAAATAATCATGTAGGTGCAGGAGCCCCAGGATTAGAGAGAACTAAAACTAGCTATAATTAGACTAATACCTGTGGAGGGTAAGAGCATCCTACTTCATCCTCTTGGGATTTCTGTCAGGGCTGTCACTTTTCTGGCTACTTGGCAATGATGGTTGCATTTTTATGGTGTAGCAGATTTGCTCGCTCTTTTGACTGTTATTCACATGGGAAATACAATGCAGAAAGTTGTCCTGGATTTTCAAACTCAGGTCATTGACAGAAGCTCAGGACTCTTGGCTCATGTTTCAGTCTCCAGATTATCTGTTTTGTATTCGTGGACACATCAGGCCGGCATCAGGACTGTCCATGTGCTTCTCTGGATGGAAATCTGTGTCTCGTCCTGGAAGCTGGCTACTGGCCTACACAACTTGGAAGGGATCTTTCATGTGTGCTCCCGCCCCTGGCCAGGAACACTTCTGAGAGTGTTTCTGTCATTTTCCAGAGACTTTTTACTGGACAACATAGTTGTTGGTTGTTTTTTTTTTTTAATTAATTGAAATGGGTCAGAGCTCTCCCAGTATCTGCTTACATTGGGCCTTTCCTGGCCAGCCAAGTGCATTTTCAGCAGCTCTAAACTGAGGCAAATTTTAACAACTGCAGGCATGACAATCATGACAAGATAAATCTGATTTACTGTATAGTGCTGTCAGCTCAGGCTTGGCTTTTAAACAAAACACAACCTCCCCCCCCAGCAATACAAAACAACTTAAACCCAGTAGAAATTATTCCTTGAAAAGTTATAATAGTGGTAGCCTTGCTTTTAAAGACTTGAGTAGCCCCTGGCAGAATTTGGCATCTCTGAAAATACTGGAGCCCTGAGAACCTAAAATACAGAAGACGAAAAATGAGACTTAAATAAAATCAGTTGTGCTAGCTTTTCACTGGCAACACTGAGAGGAGAGCATGCGCTTTCCTTTTGAATAAGTGATTGATTTATTGTTAATAAAGTATATCTGAGATTTACGCAGAATGGTAGATTTCATAGGCAGTAACCTAATAGCTCGAACCAGCTCTTTGTAGCTGTACGTTAAAAACGTTGACCATGGGCTTTCATGCTGCTCTCCCTTCCCCACTTTGGCTTTCTCATAGCTACCACAGCAGCGTCCTTATCTTGCAGGAACTGTGATGCATTTTCGCTGTTGCCCTTGTTTACCCACTTGGTAATTTTTTCTTTCCTGTGTTTCACCTATTTTGGACATTTTATAGCAAGTGGTGGGGGTCTTGTGTAGTATTGCTTCCTGAGGTTCAAGAAACATTCATTCATTGCCAGAAATGGTAGAGGAAATGGCGTTCTTTAGAGAAATCTTTTTTCCCTTATCAAATGAAAACTGAACATTTTAAAAGGCACCATGTACAGAAAGGGAAAGCTGAAGGAATCTGAAGTGTATGGAATGTTCCCGGCTACCTCCTCTGAGGATTTCTTCAGCGCTTGTTAATTAGAAAACCCTCGTCAATAGCAGAGGTCTGCCAGTTGCCCCATATATTAAACATATTACCTCCAAAGTTAGAAATTGTTTGATTGACCATGTTAAGTGTTGGTCGGCCTGGGAGCATCTAACTTTAGTGAAACTCACTGAGATGACTAATTATTCTTCTTCAGGGTCACTAAACCACATGGCAAAACTAACTCGTGTAAATGGGGAAGTGCTCCAAGGCACTGGGTGGGGAAACAATCGTCTTTAAAAGGAACACGTGAGGGGCTTAATGTGTCTTGATGGTATTGAGAAGGATGAATGTCAGTGGAAAACATATTCATTTGTGTATTAAAAAATTACATTCTAGAGAAATATTGACATGCTCTAACCTCTTGGAATGTACCAGAAGTGATATGAGTAACTCAATGATCTCAATAATTGTTGCAAAAATCAGTAAATCCATTGTTTAGACCTGTGAACAGGAAATCGGATCTCTAGTAAAGTTCCCTGTTAACTGGGAGACGAGGTTGCTGTGGGTTTAGCCCAGATGCATAGCTTTGTGTGTCATAAAGGTAGAAGATTGGAAAAGGGAATCTAAAAAGGGAATCTATGTAAATCATCCTTCCATTTCAGTAGCAAAACAGTTTTACATATAAACATGTGCTGACCACCGGCATGCAAGAAGATTGTGCCTAGAAAAATGCCCTTTTATGTTAATTTATGTATTTTTATTTAGCTTGGGTTGGGTTTATGTTTTTCACTCTATTACAGTATGTTTGCACACCCAGGACAATAAGGACACCCAGAGTTGACTGTTGACGTTTATTGAATCATTCATATCAAATAAACACTTCAGGGAGTCTGACCACAGACAGTAAAGGCATTCCTTTGGGAAGGGAAAAATCGGAAACCCTTGTTGGAAGAAAAGGATGTCTGCTTGTTTAATTTGTAAATGTCTGAAGAGAAGGCATGATTTCCAGTGGCACGACTGAAATGCGGATACGCGGGTGGGAGTTCCAGGACGGGCTGTGCGCAGTGGGGTTCACAGCTTGCAGATGAGATGCTCTGGGATGCATTAACCCTTTGCACTGTGCAGCCTCATAGATGAAAAGGGGTTTTAAATGCCAGTTCCAAGTCAAACTATGAAGTCAGTCATCTAATCTGCTCCAGTGGGAACGGTTCCTATCTCTGTTGAGTGCTTACTGTCTGGACAGGTTGTAGTGCGCAAGGGTTCAGGTCCCATTAACGTATCATTTAGAATTGAAAACCTATTCAATTTCAATTTGAAATAGTTGGCATATGTTGTTCTTTTTTCTCCTTTTCTTAATTTACTGATTTCACTGACATGAGAGGAAACCATATAATTATTCCACTTCCATCAGAACAGATATTTAAGAGCCCATGTTAGTCATTTGGGAACAGAAAATTGGACACACACCGTGGGATTATTCTGGGGTCTGGGCTCATACGAAAGTGAGCCCTCTTAACTTCCTAAAGTGGGGGAGTTGAAGACTCTCAGGATTTGCCTGTCCCATTCAACTGGGTCCTTTAGTTCCTTTAATTTAAGTGTGTGACAAAGCCATTAACTTAAATGGGAACATTAACACACTGAAAGATGGGGGCAGAGGTCAGCAGCGGGAAGCCAAAAGGCAGCAAACAGAATTTTTTTTAGTGATCTGGCAGTTTACTTCACCAAATGCACATGATACACAATTACTCTCATTCCTCTGTTTCACTCTCCCATGCTGATCTCTTTCCTGGGTGCTGACGTTTTTCTTCTACCCTGTCTTTGCTAATGTTTTCTACTAAATCAAGCAACAAGCTGCCTTTGTTGCAGGTGAAGGTCTCCTGAATGTTGCAGGGCCCTGCGTCACCTGGGCTGTCAGAATTCCAGTGCCTTTTTCCAGGGTGCTGGCGTTTCTCACTGTGTTGGTCATTGAGGTCTACCTCATCATTCCAGCCTCTTTTGCTAGGGTGCTGGCCCTTGTACACCAGATACCTTCTGCCTGGATGCTGCCTTTTGGACAACTCATTCAAGTAGGTTAGCTGAGCACTGGGGATGGCAGCATACTGATCCGACAACGACCTTCTGCCAGGATGTTGGCGCTTTTTCGGCTCCAGATAGCCATCAAGGTTGTCCTCAATCTCTCTTTTCCCTGGATGCTGCCTCTTCTGAATCTCTCCATAAGATGTGTCTTCCTCAACATCTCTTTTTCCAGGATGCTGTCTCTTCTCCAAGTCACTTAGTAACTTTTTCCCAGGGTGTTGTCTTTTGGAAAGCCATTCTGGCAGAGGGGCATTTGGTTCTGTCCAAGAAAAAGAATAATGTTAATGAGCCCCCATAATCCTCACTAAAGAAGTTGAAATGGGAATTTGTGGAGTTCTGTGATGCAGGATTATAATCTGTTGCTCATTATGCCCGTTTAATTGCACAGCTAACTGTATGGTCTTGAATTTGATCCCTCTGGATGGAATCTGTCAAAACGGTTCTGCCACATTTTTAACAAGGAGGAATTGGTACGTTAGGAACTAGCTGCAGCCAAATGGGAAAACATGCAATGATAAAGCCTAATGTGTTGATTCAGGTAAATATGTCAGAATCAGGTAAAGGGAGGTGAGTAAAAGATGCTGAGCAGCTGGAAGAAATTAGCTGCAGTAGCTGGGTATGGGGAATGGACGGAAATCAGCGTGAGGCAGGGAAAGGATAGGGCTGAGACACAAGTAGAAGCAAGGATGTGGACATTTGAAAGCCAGCTCAGTATTTCCAGCTGCCAGTCATAACTCTATTAGTATCTCTTACTCATTCTTCACCTCTTTCTAATATTTCAGGTCTTGGATCGACATGACCAACTCTCAGCATTCATGTGAAAAGGGAGAAAGGCTCTTTCTATGGGCACCTGGGGCCCTCTTCTTTTTCTGCTGTGAAAGGGGTCTGTGCTCCTTGTTGGTGGCTGGCACCTTCTTGTGGTCCCCTGAGACTGATTTGGTTCCACTGCTGTGGCTACTGAGAGCAGAGCATCCGCAAGCAAGGAGGCAGCAGGCACTAGAGGCACTCTGCACTTCCAGCAGAGCAGGCACTCTGCCTTCCAGCCATGGAAAAGGGTTGAGGGAGCACTCCTACCTCCAATTTACATTAGCTACAGGGTCCACAACTGGGGAATGATCTCCACATGTCGTCTTACATCTTCTCTAGGGACATACTTGCCAGACAGGCAAGTTTTCTGTGACAGGCTTCTACCTTCTTATTATGCCACAGCTGCTCAGTGATGGTACAGCATTGCCCAAGTGGGGAGATCTTAGAGAAGAAAGCGCCTTTTGAGAGCTCAGTGTATTGCAGCAGATCTCCTGTCCTTCCCCTCCCCTTAGTCTGAGTGATAAATACACATATTAGAGCTTGGGAACTATATATTGGATCTAATGAACTCAGCCAAGTACTATGCCAGCATCACCATGTGGATGTCCCCAGTGTTCTCTATACCTTTATTCATCTCTTCTTCCTTTTCGGCTTTCTTGAGGACAGACTGAAGAATGAGGCTTTCCGATCTCTGCAGGATGTCATCCAGGGGACTTCTTCCCATCTTCTCACTTCCCTCTGGAAGGGGCTGCCCGCGGTTGAGGCAGACACCAGACAGGGTCAGGCAGAGGAGCAGCAGTGGCAGCTGGAGAGATGGCATTGTGGGTTCCTGCAGTTTCCACGGGAGAGAGAACAACAGGGGAGAAGGGTGCAGCGAGCAAACCTAGCAATAGTAGCAATATTCCAGACACGGAAAAAGAAATATGGTACTGCTGTGGGAACTGAAGTCTCTTAGGAGTGTCCCTCCTCATTTCTGTGACTAACCTCTCAGTTTATTTTATATTCTTCAAAGAATCTGTAAATTCTTTGTAATTAAAACCAGGCACTTGCTCATTTTTCTGGCAGAGTAACTAGGAACGTTTTGAACACCTAACTTCCTGATGCACAGGTAGTTCTGAAAGGCAGTGATTTTGCTTTGCCTTCTGCAAAGAGGCAAAAATAATTTCCCTCTTGAACTCTGTGATAACTGTTGCCCCACAAGAGGTACACACACATATACCTGCGCTAACAGTTTTCACCAGGCAATTCCCTTTGCTAAGGATTCATTTTAACATAACAGTGGGAGCTGCAGCACTTTCATTCCACATTTAGTTGAAGCCCAACTTTAATAGTCCATTAGTTTTTTAATATCTATTTCTACACATTTAAAGTAGCTGCGTGTCTCTCTCTTTTTCAGTATAATAAGGTAGCTATGCTCCGTTGGTCGGGGAGATTTCTTGCATTAGGTAAGCACCTCATATTTTTTTTTCAGAGACATAATAATCTTATCCTTTATTATCTCTTGCCCAGATAGCAAGTGTTTTTCTGTTTCTTCTAGCTAGCACTGGAATTCCTAACGCACTTATCATGGGTTTATTTTCCAGTAAGCAGAGTTCCTTCAGTACAATGGAATACATCTTTAATACTAGTAGAGCAGTCATTTAGCTTAATTATATCTTTAGAACATAAAATAAATGCATAATTTTATCAGGTTCTACAGATTTTTAAAATAGAAAATGAGTTTACTACCTCTCTTATTAGCAGGTTTCTATCACTTCTGATGAAGTCCTTGGATGACAGCCCTAAAGATATCACATAGGCTATTTGGCTCAGAGCAATCTTTAGAAGGAAAGTTAGGATCAGCTAAAAAGGAAATGATTTGGTAAATTACCTGGTTTGTAGTTTCAGATTTTTGCTTGATGCATCTGCCAGGAGATTGCTCAGTCCTCTAAAGCTGTTTGCACATCTGAGCTTCAAAGTTGCCCTTTTTCTGCTGCAGACACGCAGTATCCAACAGAACTGTTGCCGAGTTCTCTTTGGATGGCTCATGCCTCCGTACTTATACTCTGCTGCCTCTGGACCCTGTATGCAAATAGCTGTGAGGTAGTGTAGGTGATGTGTTGTTTTCTTTTTTTTAACCAATGTCAGAGATCTGCATTTTGAGTGCATTTTAAAACTCTGATAGTTATTTGCTGACCTCCATATATCCAAGCTTGACTCCCAGAAATTGCTATTTTTCCATTCTCTAAAGAGATGATGTTGAATTTTATGTAAGACAGCACAGAGAAAAGGAGGTTTTCCTCTGCTTTACAAAAACAAGCTTGTGTATCCTCTACTAAGCAAGCACCATGGTGTAAATGCAGAGAGGTAGGTAGTTTATTCAGCTAAGGAAGTAAAACAATGAAAAAAAATTAGTTGATTATGTCTAAATAAGTTTATACCATGGATTCTTATTCTGAATGACACTATACAGTTTTTGGCTCACAGTTCTGTATTTTCTTGCCATAGATCTCTTACGGTATGACACATGAGTTTAAAAATTAATATATTGACCTATAAATTAAAGTGGGCATTGATGGAATCAGAACTGTGTGTTGAAACATGTCTTTAGAAAAGTGAAACAGAACAGTGAGGTTGTTAAGAATTCTGTTGCTGGCTCCCTCCAGTGCTTTCTTGATAAGATGCTGAAGCCTTCTAAGTAAAAAAAAAGAGAAAAGGATGTTTTCATCGTGTGGTTGAAGGCTTCAGTAATTCTGAATAGCTTCTCAATCTCACTTTGCTGTATTTTTTTCTTCAGTCAATGACATTTTCTCTATTCTTTGTAACATGAAATGTTAGGAGCATGTTAAGCATTGTGCCTACGATCTGTCACATAGAATTTATCTCTTCTGCAAGGCAGGAATTGTGTGAATTGGCTTGTTTTGGCAGGTTTTTTTGAAATTGGATTGCATGGATAGGCAAGTTGCTATCTATGTATTGTGAAGAAGCAAGGTTAGAAATTTGTCTTGCTCTTGGTGGAGCGCAAGGTGGGGTCGTATTGATTGTTATTTTCCAGTGGAGTTTATCCATGAAGGTTGAGCCAATCCCATAATCGCAATGGGACGTTCGTACCGGCACAGACCACCGGGCAGCGGGAGCAGCCGGGAAGCTCTGGAGGCAGCAGGTCTGAGCAGTCATCTTAATGCCTGTGTTTGGGGCATTGGTTCCTCAGCAGCCCTCCAAGGAAGCTGGTCTCAAAACTTGGAGCATTTTTTTTCAGCTAAAATGTATTTACAAAGCACTTGTGTTTTGAAAAAGCATTCTGTAACAGAAGCTTGTTCCCATGGTACATCCACAGTCGGCTCTTGCGGATGGGGTATTCTTGTTGAGCCGTCAGCTCCAGCCCTCTTAAGTCACAAATACGGAATAGATTTGCAAGGCAGGCAATGCCTTCAGTCCCGTGATCTCGGTACTTACAGTTACCAGTACCCTGTCCCAGACACCCCTGCCATCAGTCTCTGCTTAAAATGTTGTCCAGCTTATCATCGTGTTCAATTTCGCATCCACATTTCATGAGAGAGGCATGGGGCGACTTGATTACTGCCTTTATGTCCTCACACATGGAGAAGATAACAGTGGGGTGTTTGCTGTCTTTGTGCTGGTAAAAGCGTAAGAAGGACTAGTACCTGGAAGCTGAGGTTTAACAAACTTAGTTGAATTCAGCTATGATGGTAATTAAACATCGGTGTAATTTTCCATATGTAGCCTTTGTGTTGCTTGGAGATTTAGTACTGAAATTCATTTTCTTTTGGCAGGACAAATGTTTTACCAAGATATTTGAGGAAAAGTGGTTAGGTGAGGAAAGTTTTCCTCTGAGAACACACGAATGCATGTGAGCCCCTTCACAGCACCCACCGGGAGGAGCTCAATGATAGTGAGCAGCACAGCCCAGCCCAGGCGCCTTCATTGCGATTCGTGAAAAAACAAAACCATTGAGGAATAATAATGGTTCTTCCATTCATTTTCAGTAGTTGGGAATATAAAATCAAGGGTGTGAAATGAAGGCAAACTCCTCTGCAGAAGTTCTGCTGACTAATGCTGAATGTCACTTGAAGGGTCAGCAGAAAATGGTGAGGAACAAAAGTAAAGGGCCTCTTTTGAAGGCTCCGTAACTTTCAACTGACACCTTTCTTCCCAAAAATTCCAGAAACTGTAAAACCTTCTGCTGTAACTACAAGCCCCAGAGTTGTATAGTTTTGCAAACACAGAAGTGTTGACGCTTAATCTTTTGAATTCCTTGAAACTAATAGAAAATCCTTTGAGGAAGCTTAATATAGGGAGAGATTAGGTCTTCTGTTTTAAATAATGAATAGGACAATTATTGAATGAGATGAGAACATTAATTTCTGTGCAGGGAAGCTCTTAATAGAATTACTGAGTAAATTCCACATGGAACGCACACAGCTGCCCTCACCAATTTAAATCCATAAAGGCCAGGGAAGGTTATTATATTAGAGGGAAGGGGGGATATCCACATAGCATTAAAACTGTTGCCAAAAAGAGTATAAATAACGTGTTGCTTATATCAGGTAAATTGTTTTATAGTTTCATGAGGAAGCAAACCCAAAGCATTATGACGTTAATCCCACATACTGGTTCACTGACAGACTTTTCAATATTAAACAGCATATTATGGAGTCAGAACTTGACAGGCTTAATTGTATACTTACGAGTCAGTCTAACTCACAGTGTGTTCCTTCTGGGATGGTGGCAGTTTGGAATTAAAGATCTCGGTGGATTCACTGTAATGTTTCTTTATTTTGTAATTATCTCCCCAATGTTTATGCAAGGTCATTTCTATAGCTTTCTAGTCAAGAGAACCCTGTGATTTGGGAAGAAAGTGGCCATCTTCAGAAGGAGTCTCATTGTGACCTGGCTCTTGTTTCAGGCACAGTCCGGGATCTTTCAAACCAAATAATGTCAATGAAACAAGCGAGACCCTATGCCTCCAGGCAGCAAAACCCCTCAGCTGCCCAGCCGGTTGTTTTCTCACAGCTGCTAATGACAGCGCTCAAGAGATTCTTTTCAGCTTCCAGCAGGGAATTAGTCATTGGACAAAGCAAATTTACAGCTCGGTTTACTTTGCCAAAATGCTGGTTTTAAGCTGGGGTGAGTTTCATGATGGAGCAAGAAGAGATTCAGGGAAATTTGATTTGGTATGATAGAAATGGTGGACATCCAGCTTCCTTTTAAGAAGTAAGTCTGATTCATAGCGTCAAGTAACTTGCAAAGTCAGTTGGAGGTTTGTGAATAGGAGGTCACTACTTCCCATAGCAATTAAACGAGTAACATACTAATTTGTTTCCTCTATGCTGTTCCTTTACACTTGCTGCTAACAAATCCTAATTATGATAGAGAAGCCAATGAGGGTGTGAAAGGGAGCAAATTTGTGTGAGAGAGGAGAGTTGATAAG
Organism: Limosa lapponica baueri; assembly: GCA_002844005.1. Taxonomy (NCBI): domain Eukaryota; kingdom Metazoa; phylum Chordata; class Aves; order Charadriiformes; family Scolopacidae; genus Limosa; species Limosa lapponica. The sequence continues at coordinate 247,004 of KZ506220.1, forward strand.
AGATGTAGTGTTTGGCACAAATTGTTTGAAAATGCTGTTTTGGATTTTAAAGTCACCAACCCTCAGCTTGCAGCTGCTTCCTCTGCCAGGGTCTCTGGGAGCAATGGGCTCGGAGCGTGTTGGAAATCCCTCTTGCCAGACCAGATTGCAGACAGACGGGATGGCTGAGTGACTCCTGGAGGCTGGATGTACGTAAAGACACCCAGTGGTTAGAGACCAGAGACCTCGGTGGGAGCACAAATAAGAAGACAGAGCAAAAGCAGAATGAAAAGTTCCAGAACTGGCCCTTGTGGCTGACTGTAGAACATCTTCCTCTTGAAAGTCAGGCATTTCTATAGCAGCTTTTTAAATGAAATAATTTTATTTCTTATTGTTCTTTTCAGTTGCTATAAAAGACAGCTGTTCGTTTGTATAAATGGTTCAGTACAGTGACCTCAAGCCTTGCTTTAAGGATGCAGTGCAAATGTGATTTACCTTCCAGTTGTCTGTGTTGGCCTGATGAAGGGACATGGGGCCAGTGGCAGGACCACACCAGCGAGGCGGCTGCATTTGAGCCTTCCCGCGCACAGCCTCCAAGAGCAGTTATTAATGGAGGTGCAGCGTGGAACCAGATGTAGAGAGGGAATTTGAACAGGGATCTGGTGTCACTAATAAAGTTAGTTTCAGCTAACAGGTGTATCAGCTGATGTGATTGAAACAGGTAACAGTTAGTTCCAGTATTGCTCCCTTCCCCCTGTTGCTGCTGTGTGCCTGTGACTATGCATACGTATTATGTGTGTGGATTTTACTAATGAACTGTTCCTGACTTTTTTCTAGTGGGTTTATTGTTCTTAGTAGTTACAAAGTTATTTGGTCTGCTCATTTTGTGAGGGCTTAAATGTACTCACCATGTGTTATTCTTCCTGCAGTGAGATTAGTTTTTCTTTTAGGTTACTGGTTTGTAAGAGTCCTGTAGCACAGCAGCAGTGAAGATCAGAATCCCATTACAGTAAGCACTATATAGAAGTAAAACTGAAACTGCCCATCCCAAGAGAGTTAGAATGAAGTGTAGGTGTATATACATACACCTTCATATACCTACACCTACCATACATATGTACATACACCTGTAGGTGTATGAAATGACTGAGCAAGTGAGAAGATGGAGTAATCATGTCGGTTGTTCTAGGCGTAAATGTGACATTTCAAGAGTTTTGGTAGCTATAGATCATCACCAAGCTCATCAGGGCTAGGTTACAGTTGGTTTGTAAGCTTTGCTGCAGTGTTTCAAAAGGACTTGGAAGAAAGAAGACAGTAATTTTATCCTGGCAAGGATTTCTTCCCCCTTGTAAGGACAGGCTTATATGAAAGCATTACCGGCAGGATGAAGACAACTGGTGTTTTTGCTCTGCGATTCCAGCATGGACCATTTATGGGAAGGTCTCAGCAACTATTAGTGATACGGTTTACAGTTTCTGGTACTGTCCATTAGTGCCACTGTGTCTGCAAAGCATGTAGCAAAGGTAATAGAGGCTTTTTATTGCTATCACTTGCACCCATCACTAATGGCACCAGTGAAACTGAAAGCAGTTACTTGAAATCCAAGCCTTCACTGTATTGGAGGTATGTCTTAGTGGGTAGAAATCAACTGGGAAATGCTACAGCTTGTACTTGGTTAACCACAGAAGCCACCAGAGATCTGATACAGTGCCGAGATGTGCACATTGCATAGGACACAATAGGTCAGCAAGTCCCTTCTTTGGGAGGTTGGGTGAATTATCTGGTTAATATGAGGGAAGTTCATAGAGACTCGGTTTAGAACTGTTCCCCTGCCCATCATTCATACGCATTTAGATGAAGCTTGGTGCACAACAGAGAGATCTGGGGGGAGGAAGAAGATCCCCACAACCAGTTGTTCAAGTAAGGTGATTTTCATATTGTCCTACTAGCTACATAATGACAAAAACCTTTGTGTAATTTGCATCTTTATAACTTTCATAGTCATTGTAATAACAATAGACTTCACCACTGATGCTTAATGGGTTTGTTTACAAGAAAACATCATGAAGTGAGAATCAGTGGGTATTCAGCTGCCATTTGTGGGCAGAGATCACAATTAAAGCTGTTCTACAGGCCAGATATTGGACGTCATGCTTTATGGGACAATAAAGGCCTGTGCGTGACGGGTGAGGGACATGCTGAGACCAGGAGTACTGTTGGTTTTTACTTGTGGCTTCCTCTTCACCTCTGCCCAGCTGGCACCCTTGGTGCGTCCCACGGGCAGTGAGTCAACGAACATGTAGGTCCTGAGTTGAAGTTCCTTGAGTCAGTGATACCTGCTTCTGCTGAGGAGACTGAGTCACGAGGTCTACGAGCTTCAGACTCTTCTGTCACTCCCTTCGCCCGGGCCTTTTCGGTTGAGCTGAATATGAACAAAGATACATTTAAAAGCAGTTAGGGAATGGTTTGCAGATGCAAACTGCAGCAGCTGGTGTATTTTTACAAGCACCAAGCTGCGAGGCCACATGGTCATTTTGTCAGAATGGAGTCTGGGAACTGGGAGAGCTGTGGTCTCTCCCGTTGAATTGCTCTGTGATCTGAGTGCTGCATTAAGGCAGAAATCCAGCAGTAGCTAAAATCAGTCAGACTTTTCATAGATGGTAACAGGAATTAGGTAGACTCCTAAATACCTGAGTTTTGTGTTCCCTGTCTGCAAATAAGCAATAGTGATACAATACAGTGACTTTTGATGCTTGTGACGTGCTTTGAAAGTCTCAGATGGTGACAAGAGATGTCAAAAGCATTGTTATTAGTTGGGGTGGGTTTTTTTAGGAAGGAAGTAGAATTCATCAAGCCCAGTGGGCCCGGTGTGCAAATTTAAGTCAAGAAAATGGTAAGTTGAAAAATTGTGTTTGATTGGAGCTTCACTCCAGTGAAGCCTTGGTGTGACTGTTTGTGCTATGGACACTTTTCTTGGCCCTTAAACAATGATGTAACATCCTGTTCAATGAGCAATTTCACAGGATTCTTTCTACAAACCACTGATGACTTTTGAATAGGCAGTTTTCTTCTTCACATTTCTTTCTTTCCTTGTCTACAGCTGCTATCAGATTTTAAGTGTTCTATGTTGGCTCCTAAATGGTATGATGGAATTCTAGAATGCACTCCTGGAATGAATGGCTGGTGACAGCCTTTGTATCCTTGAGTGCAGAGATAACTCTAATGCATCAGTGATTTTCAACTTGTGGTACGAGACAATGCAGGGTTTGGAATGACTTCAAAGGGGTGAGTGAAAGGTCATTAATAAAAGCAATCCTTTTGTTAAATTTGCTCTGTGATGACCTATAGGTCACGTAGAAATTGCTTGTAGATCTAGAAACTATAAAAAAGTAAAGCATCTAGAAAAAGTAAAAAAATATTCTTAAAGTCCTTCTTAGTCCTGCATTTCCATGACTCTGATTCAGAGGCCCACACGGAAGATGCAGATTTAAAACTTTCATAACATCACATTTTTGTAGTTCTTATTCAAAAATGTGACCCAACATTTTGACATTTGAAATGACTCATCAAGAACAAGAACCTGGTAGACTTTTTTTAAAATACTTTCTGGAAGATCTCAGCGATAATCTGTGATTACTTCTGAGCCTCTGCTGCTCACGTTGAGTAAGTGAAGCTCAACTCTTATTGCATGGAGAAACTGTGGAAATGCCAAGGATTGCCTGATGAACAGGTAGTGCCATTGATCACTAACTGTATACTCTATAAACACTGTACCTTTGTCATTTCAATAACAAATGTTTCTAAGCCCACACCAGAGTAAATCTTATTGACCTTTTACAACTACTTGTGCTTTTATTGAAAAACAGTAACTCCATCTTCATTAGAATCACTTTCAGTTCTGTAGGGGCCAATTGTATAAGCACATACTTGCTTAGGCAGAAAAAGGGTATGCAGCAGTTTTCTTTACTTGAAGGTACACAGCGCTGGTCAGTGCAGCCTGTAACGGGGAACTGAAAACCACTGCTAAATTGATTTTGAAGTTAAAGATAGTTCAGCTGGAACTGGGTTATATGAAGTGTTTCTCATCTCCAGCTTCTGTCATTGGTGGTTCAGCTGCTCTTTAACATGGTGCTGTGAAGAGAATCTGGAGACTTCAATCCAGCACGCTGCCATGGCCTTACTTGCGTGTGCCTTTGTCCCTCTCTGATGGACAGGAGTGACTCTGACCCAGGCAAGGATGAGACGTTCAGAGAATTCTGCAGAGTAAAGAGTTCTGTACATCCCTCACCATTTCTGCTTATGAGCACATCACCCCAGGTCCAGGCTCTGCCAGGTTTCTCAACAGTAAAAGGTTGTCTAAGGCTTCTGGGTAAAGACTGGCATAAGACCTTGTGTAGATGTAAGAACAGAGGTCATCTTGCAGAGAGCTGCTTAACGGCATTTCTCTTCCCTCTCTGTAGTGTGAGATGGGTGCCTAGCTTAGGAAAAAAAAAATGTGTGCAGGAGTCCCAGGAAAAAGTGAAATTCTCCACTTAAACTGCGAGACCCCCAGTGTTGATGACAGACAATGTGGATTTTGCCCTCCAGAAGCAAAACTTAACAACCATCTCACTGGGGGCTAGAAGCTGTCACCTGCTTTTACCCCAGAGAGCAGACTTTAACTTGGTCTTACACAGGGAATTTCATACGGCATATATGTAAAAGGATGTCAGATCAAGACAGAGAGTCTTGCAGTTGGCCCTTTCTGAGCCCTTGGACATGGCAGACTGCTTGGAACTCGCGTTATCTCCTCCCAGCCAGACCCAGCGCAGTGGCAGAACCAGAGGAGCTCTGAGCTACTGGTGAAGCTGGCTCTGAGTTAGAAACTCCTTTTCCTGGCTTGGATAAAGAAGCCAGTTTTGCCAAACCAGGTGCAATGTGCTTATCCTATAGTGACCTCAGATTGCGAGGTTATGAAGTCCTCGTACCCCCTGGTAGCTGCAGACCACTTAATTGTAAGCTCAGTGATATGTAGTATTAGGGAGTTTGGGGACCTTATGAGGTAAACCAGTATCTGATTACACAATAAATCATGGCTTATTTGGACTTCTGTTTCAGAATCCTGATTACACGCTGTTATTATTTGGACCTTCCTAGTATAATAATTTATCAGTCTGCAGGGCTGCAACAGTTTTGTTACCACTAAATTCTGGTGTTCAGAGTTCTCAACTGCCTGGAAAATTGATAACATAAAAAGTTAAAAACAAATTATTGACCATGAATTGAGTTAAGTGATGAAATTTTCAAAGGTTTGTCTTTCCCATTTAGACACAACCGAAGTGGCCGGGTTTGCTGGAGTAGTCGTTGGGCACTCTTGTCTTTTGAAGATCCGACGATGTACGTGACAGTGGCAGCCCCAGGTATGTCTGACAGCGGTCACCTCTTTCTGGCTGTGGGAGTGGAAGCAGAGCCCTGCTACAACATGTGAATCAGCTGCAGCCTTAATGTAGTACAGGTCTAGAATAAGTCTGTGATTTTAGCAGAATTGAGGTGCTGTCTCCTGGAAACCCAAATGAAGAGATGAAGTTAAATGAGCAATACTGTATCATCTTATTTGGTATCACTAGAGGTTGCTAAAGGTCTCTGGTTATTTAATGTTTTTCGGCTTCAGAAAACATCTTAATGTCCTTGATCACATCCATCCTTCAAAGGCACTGAGATAAACAAATGACTCATGAAGTGACTGCCTATTATTTCGCTGCGATATGGGGGAAAAAAATCAAATTAAGTTGATGTCTAGTTTCAAAAGAAAAAAAAGTTTCTTTATAGTGGTGCTAAAAAAATAACAATTTTGTGAAGTTTAGAAGACTCTGGAATAAGTTTCCTCACAAAGAAATCTCATTTAAGCATGTTCAGTGGGTGCTACAGCAGTTGGTAAAGCCTCTATTTTAAATTAGCACCAGCAATGTTTGATAGCCCAGCAGAACTGAGTTTCTCCCTGTCAAAATTCCATTGATTTCAGGTTCAAGACTGAATCAGGGTTGGGGTAGAGGCAATAATTTTAATTGAGTTGTATTGTGGATGATTTTTTTTTTTTAAATTAAGATAAAAGTTAAATACCACGAGGCTAAAAGTCTAGGGGCTTTGAGGGTTTTTTTGCTTATGAATAGGAAATAGTCTATTGATTGTTTCTGGTCCAGTCTGGAGTAAATTTTCTGTCTGGTAGACCACAGCATCTCGTCTCCTCTGTTCAGTGGCATTTCTTTCTGGGATTGGGTCTGTGGTGGCTGTGGCAGCTGACAGAGCTAGCGAGGGACTTCTTAGGGACTGAACCTGCCTGTGCTGCTCTGCTGCTCAGAGCTCACTGAAGCAAACGGGACCTATATGCATGACATCATCTTTAGCTGGTATAAATCAGTATTGTCCTTGTATTATTAAATTTTCAGCAGCCAGATGTTGCTGTAAATTTTCCATCCAGATGTGCTTTTCACTCCTGGGGAGCTGTTTTGTTTTATTAATTTTTTTTTAAATCTCCTTTAAGCAACACAAGCCATAGGTTGTAACAGGGCTGAGTTGGCATTAACCCGAATGCTTCAGCTGCTCCTGTGGGTGTGGTATCATTTAATATCAGAAAGAGCAGTAAAATAACATGAGATTGTGAGAACTGCAATAAAAGAGAAGTTGAGCGATTGCCTTTGGGGCTGTGTTAGAAATGAGATGCGTGATCCCAAATAAACATCGCAAGATACAGCTGTGCTCTTTTGAGTGCCATCAAAGCTCCTCCCAGCCATGACTCCCCCCTTTCTCTGCCTTTCTCTTATCTCCTCCTGCTTCCCTTTTTCCTCCTCCTGCATTCCAGCTCTGAAGTCAGACTCTGGCTGAAAAGACAACACTAGTCAGCCGTGTGGCAATAAGATACCGCAGTGCTTAGATTCTAATTTCAATTTTCTGTTAGAGCTCTAGAGCATTTCTTTGTTCAGGGAAAGATGAACATAGTAAGAAATGTTTTGCTTTGAGGAATCAGATTAAATAAAACTAAACTTTTGATTGAAGTTTGAGGAAGATTGAAATCTAGAGTGAGAAAATTTAGCTGTGATGAAAGAACAGCTCAGAAAACCCCAGGGAATCCCTCAGTGTCCACTGTTAGGACCTGACCGTACTGACAGTGCAGGGAAATTATCAGCTTCTGGTCCATATCTGTGCTTCTTAGCCTTCTGTCGCTCAAGACACTCCTTTGGATGTCTCAAAAGTGTTCAAATGGGGACAAAAAGTGCAAGAAAAGCTTGAAAATGCAGAAACATGAAGAGTCTTTCTTTGACACACAAGAGTTGCTGGCAGAAGCTGTGTAGCATGTGTACTAAGTTAGCAGTGTCTCTAGGGCTGATCCTTCTCCTTGTCACGCTCACTCTAGAGCACCAGGAGAGGCACTGGTGTAAAACAGTGCAATGGGCAAACCAGACCCTGGGGGCACACGGAGCCCATTGAGCAGCCCTTCGTCAGGACTTAATCAGGCAGTGCGAGTTCTGCCCAGTCTGAGGCCAGGGTCAGACCCGTAAGTCAGTTGAAAGAAATTACGCCCGTTAATGATGATACTGTTTGTCCAGCGTCATCCAGCAGAGTCCCTTTGTCTGTATTACTCTATTGCAGCAAAATAGGAGTAACATCTTTCATTTGTATAGTTTACTTCCAACTCAAGCTAGAGGGTTTATTTCCCGCCTGTGGAATACAGCAGTTGCTTATCTGAAATCTGATAGAACTACAAAATATTAACTTCTAATATCCTGTGAGCATTTGTGTGAAGCGAGTAATTGCTACAAGTCATTAATCAGCCTGGAAAGAGTCCTTGTGCTAGTTGGTTTTGCTTTCCCCATTGCCATAATCAGTTTCCTCCTCACTGCTTGATAATTTGGGTTCTCTGGAGTTTCAGCAGCAACAATCTCAGACAGACGTACATAGGAAACTCAGCTGTTGCAAAGCAAACCTGTACCTGGCAGGATTTACTACTTTTTACTTTTTACTACTACTATTTACTACTTTACAAGCAATGATGCAACAGCCTAGCTTCCAGTCTCTCTGAGTGCTCCTGAAGCACACATGACTCTATGAACACATAAAGAGGTCCCTGATGTCGCCCTCTTTGCTGTCTCCACCAGCTGAGAGTAATTCTCTTCCCTTCCAGCTGCTCTGACCATCACAGGTCCAGCGACTGCCTGCCTGAGCTCCAGCCAGCTGGAAAGGACCATGTGGGGTCTGGTTTTACGCCTTGACGACTTGTTCAAAAAATAAAACCATGCAAAGGTTATTCTCGCAAATTATTCATTTTACAAGAAAGGCCTGGTTCTAATTCAGTCAAAACAGGAGCATGCAGAATGGCCAGCAGGTCACAATTATCAGGCAAGACCATTAAGCAGGCGTTAAAAACTAATTATTAAGTTCATCCAAATAGTAATAATTAAATTTGAATCAAACTGTGAGCAATTAATAAAATGTAAAATAATTAAAATGGTTGTTAAATGTTAATTTAACCACACATTTAAAAGATGTTTCTCAGGTTGCTGCTAAAAGGACATTCAACCACGCTACATTCTTAATGAGCGTGTGCAGTGTTACACGGTTCTCGTTACCCGGCTCAGGGATTTAGCAATCCTTGGGGTTAAACTGTAATGCAGCTCCTGTCTGGCAGAACAGAGTCAATCTGCATCTCCATTCACATGGGCTCAACCTGAGACTTGTAAATGTGTATTTAATATTTAATCACTGAGCATTTAGCACAACATACCACTTAAAGTCCTACCGATTAAAATATATTTAGCACAGTTTTGGGAATACTAAAACACTTTGCAATGTTTTACAGTTCATAATTTCAAAATCTCAAAATACTTCCCAAACATGGAACCGTACATGGAAGCTAAGGATTAATACTTGGCTCACAGGGATAGGCCATTAGAATTTCACAGGGATGTGACTGTAGGGTAGGGGTTAGACTCTCAGTACCAAGGTACTGACCTACATGTGATATTTTCCACAGAGCAAAGAGTAGTGGCACAGTCACACGCATCCAGAGCTGTTTCACCATCGTACATGTTCTAGCACTCCACTTTTAACAGTAGTGTGAAAAGCATGGCCTGTCTGGAACCTGTCTAGAACAGAGCAATTTTGCAGTGTCACCTTTATAATTACAGTAAAAGTCACTTGAATGAGCCACGTTCTGGCACCTTGTCTTGTCTGAAAGCAGGGTCCGGTTACCAAAGGAGGAATCTATCAGAAACATTGCAATCTCCTTGAAATTTCAACTATATGCTGGGATATGGAGACTCCAAATTGTAATATGATAACAGAATCACAGGCTGGTTGAGGTTGGAAGGAACCTCTGGAAGTCATCTGGTCCAAGCCCCTGCTCAGGGATGGCCACCTAGAACCAGCTGCCCAGGACCGTGTCCAGGCGACTTTTGAATATCTCCAAGGATGGAGACTCCACAACCTCCCTGGGCACCCTGTGCCAGTTCAGTCACCCCCAGAGTGGAAAAAGTGTTTCCTGGTGTTTGGGGGAACCTCCTGTGTTCCAGTTTGTGCCCATTGCCTCTGGTCCTGTCACTGGGCACCACTGAGAAGAGCCTGGCTCCATCTTCTTTGTACCTTTGTACCGTGGATGAGATCCCCCCTGAGCCTTCTCTTCTCCAGGCTGAACAGCCCCAGCTCTCTCAGCCTTTTCTCAGATGTGAGGTGCTCCAGTCCCTTCATCATCTCCATGGCCCTTCGTTGGACCCTCTCCAGTGTGTCCATGTCTCTTCTCTGCTGGGGAGCCCAGGCTGGACACAGCACTCCAGCTGTGGCCTCAGCAGTGGCGAGTAGAGGGGAAGGATCCCCTCCCTCGACCCGCTGGCCACGCTTTGCCCAGTGCAGCCCAGGAGACTGTGAGCCTTCATTGTGGCAAAGGGACCTTGGAGCTCATGTTCAGCTTGGTGTCCACCAGGACCCACAGATCATTTTCTGCCAAGCTGAAGACATACTCCTGTATGTGTAGTGAATTTCTTTGCAGTGCTATGAAATAAGAAAGTCTTTTTGTGCATCACAGTAAACTCCTTAGTTTCCTATTAAGAGAAAAGCATATGCCTGTTAAGTGAAGTGCATTGCTTGCTGTGCAGTGAATCCCTCGCTCCTAACACAAATTGACTCAGTATGTGGTTGAGTTAATTTTAATTCCTTTTTCATACGCAGCTGACTGCAGTCCATGTGCATCTTCAGCTCTGTGCTCTCCACGGCTGTTAGAAAGGAGTCTGTGTGCAGCAACAGGCAAAGGATGGGGCAAGAAGCCCACAAAGGTTCAATCAAATAATTGCACGTCATCAAATCTGGATATGGAGCTATTTCTCTGAATTGTATATCAGTCTACACATTGAATTTCCATCGTAATTGTCATTGCTCAGGGGACCTTTTTTTCAACAGAACAATGTTAATGACAAAGTGCACCCAGGCAACTTCCTTGGAAGCACAGCTGGGAACTAACAACCAGTGCTCTGTTTGGCCTGTAAAACAGACCAGGAGGATATTTAGCCTGTTGACTCGGGATTCAGGGTGTCTTTTGTGGAACCAGAGAACTGACAAGACATGGCACGTGGATGATCAGCATAAATCAGAAAAACACGCTCATTTCTACCCCAAGAACATAGAGGCATGAGAACAGTTCAAAACCCATGAGCCAGGGTCCTGGGCGTGCTTTACACACACAGTCTGAGCTTTGGTTCTACTGGTGTACTGTTCATAGAACTACAGTTAATGGGATTTGTCCTGGCTCACCAATATGCCATGAAAGCAAAGCTTTTGAAGTGCATGAGGTTTAGTTAAGAATGAAAATACGTGCTATGAGTGTGTCACCATCAGTCTGTACCGATTCTGTACTTACTCTCACCAGATTTTCTCCGTGTAGAATGCTATTCCTGCTGTAAGCCCAGCTGCCCAGTGTCTGTACCGCACGCGGTGGCTGGAGGGTGTGGAGGCAGTGACACACACGATGTGGGCACAGGCCTCTCCTGGCCCTGCAGAGGGGATACATTTCACCGTTGGCTAGTACAGGCTCAAGGAGGACACGGGTAGAGAGCGAAGAGTTATATTGAGCCAGAGAATCAGCAGATGTCTTGGGCTGCATCGATGAGGGAGTGCTGAGCAAAGCCATGAGGATGGACCACAGGAGCCCTGGAGGACACTGGAGGACACCAGTACTGTTAGTATTTGTGTGAGTCCAAACATGACTTGGACTTTAGCCAGAAAGGATTTACACTTCTCTGTTCTAATGCCAGGTTTTATAAGGCAGCTACTTAAGTGTACAAGTGCAAATATGTATCTCCGATTTCCCCAGGAAACTGACATCGTTGTGCTTCTACTTAACATGTAAATTGGTTAATTGTGTGTGAGATTATGTGCAAATATTACTTGTGCAAGCAATAGAGACAATCATAAAAAGTGTTTCTTACTGTAATTTTAGTTAACATCTCATTTTAGCTAACATCTCATTTTAGTCTAATTAGACTATATTTCCAATACCATGGAGGATTGACTGAGGATCTGGCTAGTTGGAGTTCCCCGTATTTATGGCAGAAGTGTGTTTCTTCTCGCTTTTACCATTTTAAACTGCACTGTTATGAGCTTTATTCATAATTTCATCCAGAACTACCTCTATCATTTTATTTAATTTAAATAGAGCACAAGCTTTTAAGATGCTTTTAAGAAAAAAACATTTTTTTCTTTGTAACATAGAGCATCTTCATTTACATCCTGACCTTTTCTGCCTGTTCTCTGAAGAATCTCAATTCACTTAAAAAATGAAAGCAAAAACCAGAGGAAAGCTGCTTTCTTATTATTTCACACATAGGCCGATTTCCAGGCAGTCGTTCCCAGACGCATAATGACTGTTCCATCAGCACACTGTGAGAATCAGAATCATTTATTCGGAGAAGGAGAGCATGTAGCCTAAGTACAAGAAGTGCTATATAAAACCAAATTTTATTCTGCTTTATAAACACTCCTGAATATTCATGACTTTTTAAAAATGGAAAAATAAAAGCTGAGGGCATAAAATTTTAGCCGAAGGGTGGTGAAGAAATCAAGTAGTAGAAGTCCTTCTACTGCAGTGGACTAAATTGGACTGAAATTATTTTATTACTCTGAGAACAGCAAATCATCAAAATGTAGTGATGTTTGTTTCCTCAACATCAGTCATTATGACCAGAAGCTGCAGAACAATCTTTTGTTTTGAAAAAAAAAAAAATAATTTCAAGGTGCAGCAACCACTCCTGGCAACAGCTGTGACCTCTTCATTTATAGCAGGCACTGATTTCTGAGTTATTAAATGTGTAAATATTAATAGAATTAATATTTGCTCACAACCCGTCAAACAGGAAAGAGTGGGATGGGGGAGCTGGGACCAGCTGCCTCTCGCAGAAGTAAAATCTTGCTTCTGGCTTTTTCTGACCTCTTGGTTTGGGGCTCAGGCTTGTATCTTTAGGGTTGTGTGATTGTAGTGACAAGTGACAAGAATCATCTAGGCGTGCTAGGGAGCATATATGTAGTAAAGAGGTTGGTTCAGTTGTGGACAGCTGTGAGTTACAGCTGATAATATTGAATTTAGATAGGGACATCTTGAAATGTGCTCACAAGAGCTTAAGCATTGGGAAAAAAAACCAAGGGAATTGTGAACTGAAGAAATGCATTACTTTGGGACAGAGAAAGCCTTGAAGCAATGCTGATGTGAGTAGCCGACTTTGGAATCGTCATCTGTTCTACACGGGAAGTTGAAGGCAATGGGCCGAGGAGAGCCCCTAGTGCCAGATGCCTGTTGATGTATGTGACTCAAGGGTAACTGTCTCTTTTACCTGTAATTACCTCTATTTCTGTAGACCCAACTTCATAGTTGCAGTGGTATTTAGAGAAATGACCAGGAGTAGACTTCTGTGTGGACAACTTGTCTACGGGCTGTACACCAGCCTTCGGCCAGGGACATCAGCGTTGCTGTGTGAAAGCATCAGCCCTGGTCCTGAGTTTCCTGTCTCAGGGAACACGAGCAGCATAGGAACTGTGTCTATACAAATACTGGTTATGAATGGAAAACAGCTCTTAACTCTTCTGTCCTGTTCTATTGGGTAGCACGCTATGACCATCCTACGGTTCTCTCCTTTGAGGACCCAATTACTTGTGTATAACATAGTCATTTGAGAACTTAATTTGCTTTTAGATCTCAGTGATGGGAGCAACATTTCTGAAGGCACCTTCCAGAGAGACTTGTTTCAACCTTCCCAAGATGTTGGCATAATTATGGGTTTTTGCCCATAAAAATGGAAGGGGCAGCTCATCTATGCAGCTATTGTGAGATGTCCGTACATGAGGGCATTTTCTGGGGTGATTCTTCTCCAGGGTCCTTGTAGATGCTTCTAACTAAGCAAAGTGACTGGGCCTGAACTTGTTCATCTCAATTCAGTCGCAATCCTCCTGGTTCTGAGGAGTGCGACGGTTTAGGCTTGACTTGTTCAAACTCTTATTTTTTATTCCCGTAATGTTGACAGAAGCCCTGTAGCCTGTCTAGCAACAGGGACAGAGCACAAATAACAAACAGTTTCTGCTTTTAAAGAGACTCACACATGCAACTAAGGAAAAACAATCAATGACCATTTAGATGTTTCTGACTGAACAACATGTCTTTAAATTATGTCTCGCTACTCTCCATACAAGACTTGAAAATAAGAACACCCTGACTTCCTAATTTAGCCATTAAACAGCAGAGAGAGTTCTCCTGCATTGTTTGGCCAGGTGACAGGCCTGATACTTCCACCAGGGTTCTTTCTCAGGGAAACATTTCTCCTTAGGGTATCTGTCACAGTAAACAAACTACCTTTAGGGGAGCCTAAGGGCTGAGGAGAAAACTAAAATACTCAATTAGTGACCTTGTAATTGAGAAGCAGCTGATGATAATTCTCAGATTATTATCTTGGTTCAAGGAACTCATTAGTTTTACAACTAATTGCTGGTGCAAGGGACAGAGCACAGTCACACAGCTGGAGGCACAGAGAGGGTAGAATTGGGGCTGCCTGGTTTTAGATCAGCATCAGCTGGGTGACTTAATCATAATCAGATCTAATTGCAAGTAATCACTGAAAAAGACAGTCTCGTTCCTCTTTCTTCCTATCTATACCATATCCATACCATATTCTTGCTTGCATAAGTTGTAGGGACCCACCTGGTGTAATTCAGTGTACTAACCAGATGGATCAAGAAGGGTGAGAACTTCCTGACACAGGGGTGGACATTCCCAGGACAAAGACCGAAACGTTTACTCTGCCTTCATCCTGATGTAATGAAACCTGCTTCTTGGTGCAAGTAATTTTAGTATTGCAACACGTTGTGCTGTTGATCTTTGCTTATTTTATCAAGGGCAGGAGCGACTGTTATCTGGTTATTTAGAAAAGAAAGATCCCAAACATTTCTTTAATTACCACTTACCAGAGAGAATTCCAGGGCCTCTGGGGCTGCTCTGTGACATTGTTCTTCACAGGATGCTTCCAGGTAGAATTGGAACACAACTCAATTATGTTTAACTATGACAAGGTAGTGAAGTGTGTAGTAAATATTATTATTTCATTAGCAGCTCTGTGTTTAATTTAGATATGTATTACTGCACAAATGAGAAAATGCTGCAGTCTTTACTGATAGCAGTACCCCATGTAATAATTACTGTTTGTGCCTGAATGCAGACACTCAGTGTGGACCCACCCTGCAAAGCGCCAACGCCTGAGGTAGGGAGGGGAAGACAAATGAAAGGGATGTTTTGGGAGCACACCCCAGAAGATCTTTAGGTGTTTGGGGCAGAAGGAATTATCTTTTCTGAATCTCCCTTTGGTGGGGGTGATGGCACCTGCAGGCAGTTTGCAGCTGGATTCTGCCTGCTCTCTCTTCCTCCTCATCCACAAACAATGTGGTGACCAAGCAAGGCCAGCGGCTGCTGAGCCAGAACTCCGTGTGGGAAGGAGACAGTTACCTTCCAAACTGCAATGCTTTTGCTTTTTCTGTTCTTAGATCACTCTGGGAGCTGCCTCTTCTGAGCCAATAAACTCTCTCTTGAAGCTGTGGTATCAGGCATCTGAAAACACACGAGTTACCCAAGTGCTGGCTTTTTAGCAATCGTTCTTTTATCAGAAAAAAATCTCAAGTCTTTTCATGCACTGCTCTTTCTGCTTTGATAACAATACCCTGTTTGCAGTTGTAGGGTGGCTCAAACGAAGAATTTCTGAGAGCAGAAAGATTTTTGCATACAGTTTTTATCTTGCAGAAACTAGGCAAAAGCAGCAGTCTAAATCCCTAAACAGGGTAGATCACAATAAGGAGAAAGTATTTGTCATGGGTCACGGCTCCATCCCAACTGCTTCAATGCTGACAACTCCAAAGAACTATTCACGTTACTTTTGGGGATGTTTCTGGCTTCTTGGAGCCTGGCACAACATGAGGAGTGATCTTCATGATGGTTTTTGATTGACCTGGTTGACTTTTAGCCTTCCCTAACATTGGCATAGCTCCCTGGAAGTCACCAGCCAGCCACAGGAGGACACATGGTGTGGCCTCTTGTGACTTGGAAATGATGACCCAAACCGACTGACCGCATTGTCACGTGCCACACTGTTATTTATGTGCAGTAGCCATGCTCCTGGGCATGGTACCTACATGTAAAATTGTCACTCAGAAAATGTTAGCTGTAGCACTTTATAGAAGCTTAATTTCTTGTCCGGAGGTAACTGGGATCATTGTTTGTATCTAATTTATGTCCCAGTTTACCAGCTTGTTCTTCTCTCAGTCATGGCTCTTGCACACTGAAAGGAAAATGACAGCTTTGCAGTAACTTTGCTATGTGAAATCCACCACTAAGCAATAAAACAGTACTTTCCGCTTTCTTCTCCAGTGGGTCAAACGCCTGCTTCTTTTAGTTTTTAATTAAAAGTTCCCTTATTAATCAAGCTGTTAATGTGTACTGTTGATAATTGCTGAGTAGAGGATGGTGGGCATAGGAATTCACTTGTGTGTAGGGAGATTACAAAACAATTTGTAGGGATGCCACTGGCAATCTCAGCACCTCAGAGCACACCGTTTGTCATACAGTGCTGTCTTAGACCAGTGGTCCGTCAAATCCAATCCCTTGCCTCCAGCCTCGTACAAGGTTCGCTGGTGTACTTTATTTACTCTGTTCAAAAACATTAACGCTCTTCAGAAAAAGGTTGCACAAGAGAGAAATGAAAACAGCCATAGTGGAAATACGTGAGAACATGTATTTCCTTCCCGCTCACATGGAATTCTGTAGTCAACAGACTTCCTAAAAACTCCCCTTCATCCCAATGCCTGTCCTCCTGCCCTTTGGCTTCCCTTGAGCATCTGTTGACACAGATGTCTCTTGGACCATATCCAGCCGGATAAGCAGACTGTCCTCCCAAAGACTGAGCATATTTGAGAGGTGAACATGCCATGAATATCCTGGCAGTAGGCTTCTCTCTCCCAGTTTTATCCTATAAGTGATGGTAGTTGTCGTGATGTAATACAGGGAGAGAAGTGACTTCTTAATGGGAAGGAAGATGTAAGTTGGGCTTTATATATCAAAGTCTTACTCCTATAATACTTGCATATTCACACAATGAAACAGGAAATGGTGGAACTATATGCTGTCCACTTACACAGTGTGGCTCGCATTTTTAGCAGGGCTTCATCCAGTCTTTTTTTGCTTGGGTGTCTTATTACAGCTCTGGTTCTGACCTGAAATAAACCATATGCACTAGTATTAAGAATTAAAAGCCTTAAAAAAAATCTCTTGGACCTGGTACTCATTTGAGCCGCAAAAGGGGAGCTGCCAAGTTGCTCTCATAAATATCAAAAAGTTAAATCTGGTATGGAAATAAGAGCCAGAGTGATTAAGAATTGATTTGCAAAGCAAGGATTACAAACTTGTTTGTTTTCTCACACCTGCTCTCCACTTCAGCAGCACAATAAAGCAAGGCGTATCTGATGCACCTTTCCCCTAATTGGGTAATACACTCAAGGGAATATGATCAACTGAGGCTTTTAAGATCACACCACCATTTGCCCAATTATACCTAATGACAACACATTGTTCCTGCAAAATGCGTCTTTATTCCTTGGTAGGTTACATTTCCTTTCAGCCTTTTAACTATTGATCCGGCCGCACCTCATGTAGAACAAACTTATTTGTTGGCAAGTTCTTGTTTATGAAACCAGAAAAATCTTTTATGTCATCTTCTCAATGTCTGAACAAGTCAGTGAGAAAAAAAGCTTGCTGTATGGAGCATGACAAATTTTTGCTGTCTTTGTAAAAGAAAGCCATAAACAGAATGTCTGTATGGTTTCGGCTATGCAGATAATTCATGTTCTGTGCTCACTATTTCTTCGTGTACTTGCAGCTTTGGTTTCATAAAGCATCTTCAACTATGTGAAGGAGGTGCCTGCATTATGTAGCACTTTTAGAGTAAATGATAGTTTTAATCTTGGACTCCAAGTAGGTATATATTCACTTCATGACAGAAAATGAGATGTTTGTTGAGCAAAGCTGCAGCACGGTGAAGCTTGAGGCATGTGTACTTCTTTTGTGGGGCTGGAAGGGCTTTAAGGAAGCTGGTGAAATGATGTATCCCTAAATAAAACATTTTTGTGTCTGTCTTCTCTGAGCGTTCATGACTACAAGCACAGGCTGATGAGTAAGGGCAGGGTTGGGTTCTGATTGCTCTCACAAATTGTCTCCATAGTTATTTTTATTATTTGTAAGTTGCAACAAAAGAAGTACTTTTTTACAAATGCAGAACCATTTTATAACTTCATCGTTGTCATGCTAACTCATTACTGTCATTCTGCACTTTCTAGTGGGGTTAACCTCAGCCCACTGCTCTGGTCTCCTGACCCTTGCCTAAATGAAAAAAATGCATCCTCGCCTTTTCAAAAAGTAATCCTGATTTTTGCCCAACCTTTGCTGCAATGCAGTTGTGTTGCCAATGGAATAGTTTCATTATTGGCCAGCACAGTACTTCTGTTTTCAGTAGTTGCCCCCAGACCCTGCTGTGGAATACGAGCATTCCTGTGTCACCCACACGTTGCCCCTCCTGTCCCTTTTCCCAGCTCTCCCCACAGGATAGCTGGAGCTGGTTCTGTTGACTTGAGTGATTTTATTAGGTCTCTTATTCAATTAAGTGAACTTCAAGACAGGAACACAGCCAGCCAGTAGGTCTTTTGGTCAGGTAAGTTGTTTCTCAGAGCTGGTACTGGTATAATTGAGATCAGCATCTGGCCTAGCGGGACTCCGGGCTGCTCAGAGTGAGCTCTGGTGGGACCTGTGGTCAGAGGAGTGAGTAGCCGTTCGGACTGTGACATGCATGCGTTAATTCCTAACTACTTCACCTCAGGCAGCCCAGCAACACATCGCTTTATCAGGCTTTGAGTGTACTCTGCAGTGTAGGCTGGCATGTGCAAATGTCTCACAAGCCTTGCTCAGGATCCTGTAGGAGCTCATTGACAGAGCAGATTAATGTCAAGCAGCAATCCCCTTCAGTCAAAATCCCTCTTTGCTACTTATATACTGAGCTGACAGAAAGAAACAATTAAATTGAAGAAGAGTTATTTTATTTAATGACACTTTATCTCCTCCAGCACAAAGAGAAATTGTAGATTTTATTGCTGCTTCTGGCTTGTAGCTGTGTTTGCATTTTCTCTTTTCTTATTACATACATGGATCTAGAACAAAAGGCCTGATGAACCTAAATTTCTCAGGATATGGCCATTAAATAGGTAATCGTACACTATCCAATTTAGTCTTTAAAATTTGCAGCCTCATCATTATTGTTGTCCTTCCTTCCAGAATTACTCCTGAAGTGCTCCCTGTACAGTGTTCTTGTAAGAATATTCAATTTTGTTCTCATAAAGGTTGTTAGCAGTAAATTGAGTTGGGGGAGTATGCATGGGCTTTGTACTTCCTTGCGAAGCCCGAAAGCACCGAGTCTCTGAGAAACTCAGCGGAGTACACTGCGCTCACCTACTCAAATCCATTTTGTCTCCTCCACAGACTTCATTTTCTGCACGCATCCTCAGGAAGATGGCAAACCTGGCAAGTTTTACTTACGTTGAAAAACGGAAACATGTTTTTTCTCTCGCAGTGTGTGAGAACTGGGAGTTTAGCACTCATTGTCACAAAGAGAGAAACTCATTATGCCACCAAATCATTCCTCCCAAGCTGTCTGTCTGAGTATTGATCCCTTGTTCCTGAATAAGTAAACCCTGTGGTTGATCATAATTATTCTGGGACATCTCATTCCAGTGACTAGATCGATAACGTCTTCCAAGGCCTCCTGCTGTGTGTTCTGTCGTGCCTTGGCACCTCGGCATCACCTGCTGCTCATCAGGAGCCCAGAGAAATCATTTGCTGCGGTGGTAAGAGTGCTGTAAGCCACTTCACACTCATTTAGGTCTCAGCCGGGAAACAACACGAAGCCTTGGATGTACAGCATTTGTAATGAATGTCAGTATTAACTTCACACTGCCCCGCACACCAAGGCTGACAGATTTCCCCTTGCTGTCACGTCAAGTCAGGCATATTGCCTACAGGGTGCTCGTCATGAAGCTGCCCTTGAGCAGGGACAGGGATAAATATCCAAGTTCCCCTTTTCACCCAGAGGCTCAGAGTAAACCCGCTGGGGAGCAGGGGGGCCAGGGGCCCCAGTGCAGACCCAGGAGTGCCTCTGACCAGCAGTCAGTCTCCCCGTCTGCCTCCCTGCTCCTGACCCTCTCCTGTGCTGCCAGCCCCGCGGCTCCCTTTTGGCCCCCTCTTTTTCTTCTGGCTCTTCTTTCTTACAGCTATTATTTGTGCTTTTTTTCTTATCTTATCTTTGATTATTGGCCTGACTAATGTCTTCCCTCACTGTAAGTTAAAATCTTTCTTCAATTATTTGTGATTCATGTCGTACTCCTGAGTGTCGGGGCTACTAACAGGCCTTTGTTGGCCCAAACAGCCCGAGCTGGGCTCTCCGCCCAGCCCCTGCTGATGGCTGGGCCTGCCGGTCAGCTTGGGTGCCTGTGTTCCCTCAGCCATGGACCTCCCTCACCCAGACCCCGGCCTGACCGGCTTCGCACCCGGCCGTTCCCCGTGGCCCTGCCGGCAACCCTGGGCCTGGCTCGCAGTCCTAGCCTGGCCTTGGGCCTGCCTCATCACCAAAACCAACTGTGAGTATACTCCTGACATCTATTTGATAGTTACACTACAAATCTAGGGTAAGACATCCTTCTTATAAATTCAACCATAGAACATAAAGTCAAATGGGATTTTTGTGATCCCTTTTTCTTAATTCCTGCATAAAAAAAGGCCACCTTCATCTTTGATTCAAGTTCTGTAAATGTTACCACAATGCCATGCCTGTTACAAGCTGATGGGTCTTGCATCTAATGTGTGACGCGGGGTGTACCTGGCCATTCTGTGCCTGTGATAATGGTATGCCAGCTTAGAGAACTGTTAAAACTTGTGATTTTCCCCGAGCTGAGCAGGTATCAAAATCGCATTCCAGTCACCCTGACAGGCTACTCTCTTGCTGTTACATTTCCAATTACTATGGTCATCTTCCAGTTTTCTTGCTATGCCCAAAAGGATCATATGAAAAGGAATTTAGGTCTAAGCAGAAAGTGGATTGAGATTCAAAGAGGAAATGCCAAATAATGTACCCTTTCTAATTTGCATAATGCAAATATTTGAAAAGTGGGGGAAATACTAAATTAGCAGGAAGTTTACTGGAGGAGTGCAAGATAATGTCGGACTGCAAGCAGTGACAATGAACAATAACTTAGAGAGGCTGGGAGTAGCACATTGATAAGTAAGGATTACCTGGGTAATTAAAAGCAACTTAATTACCTAGTTTTTAAAATCTTATGCCTCCTAGTGTTTCAGGCAGTGTCTTCATGTTTTGACTGCCTTGATGGGATACTCAGATCCCATATTTTTAGAATAGAAAAACCTACTCATAACAGTAAAGTTATGTGACTTGATTTCCCACTTCATCTAACTTGTGCTTTTTCTGAGCCATGTGTAAGCAATTCAGAGGCTGCGGCTCATCTGCCATGGGCAACTAATGAGCAGAACACGCAAGGATGTAGCTACTTTGCACTGGGGGCATTGAGCATCAGCTCAATGACAGGAGAACTTAAAATCAGGCTGTGCGCACCAGCAAAGCTTGAAGGGGATGGGAGTTGGTGTAACATTAACTGTTCTTACTGACCCGTTTGTGTTGATGTGTGTGGATAATTTCCACTGAACGCTTTCCATTTAGATTTGATCTTGTTGGGCCCCCTTCAAGTGGCAGGCTGTGAGGTGTGGAGAGCTACCCTGGTCCCCGGGGAGAGTGTAGGGCTCTGAGCACGGGCAGGGACGCGGGCTACCCAGAGAGGCTACAGAGGTATGCGCTGTGCTGGCTGTCCAGTGAGGACGTGCGTTGTCTGTAGTTTGTTCCTCTCCCACTGAGAGACCCGTGAGGTGTACGTGCTGCAGGACAGACACACACATGCAGGCTTCCAGCACAGACTGCCCGACCCTGCACCTTCGCTGCCCGACTCGCTTCACCGACCTTTGCCTGGCACCACGGGGCTGGCCCCACGGAGCTGGCCCCACAGGGCTTCCTGCCAGGGATGCAGACTTTGCCGCTGAGTTTGCTGCGCTTGGACCTGGCTTGCACCCAAGAGCTGCAGCGGGAGCAGGAATCTGATGCAGGGCCTGCATGACAGACATCTGTGCGGCTCTGCTTCTGCAGGCTGTGAGGAAGGCTCACCTCTGCCTGGCTTTGCAGCACCAACAGAGACCTCTGGAGCTCTAGCAGTGTAGCTTATTGTATTCGGGTTTATGGCAGTTTTTGAAAGAAACTTAAACAAAACTACAAGAAGTTCTCTTAGCTGTATTACAAATGAGTAGTCCTCACATGCTAGCAAAGTACTTCTAATGAACACAGAGCAAAAATTTTAAGGTATACTTTAAAAAAATAGCGAGTGGATTTGTATTACATGACTTGCCTGAGAGTCAAGAATTGAGCTTGACTCAACACATTGTTCCCATCCTCTGTTCTTACGATGTTACTTTGCTGCAAGCTTAATTCCACACTGGTTAATGAACTGGAGTGTGTCAAAGGTAATTGTAGGTTAACGCACTGGGATTGAACTATATATTGCATAGCCTTTGTGCAGCAGTCTGAATAGAAGCCTGTTAAGTGCTCTAAAACTTGGTGCATCCCTAAATGCTGTAAACTGAGCGAGGTTGAAAGTGGGGTGGGCAGCTTTTAAAAAGAGGATTCTGAGGACTTTATTTAGCCTAGAAATGGAACCGTCATGGCCCTTTTTATGCTGTTGGAACAACCAATGGTGTTTCTCTAAAGCCTTTATATGAGGATCTTGTCTTTTACAAAAGCAAATTTTGTTATTGCTACTTGGAAACACAGAAAACAGTTAACAGCAGGGTACCGTGACCTCATTCCTATCTGTAGAATGTAATTTCAATTCTGGATTAAAATATCCCAAATTCAACTGTTTCCATCCAGATCGGAACTCTATAACCTGAATTCATTACAAAGTCCAGCATCAGTTGCTCACTTCAGAGCATTTTTCAGCTGACTGGTGCTCCACACTTCAGGGCACACGCTATGCACGGTGCCGTTCTCAGGCCAGTCTCATTCCTGTGTTCTCTCTCATACACACACTTAAAATGGAAGACAGAAAAAAAAATGAAGCAGAAAACAAAGACTTCCTGCATTCTTGCATTTCTTTTTTTCCCAGTCCGATTTGTGCTTCTAGGCAGACTGTGAATATTCAGCTCACACAGTACAGCCAAGCAGAGCCTACACCCAGCAGTCTCTTGAAAACAGAGAGAATATGCTCTATACAAGTCTGTACTTCACAGTCTGTTCCCTGAACCAGCTCATGTGGCCTGAATAACTCAAAGGCCTGCAGTTTCCACATTTCAGCTGTATCCCAGGGGTAGCTGCATTTTAGTGGATAAACAGTTATTAGGTATTTCAGCTGAAGTTTGCAAAGAACTTTGTGGCGGAAAAAATATGCAGAAGTGTATTTGTAAATTAATAATAATCAGGTTTGTTTATTGATTTCTAACTGACCTGAATCTCTCCGTGTTTCCTGAATCCATCTTAGTACTAAACTGGTTTGAATAACCCCCCGTTTTTACTAACCCATCCTTTTCTATGTCTGTGATTCAGTGTTACAAGCTTGGCTCCTTACAGGGACCGTGAAGCGTGAGGCAGGAGGAGCATTTAGATGGCAAGAGCAGCTGCCAACAGGACATTGCGAACAGGCGATGAAGTCCCCATGGTCCCAGACAAGGACAAACACGGTCAGTCTGAACCATGCAGTGCTGTTGGATCTGTTTACAAGAGTTCAGACTAATGAGTTGCGTGTTAACATTTGATTTATTGTTACTGGTCGGGACGCGGCTGAGCAGTGTGAACTCTGGGGACGGCAGCACGAAATGCCTGCCCGCTCCTTTCCCCGGGAGAGGGGCACCGGTGGTGACGCAGCCCGAGCCTCAGGCTGTGGTTCATTCCAGCGGAAGGCCTGGCCCGGGTGAAGCCGTGCGGTGGCTCCAGGGGCCTGCTGCCCTCCGCTGCGGGCAGCCCCGGGGCGCCAGAGCCTGAGTGGGGTGGCTGCAGCAGCACTGGGGACCTGCCCCCGCAGCCGGACCGTGCTCAGGGAGCTGGGCCCTGCCCCGGCCGGGCTGGGGGTCGGCACACAGGTGAGAGCTGTAACCCCCCCTGGGCGCCCGCCCGGTTCCCGGGCTACGTGGGACGCAGCACAGGGTGTACATCTGCACCCCGGCACGGTTACCCGGCACAGCCTGCTCCTGTGCGGTGAAGTAAGGCATCCCCTGGGCGCGGGGAGCAGCTCCACTGGCTGTACAGGTGTGACCAGCTCACCGTGGGTGTGACTTGCTGGGGCTGAAGTATCAAAGGGGCCCTCAGGTTTGTTATGTATTTTAGGAGCACTCGTAGAACTTGTTCTGCCTGAATGCCAGTGGTGTGCAAGCCAGGCCAACACCACAGGCTTTGCGTGTTGCTCCAAGGCTTTCTCATGTGTAGCATCACACCCGAGGACGCTCGCTGGTGGTGCCTCTGCGGCGCTGGTACCGTGGGCTGCTCGGCCGGCGGCCGATGCGTGGTGGTACCTGCGATCCAGCTGCCTGCTCCTGCAGGGCCTGGAGGGCAAGGGAGCTGGTGGCCTGCAGGGCCCAGCGGGGCGGTGGGGAGCTGTGCCCCATGCCAGCCCTCGCCCCACTGCCGGGGGGGAAAGAGCCGTGGGCCCTCCTGTGCGCAGGACCCCGGGAGGACCAGAGGCCTGGAGCTGGGCTGGACTGGTGGGAGGTAGGCTCCTGTCAGCCCGGTTGCAGTGAGGTGACGGGAACAGGCGGTGGCACTGCTGGGTAAAAAAAGTAGATTTCACACGTTCAGCTTGTTATGCTCACCCTCTTCTTACAGCAACTAAGGGAAGAAATATCCAGGGTTTCATTCTAGTTCCCCGAAGACCCCTGGGAATCAATGGCGATCCATTCACGAAATAAGGAAACGTACAGATGTACCCAGGGAAGTGCTGTTCAGATCAGCTGTGGGGCCCAGACACGGTCCCTGCTGGGAGCCGTGACGCTGAGCATTGTGCTGGACTGAGCCCCAAACTCCTCATATCTGGAAATCTGGGAAACATTCCTCCCCTACCTTTGCAGGTGTAATGCAGTTCCATTAATAGTGGATGCATCAGCATGGGAAGTGCTGTATTCTAAATATGCTACACTGACTTTGTAGAGTTTAGACCTGACTGGATGAAAGGCCTATGAAAAATGAGGTAATCCTGAAACAGGGTGAGAAATGTGTGACTTCCTGAACTGGAAAATGTGGTGCTGGCAAATTTGGATCTCTCAGACTGGTTACATTGCTCTGTGCTGGAAAAGGTGGCAATGCAGTAGCTGTGTTATTTGCAGGTCAGCTGTCCTTGCCATGTGGGTATCCATGGCAATAGAGAGGCTGCAGGACAGAAGATGGTCTCTGTGCTCATTGTTCATGGTCCTGGTCATTAGCTGAGAAAGTGCTGTCACATTTAGCAGCTTCCACACTATGTGCAGAGATTGTGATTGGATACTGACAGGAAAAAGTATAGCACAGACATTAACTATGCTCAGTTGCTTTTTTTTCAAACTGAAGAGAGCACATAGCAGCCAAACTGGGCATTCCCAGCTGAGCAGGCTCCTTTATCTTCTGCCACTGGCTTGCAGGTACAAGAAATTCACCGAGGAGGAGGCCAGGAAGACAGACCTGCCAAGGTGCCAGCACTGCCTCCCAAGCGTGCCCGTCTGCACACTGCCATTGCTCCAGAGACTGAAAAACAAGGTGGTGAGTCTTAAAACTAGACAAAGATTATCAGGCAAAAACCACTCTTGCCCTTTCCTACCCAGCGTTGGAAGCATGGAGCAGTCTTTCTCTTAGTGCCACCAGCAGAGCCTTCATCCCAGACAGGAAGTCAGGAAGAGATACAGTCCAGCCCTGCACTGATCTTTTGGTACCAGGACTGTTATAGGGAAACATTCCCTGAAAGTATGGAAGAGCAATACATTCCTCCACGTTTTAGAGGACAGGGAATGTTACTCAATTTCATTGCTTTACATCAATCATATGATGGGGTTTTCATCCCTTCCGAGCATCCCTTTCTTGTTATTGGCCCAATTCCTGGGCTTTCCTTACCTGTTTCCCCACAGAAGCAATGCTACCTGCACACTCCAGAGCTGTTACCCTCTACCAAATGTGTTTTGCTGTTCTCTTTCCTTCCCCATCCCTTGAAAAGCGCCAGCCCTGTTACACACTGCCCCAGTTCTGCTTGTGGGAAGGTGCTGTGGGACACTGGCAGGCCATCCTTGCCTTTGCCAGTCCCTATTTAGTTGGTGTCAATATCTGTGGGAGTCTTGCCTTTACTTTCCTTAGCTACTGAATCTGGAGATGGTCCCAGACAGGGCCTTTTTGGGCAACGAAAGGGCTTTTTTAGATTGATGAGTAGAGGTTTTGCCATTCCAGCATCAGAACTTAGTAATTCTTGTGGTTTCATTTGCGACAGCTACAGTGTTTGCTTGATGAGCATCAGGCAGAGAGTGGATCTGTATTTTTAATCATTGATATTAGTGATTTTAATTTCAGTGTAGGAACTTTAGTGTAGGTCCTGATAGCTCACAGGAGGCAGAGCACTTTGAAAATCAAAGTGCATTACTTTTCATCATATTGTTACATTACACCATTACCTAGAGAATGAGGTGAGCCATTCAGGAAAACATTTGTAAAGCTCCTGCCCTGACAATGTTGAGCAGCGCTTAACCAGAGTTAAGGAAAGAGGGTAAGTACGCACTCACTAAGAGAAAGATTCCTTTTTCTCCTCCCCTCCCTCATTCCTAGTGATCTGGAAAAGAATGTGATAATGCAGAAACGAATTATCCTCCTCATTCTGTGGGGACATGAGTGATTTGAGCCCGATAGTCCATTGGTTTATTGTTGTAATTCCTTTGAAGCCAGAGAAACACACGAGCAGAGAGTAGCCCAGTAACTCATTGCTCTGCTGGCATCCTCTCATGGAAGGACACAGGATAACTTTCTTGAAAAATTCTAAAGTACTCAGCTGGTTGCTGAGTCCTCTCTGCTTCTGTGGTGAAAGGCAAATGGATGATACTGCGCACATTCCTGAGCCACAGGCATCAGTGTTTGTGAAAGGCTCAAACTTTCCTTCAGCTCAATGTCACAGGTTTTAATACATCATCTCCCTCTGCAGAGGGGATGGATCATACCTGTCTGGCTCAAGAGCAAAATATGAGGCTGACTTGTTTGGAAATGCCACATGGAAAAGGCTAAATTTTTATTACTATTTGCATTAATTACTTTTCTTTTATTAACTTCCTTGGCTGGATTGGAGCACTTACAAGAGACAGAGCACTTCGCAAATGGAAGTACATTATTTTTCATCATATTATTGCATTACACCATTATCTAGAGAGTAAAGTGCACCCTTCAGGTTATAACAAGCTGTAATTTCATTGAAGGCTCCCTAGGATTTCTGGACCACAAGAGCAAAGCTGCAGCAATTTAGTCACAGGAGCCAGAAAATGAAATTACAACCCCTTTAACACCCAACTGGGGATATGCTATTGCTCTGATACACCCCAGGTTGGATTGAGTATTTCTGATACACTGAAACTGTCCTTCTAAGGACATTTCAAGCTATAGTCTTTACTGGCAAGACTGACCTTCAGGAACCCCAGGTCCCAGAGACCAGGGGGAAAGCCTGGACCAAGGGAGATGTACTCTTGGTGGAAGAGGATCAGGTCAGGGAATGCTTGAGCAAACTAGACCATAAATCCATGGGCCTTGATAGCATGCACCCAGTAGTGCTGAGGGAGCTGGCAGATGTCATTGGCCACTCTCAATAACCTTTGATTGATCATGGTGACTGGGAGTAGTGCCTGAAAGCTGGAGGAAAGCAAATATCACTCCTATCTTCAAGAAGGGCAAGGAGGAGGGCCCAGGCAATGACAGGCTGGTCAGCCTTACCTCAGTCCCTGGCATTGTGATGGAGCAGCTAATCCTGGAAACCATTTTCAGACACAATAAGGACAAGAAAAGCATCAGGAGCAGTCAGCATGGCTTCATCAAGGAGAAGTCATGTTTGACTGCCTTGATAAACTTATACGATGAAATGACTGGCCTGGTAGACAAGGGGAGAGCAGTGGATAATGTCTACCTGGACTTCAGTAAGGCCTTTGACACCGTCTCCCGTAAGATCCTCGTAGACACGCTGTAGATGTATGGGCTGGGTAAGCAGTCAGTGATGTGGATTGAAAACTGAGTGAATGGCTGAGCCCAGAGGGTGGTGATCAGCGTCAGGATGTCTAGTTGGAGGCCAGTAACTCGCAGTGTACCCGTGGGGTCCTTCTGACCAGCGACTACAGGAACTGTATGGGAAGAGAACCGCTGGCGCCTGGCCCAGGAGTGCACCCTGCCAGAGGGAAGATGCCGGGAGCAGGGGTGCCCCCATGCAAGGCACTTCTCTGGGCCCTGGTCCAGCTTGTCTGGGAGCCACTTGTGGCTGTGGGGACAGATGGCAGCAGACTAAATGGGGCACACTGAGCCCACCCACACTGCAAGGGATGTGGTCTCAGCTTTGAGATGCTGGGGTCCACCACTCTACAAATCTGGGAGTTAAACTTGAAAACTTGTCTAACTCCGAAGCCAGAAGGTTCACTGCAAGGTGAACAGAAGGTTCACAAGCAGGCCCATGCTCAGCCTTCATTGAACAGCCTGGTACCCAAACCCTGTAAAGTAACCCCCTGGAAAACACTGGACATTGTACCCATTAAAAAAATCCCTTCTTCTCCTCTCTTTGCCCAGGACCATTCTGAACCCTATCCCCAGCTGTTGGTACATGTCAAAGTAATAATTCCCTCATTGTGAAAGCACTGCAAAACTGAACTGCATCACCTATATTGGGAGATGTCTGTAATTTAGCCATGTCTTGTGACGCTGTGCAAGAAGGAATGAAATTGCCATGTGAATGTAAAGGGAATCAGAGTTTGGGAAGACAGCAGTCACAAAACAAACTCCTGGTTTGCTGTACGGCCTCCCTGAGAGCTGATGCTGAATTAAAAGCTACATTTTTTCCAGCTCAGATCAGCAAAGATTTTTCACAATTCTAACCAGAACTGCCCTCGTGAGCTTGTGTTTCTCTCTGTAACAAACTCCCAGGGTAGCTCATGTCCTTTATTCACCATTTCTGGCAGTATAGCTGATGCCTGCTGGTGCTTCTGAAATGGTATCCCAGCAGTCAGGCAGGGTTAGTTTCTATAGTGACTGGAGATTAAAGAACTAAGCTTTAATCTGAATGTAATTTATCAGTCCGTTACATTCAACTCACCTGGTTATTTCATGTCTGTCCTCAGTCTGCTACTTGGTTTCTTCCCATCAATTCCCAATTGAAACAGCAAAAATTATACAAGACCAGGACCAATAAAACCCCCAACATCTGGAGGTACAATGGGTCACATCTGTAAGGCTGGGGACTCTCCTCTTACTGAAGGGCTGGGCTGACAAACCAAGGGTGGCACCATAAGAACTGACCAGGGCAGTGTAAGTGGGGCTTTGAGGAAGGCATAGAAAGGTAAATCTTATCAGTCCACAACCCGGTGGTTTTTTTATTCCCTTGCAGGAATCAAAACCCATTGATAGAAGCACAAAGAAACCCTCCCCAGTTTCAGCCCCACGCAAGCTCTTTGCTCTGTTGTTTCAGCCCAGCTTTCATCCTCCTGTGTTGGATCTAGACCCACAGCCTGTCCCAGGACTTTCCTGTGCAAATGAACATTAAGAGCTGTGCTTATGCCACCTGCTCAGGAAAGTAACTGCTGTGGTTTTTGTGCGTTCCCTTTGCCCTGGCACAAGCCACTGTGTTGAACAGAGATCAGCCAGGACTAAAATGTTTTCTCCTCTGCGAGAAGTGAACTGATTTTAAATTGGCACACTGATCACCTGAAGCTCTCAAGATCTGTCACAGTGATAGCTCAGAGAAGTGTCCAGAGCAGAAGGCTCTGCAGTAAGTGCTGGCTCCTGTCCATAGGTACAGGTAGGTCTGCAGATCTGGATGGAGCGTGCACAGGAACATGGTGCTGCCTGGCTGTCAAAGATACTGAGCCCCTTTGGCTTCAGTTGTCCTGAAAAAACAGAGAAGATGCTACAAAGCTATGAGATAAAAGCCATGCTCTGAATACCTGTTTGTAGATCTGCAGTGTTTCCCTCTTTGAATTAGTGAATACAAAGTATTTTTTTAAATTAATTACACAGTACAAGATCAAATATGTAGAAATATATTGCAGAAAGTCCTATTAGAAAGTATGTAGAGAAGGAATGTAATTAATAAACCAAAACATCAATACCCAGTACCTGCAGAGAGGGGTAACTGTACTCTAATTCCTTGGCTACCTCGTTCATCACTTCTGTGTGTTGTCTAAAGCCACCGATTTCCTGGGAACTTTTGAATCTGACATTCTTAGTGATGTTGTAGTTACTGGACTCCTGTGTTTAAAGCTAAATTTAATGTTGACTGGAGATCTAACACTAACAATTTGTTACCTGGATATTTGTTCTTAATAAATAAAAATGAATTAATAATTATTTTGAATATCAATGCAACCATGTATGCTATTTGTTTACGTTGTTAGGCAATGAAATTCAGCAGCAGGTCCTGCTGCTTTTGGTCAGTCCCGCTATCTGTTCTCAGGTGCTGACATGAGATCCCAGCGCTTGGTTATTCCGCTTTGAAAAGGGGGAGAGGTGAAAAATGGTTTCAAGAGAAATTTTAAAAGATTTCTTACTAGTTCTGCAAAATATTTTTTTAGGAGAGGGGGGAAGGAACAGAGTTCCCATCAGCTTTAAATAAACTGTCCTCGTTTCCTCCAAGTCCTGCAGACCACACAACGCCCGGGCAGATCCGAGGTGACCAATTGCTTGTGCAGGGGCAGCAGCTTATTTGAGCTCTGAAGCGTTGGAGGAGGGAGGGGGTGAGGAGGGAGAGGCCCCTGGGAGAGGACACATCGTCACACTCCTCGCTCCTCAGCCGAGCTCTGACTGTGTCAGCGGTGCATATTCGCTTTAGTAGGCAAAGATCCACCAGCTCCTATTTCCTGCCTTCAGGCTCTCCCGGCGTGCCAGGGCCCGTGTCTCTCCCGCGTGTCCCGTGACTGTGACTCCAAGGGGCAGAGCTGGGATTCTGCGTTCGGGGCGGCCATCCCTGCACACCCAGCGCGTGGCCGGGCTCTGCTCCGGCGGGCGACACTGGAGCCTGACCCAGGGGAGGGACGGGGGAAACAGAAAAGAGCTGGGGGTGGCGGGGGAGGGATTTGAGCGGGAAGGATATTGGCTGGTGTTCATCAATTCTTGAGCTTTGCATGTAAAAACTGTAAGAAGTAACGAGCACTGGTTTGAAATAAAAGTCAGGTTGTATAAATTCCAACTTTTTTGGTGGCAAAATACATTAATTGCTTCAGACAAATACAGATCAAGGCAAATTTTTCATCGAATCAGCTTCCTTTCTGGGTGCAGCCTTCTAGAAACAGCCGAGCAGAGTCACCCCGAGTACGGCTGCCGTGTGGGGGGAGACGGCTACGCCAGCCCCGAGATCCCGGGCTTTGGTGTCGTCCCAGAGGACTTCATCGCACTCACCATCAGATGAAAACAATAGTGCAAAACCAGCAGCAGCTGCTCAAGGAGCCCTTCTGAAATACATACAATACAGCCTGGCTCTTCCAGAAGGTTCCGTACGGTCACCCCCAGCACTGCTCCATCTGGCAAAGAGCTCACCAACCAACCTGCGGCCCGGCCCCGGCCTCGGCTCCCTCCCGCAGCCCGGCCTCGCACGGGGACCTCGGGGCCTCGCCCTGCCACCGCCTGCCCGGGGGTAAAGGGGTGATGGAGCCCCGGCCCGGGGCCGCGGGAGTGACGGCCACCGAGCGGGCCGGGAGGCGGCGGGGCCGTTCCGCTGAGGCCTCTCCCGGGACACAGCCGGGCCGAGCTGCGCCTGTGGGAGACGGGCCAGGAGAGCGAGCAGGGCGGCGCTGGGAGCCGGCGCTGCGGGCCGCCGCCGGGC
>KZ506220.1:279534-304808 GCA_002844005.1 Limosa lapponica baueri
TGGGCCGCGGGGCCCGGGAGCAGGTGGCCCCGGCGGGGGTGGCCGCGGCCCGGCGTCGGGCGGGCCTGGCGGCAGGCGCAGGGCCCTGGCGGGCCCCAGCCCCCGGCGGCAGCGGGGCCCGGTGTTTTCGTGCAGAAACGTCTGGGAAGACGCTGCCGGTGCGTGGGCTCTTTGTGTGGGGGAGCCGGCTGTGCCCGACCTCACTGATTTTGAAGATTGCTAAAGTTTGGGTGTGTTCTTCACCTGTTCCTTCCTACTTCGGCTGTCTTTTACGAGATAATTAAGATACTAATTACTTCGTTGTGCTGACATGCAAGTGAGCTCAAATTTTGCCGTTCTAAAAGCTGGTTTTCAGAGACAGGCCTTTAGAGAGCTTCGGAGGTGAAGCAGTGGCTTCTGAGCTTTACAGGGCCCAGAGCCATGAGGCTTTGGACTGAAACTGGTTGTCAACCCGTGTGTAACTGCTGCTGTCATCGGTGACGCCAGGAACCCCTGTGGTGCATGGCCAACAACGCAGGTGCCGTGGGTTGAGGCATCACTTTCATTGCAGGATTTGATCAGTGAGGAAACTGGAGGAGGCTTCTCGGTGGGCAGAAGGTGTAAAGGCATGAACCGAGGGTGTAAAGATCTGAGTGGAAGTGTGGAGGAGGAGGGGAGTAACGTAACTACCACTGCATCAGCGACGGAGTCCATCAGCCACAAGCCTTAAAATAAAATGTTTCTGCAACGGGGAAGCACTTCGTGACACGCATCTGGGGTACAGGCGTGGCTGTTGAAGTAGTAAAGCCCTGAACCTGAGCAGGAGGGTTCTCCTGAGCCCGGGGAGCCTGTGGTGCTGTCCTCGCTGCGCACTGCCCATCCTGTTCCAAGCTAAATCAAGGTGTTGCGATGGCTTTGCGTTTCCTCAATAGGATGATGCTTCCCTCTCGGGGTAGATTCTTTGTCCATCTGGAAATGTCCGGCAGTGAGGAACCAGCTGGGAGGATGGTTCCTCTCTTGGTGCTGGGGACAGTGGGGCCCCCCGGCTTGTGGGACTTGCACGGCTCAGTGACCTCCACAGCCTCGCAGGGTTCCTGTGCCAAACGGAGAATTCATTGGAGCTTTGTGTCCGCTCTGTCCAGTTCAGCTGCCTGAGAAACCCACGCAGCCCATCTGGAAGCCATTCAAAATATGGGAGCAAACTGAAGATGGGGGAAGATCTGCTTTGTAGATTTTGCATTAGAAATAAATTGGGACTTCAGGTTTTCATGCTGTTTAAAAAAAAAAAAAGTTTTTTTGCCATTAAAAAGTTCCGCCCCCAGCACCACCGCATACCATATAGAAATTGCTGGGTTTTGTTTTTTAAGCAGGTCTCTGGCAAGGTTTGGGCTCTCTCACACGTTATTTAATCATAGCTAAAGATCAAATAATTTAAAGCTGCATCTAATTCAGATACAAAATAGACTAATTTTTTATTTCCAGTGTGTTTAAAGAGGTACTTTCTTTAGGAAATGGTTCTGTCTAGCAGGTCAGCCCCTGTTCTGGGCAGGGGAATGGTTTGGTGCCCGTCTGTAAGCTCGTGGTGTTTGCATGGAGCGGGCTGCTGCGGCTCGCGCGGGAGTTAGGTGGACCTTGTGTTAGTATCTCGCCTGGTCTTCTGAGAACTGTTTTTGAACCATTCAAAAATAACTGGTGTGATAATATCTTGGGCTGGGTTTCTAGGAATTTTTGCTTAGAGGTCTGGGGGAGGAGTCTTCTCTCTCTACTCGCTTTCCACTTGCCTCAGCCGTAGCTGAGGCTTTGGGAGCTGGAATCACTGAGCTGTTGCTCAGGTGAGCTGGCTGAGTGGCTTCCTCTTGATGGACCTGAAGTCTCCTCCTCACCCCTAAAATAGTGGTTCTCCCTTATGTCTGTCCTCTAAGACGTTGCGAGAGCAGCTTACTGCAGTGTGCTTGGGTACTGCTTGGCGAGACTTAGAGCTAAGATCGTACCCTCTTGGTGGGATGTGAGTTCCTTTAGAAGTAACAGGGGACTCAGGTTAACTCTCTAGGGCCGGAGGGACTTGTTAAGTGGTTTGTGGTCAGCCAGATGTAGGTGGCCCTGCCTGAGCAGGGGGTTGGACCGATGACCTCCAGAGGTTCCTGCTGGCCTCAACCACCCTGTGATTCTGTGAACTCGGCACAATGTTTAATAGTGGATAAACTGGCATCCTTGGAAAAAGTGAAGATATGTGAATGAAATGTGAAGGTGACAGGCTAGACGTGATCTGTCAGCGCTGCTAGAAATTGAGTAGTCTGCTAGGATTTAAATGCTTAAATTAAAATTCTTCAAACTGCTAAACGGTCAAGATGCTGCATGTTGTCACAGCACAGTGAGCTGATTCTTTAAGCTTGAATATAATCTCCAAATTCCTAAAATTGTTGCTCTGGTCAAGCACGTTAGAATGGTCACAGAAGAAAAAGGAAAGAAGGAGGAAACAAGTGATTGTGTGGAGTTAAATGTCTTTTTTGCAAGATGAAATCTCTTCATACTTTCAGAAGCATTTTATGATAATGCAAAAATAGATGACCTTTTTATTTGTAAAGAAGAATCCAATTGTTTTACCAAAAGTACAAAAAACTTAATAAATAACAAAAACCAATAGCATTGTGCAGCTTTGATTTGGAACCTAAATCTGACCTACTATGTGAAATGCAAACACAGAATAGAAGGTTTCTGCCCCAAAGGCTTTACATTTTTATTAACTTAAATCCAAATTAGATAGGTTTAGAAGAACACCAGCACTCCTAAATGTTTATGCCATGCAGGAAGTCCCCTGGGATATACTTGCATCCGGCCTGTGTTGGACTTCCATCGCTCAGTGCTGGTCCTCGTTTTGGCCAGCAGCTTAGTTCTTTATTCTGGCACTGGTCACACGAGCATTCCTGTGCGAAAATCCACAGTGAACATCCAGGCATCTCATAAGCTGGGAAGTTTTGTCTGAAACAAGGCACCCTGCAGTGTGGTGTTGTGTTGAATGCTCTGTTATGATCAAACATTATCTGAATGCTTAGAGAATTTTCCTCCTTGAGGTAACGTATTGGGGTAAAGTACTCGGAATATGAGGTAACTTCAGAGGCTGCTACTAACTTTTAAATACTTCAAAGCTAGCAGAAATCCAGTATTTCAAGTAAGAGTTACTTCTTTTTTCTGATGAAGACTGAATCTGTGGTGCTGTTTTGTTGCTTTTCAGATCTTAATGGTGTTTCTTACTGTGGTTGTTAATTTTGGCAGGTCTTTCTCCTCTACAAAGAAGCTTTGTTGCCAAGATTGACTCTGAAAATGACCTACACTACTGACTGCAGATGCCTGCAAATGTAGAAGCCAATAAATCGTATCTCCTTCCCTCCCCTGACTTTCCTGTTTCCCGTGGAATTTGTACTTCTAAGTATTTTTAATATTAGACCTCTGTTGAAGACATTTGGATTACAACTGTGAGCATATCTATGCAAAAAGACGAGCTAGCCTGAGCAATTTGGAGGTACGTATGCCCACTGCGACTTACAACAAACGGGAAGAAAAAGCCATCTTACTACAGGGTGAAGAGAACTCCAGGCATACGTTTTCTAGACTCAGATTGATCTGCGCCATTAGTCATGGTTTTAGCAATGGAGTGTACATATGCACAGTGAGACTGTAGGAGCACCAGAGTATCCAGCTGGCATTGTATGGAGGGTGAGCTTGTTTGAACCTGCTGTAGGAATATTCAAAAGACTCCTTTTAGAAGAGCAAGTTGCTTGTGTCGTGTGACCTGAGCCTTCTCCTCTCACCCTTTCAGTTTTTAAATGCCCCCCAAGGTCTGTAGAGATTTTCTTCTTCCAGGCGTGTGACAGATGTGAAGTAATCACTGAGGTGCACCTGGGAGGTGGTGGTGGTTAGATACAGTGTTCAGATACCTTCCCTGACTTGGAAAACATCTTCAATAAGGCTAGAAAAGAAGCAGGTCTGCTTGCTGTCCTATGCACGGGTCACAGCCACCCACCAGGGTTGGGTGGGCTTTGCTTTGTGCCTGTGCAGCTTTGTCCCACCCAGGCAAGAGAAGATGCAGAACCTCAGCTGTTTCAGCAGCGCAGAAGTTCACTGACAGCTGTATTTTACCTTAAGGCTTTTTATCTTGTACTTCCATATTGAATTCTAAACCTGGAATGAGGAAGTCGGCTAACTTTCTCTGTGTGGGCTTAGGAGAGGCCAGTGTGTGCTGATATCATCTGTTGACTCTCCTTTCGTAAACTACTCGGACGTGGTTATCTTTTCTGTGGTGTAGGTGTTCATGCTGGCACACCAGGGCAGTGGCAGTCTTATCAATTAATTGTGGGGTACAGCAAAAGGTAGCCAAACCCATCTCTGTCTTCCAGAAGAGACTAATTATTCCCTGCCTGCGCTCCAGTTGTTCCTCCCATCACCCCGCTACGAGCAGAGCTGGGATCGGGGGGGGACAGCTCAGGAATTGTCCCCGTTACCAGTGGGCAGAACTTGGTGCAGCAAACGTTAGACAGGTTCCTCAGTCCAACCTGGCCATGGCTGTTTGGCGGTGGTACTATACTAAAATAGCATTGAGCAGAACAGTATGTTTGTTTCCTGTGAGCTGCTTTCATGAAAACTGGAGAAACGCACCAGAGCCTCTGGGGTGAAATGGTTTTCTGAGCTGCCCATCACGATCTTGGTGTGCGTTTTAGGGAGTTTACCAGGGACGTGGACTCTGTGACCCAACTAGGTGCCTTTTTTTTTTCAGTTGTATATAAAGAAGTTATGGCCTCTGTAATTCCATCAATTAAAAGTGGTGCGCATTTCCCCAAAAAGCTGCCTTTTGTGAAAATTGAACAATTCCTGCAGTAGCTCCAAAAAGCTGTAAGAATTCGCAGGTTCCGTGTCCCTGACTGTATATCCCTAAGCAAGGTATTAAGCTTTGTTTCTTTATCTGTAAGATGAGGTTGACCTACCTTTGTAAAACATTCCATTTCATGAAAAGCATCATTTCAGTGTTGTCTGCAATAACTGCAGTTTCATTATTCAAACTCACGTGACTAAAAGTGAATACTAATGTGCAGAGCGGCAAAGAATTTGAGTATAAGAGGAGGTTTTCTTTTGATGTAAAGAAGTGTCTGAAAGGTGAAATTGTGTACACTGGAGAGTGTTGCCCTAAAACTGCCCTACAAGCTGTCTAAAAAGTTTCAAAGAATGTTAAAAGGCACTGGATGTTGGCACGAATGGTAGTGCCCTGGATTCAGCTTGTGTGATGGGTTATGATAGGAAGTTTGCAGGTGCCTCCTTACCATTCCTTCAGAGATAAATTTGGCAGATTTCAGTATTTTTCAGTTTGGTGTGAGCTGGTTGGTCTCCCTTAACAAATTCCTTAGTGGCCTGCCCTTGTCCTGGAGTTGTTGGCTGTTACTTTCCTGGAAGATAGTTGCCATGGTGATTATCCTGTTAGGACATAAATGTGTTTTTCATGATCTCCAGGTATACTAGTTTGGAGAAAAAAGGCTGTAGCCTTTTCTGGGATGAAGTACTGTACCCATAGAGGCTCAGTGCTTGTAAATCACTGCCTGTGGCAGAGCTCTGGATGAGCATCTTATGCTTTAGTAAGATGAGATATTGCTGGTCTGTGAGGAGTGTGTCACTGTGAGCCTGAGCCTGAATAACGGTTAAAATTAGAGGAAGGAAAAAGAGCAGCTTTTGGTCAGGATTTGTTGTGATGGAACTTACCTGCTTCAGGCCAGCAATGCTTGACTGACTAATGAGGGGAGAGCGTTGGTGATGGAAAAAGTTCGTTTGGGGTGTGTGGCACTGCAGTCCTTTGCTGTTTCAGCTTTCTGCTGGGATGACCTCTAGCTCCTTCAGCATTCCCGTGGGAGCCAGGGTGCTGTTGGCGTTCAGCTCTGGAAAGGCAGGATGTGAGCTGTGGTCCCAGCAGAACCTGACGGTGCTACAGTGTGGGAGCTGCAGCTTGATGCCAAACCCTGTGCTCCCCTCTGGTGCTTCCCCAGAAGCAGGGCTCCACGGTGGGGTTTGCCTGTGTCGCTGCTAGGGGAAAGTGCAGGCTGATGTGGCTCAGTGGCTGTTAATTAACATCCCGTTCTTCGCTGGGGAAGAACATGAGCTGGATATGTGAGCCTTTTCCTAACGGGAGGAGGTTGGTGGGTTCACATCGAGTACCCAAGAGGTTTGGCTGCTCAGTCTGGAGTGTCCTCAGGGAACGAGGGCTTGTCACTGGTGGTGGGGATGGAAGGCTGGAGCAGCTCCTGCTTCTGCACTGCAGAGCACTTGCCATCCCTGCTGGTCACACTTTTGCTGGGAATGTTGGTTTTCAGATGGTTTGTTGTGCTGAAAGTATAAGTTTTGATTCTGGTTTACTAAAGGCCTTAAAATGCTTCCGCTGCAATTTCAGTTTGTGTGAGAAAAACAAAATTCAAAGTGGTTTTTGGTTTAGTGTTGGTCTAACTCCTTGGTGAGTGTCTCAAGTTTTCACCTCTCAAAAGAGTCTGCTCTGGTTGAGACAGTTTGAGAAAACAGCATTTATTTATTTTTTAAAGCAAAATTTGTGTGTGTGTCACAGATGACATTGCCAGAGTCACTTGAAGACGTCCAGTAGATTTTAGCATCAGCTTGGATTTAACCCTGCTGCCCGAAAGACGCCTTTTTTTGTGCAAGGTTATTAAGGAAGTGCTAGAATAGCATGGGTTTTCTGTTCTGTGGTCATGTTATATGAGACTTTGAAAGATAAGCATGTGTTTCAAAAAGAAAAGAACTGTCACTGTCTCTAACCTTGCTCGGTTGCTTTGACGGTGGCAGGTTTTAGATTGAGGACATCTGTCACCTGAGCCCCCCTATGTAGGCCCCTGGCAAGTATATAGAGTGGCCACCCCATGTACGTGCTGGGGGCCCGGCTGGCTGGCAAGAGCTCTGCAGAAAGCGACCCGGGGGTGCTGGTGGACCCCCAAGTTCAACAATGGTTCTGTAAGGGGCCATTAACATGGGTCTTGCTTTGTTTTGGCTCTGGTTACAAGCCTGCATCTCCTCAGGGGCAGGAAACCTTCAGCCTTGTTTCAGACAAATCTGCTCCCTTTTTGTGCTGCTTTGGGTAAAGATTTTGTGGATTATTTTTTTTTCATGTGGACTCAGCCATGAATGTGGGAGGAAACATTCTGATTTTGGCTGAGGCTTTAAATGTATGACTACTTCATTCCCATTGGCAAGCCAGTCGTCAAGCCCAATTTCTTTATACCAAAATCACCGAGTTAACTACTGTCTTTGTGCAGTTGGATGTGGAGGTGGATATTGAAGAGCTGGCACATTTCTGCGTGTGGCTGCTTAGCTGTGCTGTTTGTGCAATTTGCGTGTGTTCTCTCTAAAAAGGCATAATTAGATCTATTAGAAGAAAAGGACCATAGACGGGCATCAGTATTTTTATTGCGTAAGTCTAAAAAGTGTAGGCCTTCACTTCTTTTAAAAGCCTTCTCGAGACTAGTTAGCCAAAGTTGAATGTGTCTGACCTTGCAGTGAAATATTCATTATGTCCCTGCCACAAAAGGTGATTAAAAGTAAGTGGGGAACAGTGATCGTACTTCTGGTATATCAAAATCTGTGCTGAAGAGCTCCCCCGGTGGTGCACAAGCAGGGCAGTAACCCCAGCACGCGCGGGACGGACGCGCGGGTGTTGGGTGAGCACGGGGGGATGCCACAGCTCCCGCGTGGCAGCAGCTCGGGGACGGCCGGCGCTGAGCTGGTTTCCAGTGCCCACTGTGGGGCTGAGCTGGGTCCCTTCCTCGGCTGGAGAAGCAGCCCGGCAGCGTGTCCCTGTACCCCAGGGCAGGTACTCTGACTGCTGGGGCCGTGCTCGGAGGCACCAGGGCTGGCTGGCCACTGCTCCTGCCTGGAAGGTACATAGGTGCTCAGTTACAGCGTTCCTTGTCTCAAGCTGTGCTCGAGCTACCTGACGCTTGGAGAAGCGGCTGTAATGAGTCAAGTTAAAAGCACGTTATACCTGTATCCTGTTTCCCTTGGCAGCTGGTAGCTCAAGACCCGGTGAGCGTGGGTAAGGAGGTGTGGAGAGGGTAGTCCACACTGGTGAGTCCTCCAGCCTCTCTTCGGTGTTGGCTGAGATGGGCAGACTGAACGTTGTCTTTGTAGCACTGCAGGGAGGGACTTGCTAGTGCTTAATCAGGAAGAAAAGAGCCATGTAAACAACCAGCCCTGGATTAAGACCATTGCTGCTATACCAATAGAATTTTTAAGAGTTACACTTAATTAAAAGCTCCCTGGACTAGCTCACTTGAAGAAAGATCAGGAAGGACAATTTTCTTCTGAAGAGCAGGGATGAAACTGTCATATCATGAATGTGAAAGACAGTTTGGAAGTGGTAGAGCAATGTAAGCCATCAGGTTGTGAGTGAGTCCTGTTAACCTCTGGTCAGAATTTGTCTGTCTTGCCTGTTTTGTGTCACATTTTAAGCAATTCTAACGCAATGAGCTGCCAGGTTTTGCAGCCTGCAAGCAGGTTTTTCCAATGACAGTGATCTTCAGCCAGTAGAGCTTTTCAGGTGTCCTTCTCAACAGCATGGAGGGAACAGTCGCACGAGAGGCAGGTTTTATGTCTGTAGAGTGGTTAAGGTACACTGCTTAGAGCAGATCTGGGTGACAGCATGGGGACGAGCATTGGTGTTTTGGATTTGCAGACTTTTCCCCATTTTTGGATTGACTGTCATTTGGAGCTAGTCATTGTCAACTGTTAAGGCAAACTTCTGCTTTGTAACTCATTTGATGCTAAATATCAGTGGAAGTCTTTCATGTACCTAATACCAAGAGCACCGGAGTTGATGGGAAAATCATTGTGATTTTGCTGAGCTGAATGAAAACTTCCTTTGATCTGTCTTTTAGTCTCAGTAAGTTGAGCCAACGCTTCTGAAAGATCAGAGAATTAATGCTGGTTTTGAGTCATCAGGGGGAGTATTTTACCACTCTGTGCCAGGTTAGTTCTACTTTCTTCTTTCACGAGTCATTGTAAATATGATACCTTCCAGAATTCAGGGCTAAAAGCACATGTTAAAATCGCATGTAGCGTGGGTTGGTGGTAGGTGATACCTTTCTTTACAAGCCTGCTAATTTAACTTGCTTTAACCCTCTTACAATTCCGAGCCTGGAATAAACCTTTCTTTTAGAGCTAGAGGCGCTAAATCTTGCCAGTTTCTGTGCTGGCATTGTCACAGATGAATCTGCTGGGAG
This sequence comes from Limosa lapponica baueri, assembly GCA_002844005.1. Classification (NCBI taxonomy): domain Eukaryota; kingdom Metazoa; phylum Chordata; class Aves; order Charadriiformes; family Scolopacidae; genus Limosa; species Limosa lapponica. The sequence goes on from KZ506220.1 coordinate 288,774, forward strand.
CTAAAATGAGAGAAATGAGAGGCCATCTCTTTTTTTTTTTTTATGGCTAGCGTGCTTAAAGGTCTCTCTGAAATGCCTGAAATAGCTGCAATGTAACCTTTTGTCTTCCCTTGGAAGTGGAACGAAAATACCTGTATTTCCACTTTGCGGTTCACTTGCTCCTGACATTTGAGTCAGCTTTGACACGCTGGAAGCGGCAGCATCTCCTGGCAGACGGCAGTGAGGGTGAGAGCAGCTTTGGTATCTTCCTCCCCGCCCCTTCCTCTCCTGAAAAGGTCCTGCCAAAATGTTTGGCATGGCCTAGTAATGTTGCATTTTTCCAGAGGCTGGAGAGTCTGATCCAGATAATGCAAATGTTAATAATAGCAAAGGTGGAGAGTAGGAGTGCAGCTGGCCACAGAAACCCTTGAGATGCTTCAAGGAATTAAATCTGTTCCACTGAAAGATTTCTTTAAAGAGGGGGAAGCGAAAAGAAACTGTATTAGTCCTTTTCACCTGTGCAGGTGTAGAATTCATTTGGTGTTTGAAGGTGGGCTTTCATTGCTGTAGCACTGCTCTGAGCAGGCTTGGCATAGGCTCCTGCCTGTGAAGGAGATGCCTCCAGAGCTGGTCTTAACCATGTTAATGAGGCAGTTGCATCTGCTGCGGTGAAATTGGACATACATGTTGGCAGAACACGCGGAAGTATTTTGCTTTGATTTTTCTGTGATGTTTATAGCATATACCAAAACCTGAATGATTATGTGTTGGTACCTCTGCATGGTTCTTAATTTTGGAGAAGTCTTGACCTCTACTTTATAGCTTTGATTCAGACAACAGTGTAAACTCTGAGTTACTGGCATCTTCGAAGAGGGATGGCAGAGATTTCAGTGGCAGTTGGTTGTACTGCAAAACAGTAGAAACATTTCTGAAAACCAGTCACTCAACTCTAAGCCACTGCAGTTTCCTAATAAACAAGGAAAATTATCTAATCTTTGATATTTACGTCTGTGGTCCTTACACTGTGACCTTCTACCTTTGCAGAAGAACTACTGGTTTTTATATTCACAGCAATCAGTGAGCAGTACTTCTAGGGCAGCAGTAATTTAGAGGTTGCCCATGGGTGGTAATGAAGATGCTTGATTCTCATGTGGGTATATTCAGGAAGACGTTTCTTAAAAAGTAATTGGAAGGAGAAAGGGATCTGTCGCTCGTTAAGAGGGTGGTATCTGTTTATCTGTCACTTGACTGCAATTCTCTCTTATCTACAGGATTAATATTTGAGCTTTCAGGAACAAAAAACTGTGTGCATTAGTTTTGCTTGTCAGCAGTATTAAATATAAAGCTGTAGGAAGGAACTGTTTCAACAGGATGTGGATCTGAGAAGGAGCTGATGTTGAAAAACCACCTTCTGGTATGTCTGTGAACATGCCACCCTGGCAGAGTACGAGCATGTGAACCATTAATGGATGCAGGGTTGGAAATAGTGAATGTGTTTTGGTGTGCCGGAGCATAAAATCTTTGGCTGATGAACCCTCTGAAATGGCCATTGTTATTGTGCATGGGGAAGGCACGGGAAAAGGTGGGCCTCCCTCCTTCCCTCCCCACTTGTGCTCCAGGGAAGAGGAAGACAACTCTTAATGCCTTTGAGTGACCTCAGGGTTCTGCTCGCACCCCCTTTTCCTTGCCCCGAACAAACGAGAGGATGGGCTGTGTAGGTCTGGTTTAGGCTCTTGAGGATTCTAGGAGGGGGGTTGTACATCTCATGTTTTGTAGGGACTCAGACATAGTGCCTTTTTTGTCCCTGATTATCTTAAAAATCTTGTTAAGTTGCTCCTTGGCGAAGCGTAATTCATACACAAACACATTGCCAGCCTCTCTGTTACTTTATTAACAGTGTGCTGGAGCAAGTTCTTATGTTCTTTGGTGGCACAAGTGGCCTGTGGTTTATTGTTTAAATTGTGGGACTACTAAATGAAGAATCGATTTATAGTGCATGTGTCTTTACCATGCACTTTTACCAGAAGTAATCCTTTTACCAGAATAATAGCGTTGGCTACCTTTATAAAACTAAGCAGCTGGCATTCTAAGCGTGAGTGATTCCTAACTGCTATCTCTGCACATTGCCTTCAAAGGAGTCTTAAGTGTTTTGCTACATTATAAAGCTTTTGTTAAAGTACTTTCCCCGATATTACCCTCGATGTTTTTCCCCTTCTTCAGCCCGCGGGTGGTTCATGTTCTGCATGTGGGCAGGCATTAGGCACGGGGGCTGACTTGCTCAAGACCTGGTAATGCGACCGAGGAGGCTGGTCTCGCCCAGGATGTCCGGTCTCTCAGCCAGTGCTTGAGCCACCACACTGGGGTCCCCCAGAGGGGCAGCGAGGAGAGCAGAGATGGCACCGTTCAGCTGACTCCTTCTTGGCTTCTGGGTAATGCTGGGAATAGGTTTGGAGGGGTTAGGGAAATCATTAGGCAGAAATCAGTAAAACCTATTATCATACTACATTGGTTTTTACCCTGTAATGCTGTCCTTGGCTTAAAAAATAGGCTGTAGGTCTCTTACTTTGCCCAGTGTCCCTTGTTCCTATTAAAGTAGCAGTTTCTCTCCATCCAGTGTGGCCTTTCTTGCTGAACTGAATGGTGCAGACTCCTTCTCCGGAGTACTGTGGATGAATTCAGTGAATTCCTTGGGAATGCCACCTGCCACTCCTTGCTCTTTCATCAGAAGTAGACGGCTTTGGGCTTCCCCTTCTCTAAAATCTTAGGTGCAGAACCTCAACAGAAGTTTGACTCACTTCAGACGTACTTGAAGCGTTTTTTTCCCCCCTCATCTCTCAGCTGTGCTATTTAATATGCTGAGTCTCTCTGGTTTTGTCTTGCAATTTGCTCTTTCAGCCATACTCCGTTTCTGCTTTGCATAGAGTACTGGCAGTGTCAGGGTTGTGGCCGGGTGGGGGGCTTTATAGCTATACCTATATCTTGTCCCTAGTTTTTCTTTTGGACTTCAGTAGAATTCTGGGTGGATTTTGGAGTAGGAAGAGGAAGAATTCTGTCTTGAAAACTATAGGTATCCTTTCCATTAAAAATAGTATTGTTTTCTGGTCTTTTTAAAGTTTTTTTCCCTGTATTCTACCATCTTACCAATGTTCTTTGCATTTAATTATTTCTTGTACATGTTTTTTTTCCATTCTTGCACTAGTTCTCCACTCTGACTTTTTAAAAATTGCTCTGTTATATTACAATAAGTAAATACACCTGTTTCTCCAGGTATTGGGTGGTCATGCCAAAGCTGTTCTTTTGGATCAAATTATTTACTTTATTACTGTTGTCTTCCTCTTTGAATGTGTTCCAAACCGCGGTCCCCTTGAATTTTACACCCATTCCGGTTTCTCATGAGTTCCTCTTTCTGACGGGATTAGCTGTGAACACCCGGAGCTTTATCTCCTTGTTTGCTCTGCTGCTTGTTGCTGCTGAACAATGATGCTTTTAAAGTATCTTAATCCTCCTGTGGATATAAATCACGTGCTAGGGTTCCCAGTTCCCGTAGTGTGTGGTTTTCCAGTGTGTGGCTATTGCCTCTCTGGTCTTTCTTGCTAAACTGTTTGCCTTGAAACATAATCCATTTTCGGATAAATTTCTGCAAATTATGTGGGATTTCTCAAACCAAGTTGGACTGTTTCTTAATAAAAATCATTCTTTCCCTAAAGCAACTGAAAAAAAAGCAACAAAAAAAATTCTTTTGCCAAATAGGAGGAATGGGAAGCATCTCCTACCTGAGACCCGTGCTAACGGTTGTTTGCATCTCTATGATGAGCTATTAAATTGACCTATTTGTGGAATAAAAAAAAAAAGTGAGGGTTCCTTAGGTAATTGTACTTCACTGTTAATGTTAAGGGTTTGAGATGTACAAATACAGCATAAATAATAGGTATTTGAAATATTCTCCAAAAAGTCACAATCTTTTCCGTTTTCTTTCGTTAAAAGTAATTTTTCTTCCCTATTTCCACAGTTCTGTGCTGTTTGTAACAACTACTCCAGTTGCAGATAAGTCAGCTCTGAGCTGGGTTTCAGTGGTAACTTCAGAGTTAATTTTATTTACATGGAGCTTCTGACAGAAAATGGGAGATGTGATTTGTGTGTCAGTGAAGGCTGTGATTCACTAGGGAGAAAATACAAGTAGTTTTCATGGCCTCGCGTCTCCCAGCCCGACTGTGGGCGCTGGGAAGTGGGTTCTGCAGTGTAAAGGCTGGGAATTGGCTTGAGACAAAAGCATCCCTTGACCTACCAGGGTCCTGTCGTGTTGTAGGGCATATCTATGGAGACCTCACTGGCAGAAGCTCTTACAGCTCTTATAAATAAAAAGAGCAAAAAGACGGGTAGATTGGCTATGAAGTTACGTTAGCGTTGCCTCATACGTTCACAATACTTCACGGATTGTGCCTAGTTCTCCACTCATACTGTTGTAGAAATGCAATTTCTTCTACGTAAAGATCTTTTTCAAAAATACGTTCATTCATTTTTTCGAAGTTCTTCATGTTTGCTGTCATCTCTCTCTTCGTATTCTAGCATCCCACTTCAGTGATTCTGATTAACTTTTTCTTTATCTCTGCTGTCTGCTTGGAGGTGGGAATCTGGTGTGTAATAAAATAGTGAAAATGCCCCCGCTGTGTTTTTCTGTATAGTATTTTCTGGGTGCTAATGTCTTGTGAAGCTTTTATTCCTGTTTGCAAGACCTAGTTGAATAACTAATCACCTTTGGAAAATGTGGGTGATTTAGTTGTGTTTCAGAGTGGTATGTGAGTGACTAGAGAGATGTGGTCATTGGGTCTGCTTACAGCTGTCCTCTTGTCCTCTGTGGTGTTCTGCTAGCCAGGCCTCTGGCTTTACCTTGCCGTTGTGGCCGACACACTGAGCATCATCAAAGTGCCCTTGAACTACTCTGTTCCCTGCTTTGGGCAAGGAGAGGGAAGCCAGGATGGTGTCCTCGGGCGCCATGTGCTTCGCCAAGGTTGGACCCGAAGCTTGGAATCCCTCTTGCATTTTGTGTGTGAAGGCTGTGGGTGGGCCCATGGCCGTGTCCCCACGTGGACATGGTGGGCCGGTGGGTGGTCTGGTGTGAGGGGAGGGCGCTGGGCAGAGGCTGTGGCCATGGAGGACGGGCTGGTTCTGTTGGCAGCCTGGTGAGGTGGCCATTTGCACGGTGGCGGTTTGGCCAAGGGGACAGGGTCCCTGGGGAATGAGCTGGAAGGTGCTCGAGTTCCCATCTGTTGTTGGGTGAGCTCCAGGTAAACAAGAGCAAGCGGTTTGACCTGTGCCCAGGACGTCTGAATGACTGAAGAGGAGGAGGAAATAAAATCTGTGTGCACCAGTCTGACCTTGCAGGCTGCAGCCCTGAACCCTGCCTGGGCTTCCAGTGCAGACTGGCGGCCATAAGCCCCAAGAGAAAAAGTTCCTTCACAAGAACTTCTTGATTAACGTTGTCAACTTCTGCTTTAACTTCAGTTACATTTGTATCACTTCAGTTTTTTGAAACAGTTTAAAATAGCCCAGCTTCCACAGACACTTACATTTAAATGAAAAATAAAATAAAATAAAAATAATTACAAGCTGGAACCATGCTCACTGTTGTTTGTGTACATCTTTCTTCCCATTTCCAAGAATTGCATCTCATATCCAATTTCTTTTGCAGTTTTGTTCAGTGGAGGGACTGCTGTATGTCAGCCATGCTAAAGGGCAAGTGATGGAGGCAAGTACTAGTTTATATATTCATAGTTATCTAATACTGTTTTTGCCAGTTTCTCCTTTTGAACTGTTTTGTTTCCCAGTGCTGCTGTGAAATAATTGCACAAATTAAGGACTATATTAGCATGCTCTGGGATGTAATAATTTTAAAACGTCTGCTCAGTGTGACTGTATATGGAATTGTTAATTTTGTTCCTGATGTGCTGTATTCTTGTATGAATAAGAAATGTGTGGTTTTGAACTTCATGCTATAAAGTGCTCTATTTTCTCCCTCAAACAGAGTATAAAGGTTGTCACAGAATGTAAAGGTTGTTATAAGTGGGAAGAAAGCAAAACTTGAATCCTAATCCAAATAAATGTGCTGATTAATTCTGCTGATTCACAGTTCTTCACATTTATGAGTATTTTTTGTTCCCTGAAAGTAGATACTAGGACAAGACTAGACAAGTCTTCACACCAGGTACGCAGTTTGAAAAGCCCTTTCGAGCTCACAACAGACTCGCCATATGGAAATATGACTAGGCAGGTGAGCACGCTCCCCATAGGAGTCTCTTAAGATCCTAAAGATAAGAGTCAGTGTGATTTCAGAAACCAGCCACAGAATATTTGGGGTAGGAGTGACTTGTCTGTGAGCTAACTTAGACTGATTTGTTCCAGGTTGGTTTGTAAATTGACCAGCAGAGAATGCCGGGAGCTCTCGTTAGACTGCAGGGGTGTTCATCAGCATCAGCCATGTGGCCAGTGGTAATTTGGATAGAAAGTGTGCAGGAGATCAAAAATATACTGGTTAGGGAGTATATTGGGCATCTTGACTATGAACTACTGTTCCTCAGTGAGTCCTGACTGAGGAATGAATACTGAGGGAATTAGCTAAAATGAAAAAGGCAGTTATGGGTCAACTGTCAGGTTTGTATTTTATACGCCAAATAATTTTGGGACTCTTGCTTTTTAGCCAGGGAGGTATGTTCACTGAACCATTTGGAAAATCTAGTTTTACCTTTTTTTCCCCAAAACTTAAATTGAGTGGAGACCTGCAATTCAACTTTCTGGAAAACCTGTTACATGAGAAAAAAAGAAATATTAAGAAAGAGTGAGCTCAAAAGTCAAAGCATAATATTAGTCATGCACTAAATGTTGGTTGCACATTTTTTTGATTCCACCACACAATTTCTACATGAATATGGATAAATATATTATCCTGGGATGTCGTTTATTACTTTGCATTGAATGTGTTATTGATTAAACTGGCCAATATATTTAGCTTATAAGATGTTCATAGTACTGAGATAAAATCCTGTATGATTCCATTATTTTGCTTTCTCTAAGTACTGAATTTCATCTTGGCTCCAGCTGATAGCAACGACATTTGGGGGAAAAAAAAAAAGGTGTGAGGCAGCTCTTCTGATATTTTTGGATGCCAATTTGGAAAGCATTCTGGAATATCTGTTTAACCCATTGTGTCAGGTTTCAGATGCACAAAATCGAGAGCGCTCTAATTGTAACCTCCATGCATTATGTTTCTGCAGCTGTTTTAAGATAAAAATGAATGCTCTCAAATCCCAAACATATCAAACATATGCTGCATTTCAAATAAAATTTTTATTTATTTTTTTTTTTAAAGCCAGTCTGCTTTCTGCCAAGATTGAGGTAGACCTCTCTGATCTGGTTTCTGTATTTATAGAAGCCTAATCAAAACTTTCTCCTGCAAGAAAACAATGCTCAGCTTCCGAGCGTGTGATCTCATGGCACTGATGTGAAGCTGTCCCATAGCATGCCCGTCTGTCCTTCCCCCGCTGTGGTTCTGCAGGAGCTGTACAGAGCCCACGTGTCGGTAGAGCCGCTGTCCTGCCCCGCTGCTCGGTGAGCTTCAGCTCTCCCGGAGACGCTGCCTGTCCCCTCTGCCACCCACACACGCTGCTGCTCCCGCTCAGATCGGTTGCTTAATCTACCTTTAAAAAGGCATTTTTGTTTTCCCTGAGAGCTTTGGACAGACTATGCCAATTGAAACCGTTGCACTTGCCTGTTCTTGCTTGGAGACAGATTTTCACATCTAGTTTCCAGTGCCATCAGCGGATGCTGGCAGTAATAAGCCATTTCTTACTATTTGGAAATGCATAACTGATTTGGAAATGTTCTGTTTTCTTGCATATATTAAATACTGTGAAGTTAGGCTTTCTGCAGGAAAATCAGGTAGGCAGAGCAGACATTACTTTTGAAGTACAAATTATCAGGCCCTTGTGGAGGGACAGAATTAATTCTGCCACAGAGACTAACATGCTCCTCAGAAGTTAAACCTCGTGTGCTGTTAGATATTATTACGGGCTTGTTCACAATAAACCAAACCCTACTGGTTTCTCCTTGCTTCTCCCCCTTTTGAACAGCTTTTTTACCTTTCTTGCTTTCCTTTCTGCTGGGCTTCTTCCCCCAGGGGGTGACTGACTTGTCTCCTACGAGCTTTGGAGCTTTGGCTTCTTCCTTCGCACAGCCTAGGTGCAACTAATGCCTCACAGAGGGATGCTTGGACAACCCATACCTTTTGTTTTGTTAATGGCATGTTTTGCGCATTGGATTTTTTAACCCACTACTTTCTGCATGGATGTATAATAATGACTCTTTTGTTTAACATTAGATAAGCATGAGATCACCGTGGCACAGCTGCATGTGTAGTCACTCTTGAAGCAATTGCACACCTAATTGGCTGACAATCTTGGCGTTTTTAAAACAAACACAAGCCTTTTAAAGACAGGGGACGTATTTATGTATGAATAGTCAAATAAACCTGTTGGGTGTCATCAATGGAGCCCTCTGGCACTGAACAGCTGTGTGATGACCCTGATCCTGGAGGCAAATCCCAAGATCAAGAGACCAAAAAGCAACATGAATCAGAGCAGAAATTGTCCAAAATAACCCATAATGCTTTGGAGAACATTAATGTGATTGGTCAAGGCTTGAAGCACCTTTTCCAGCATCAGCGCAGGAGGTCGTCAGTCTCTCCGCACGATGTGCAGCAAGCTCAGGCTGATCTGGAGCCTGACGTGGATCTGGAAAGCCAAAGCGTCTGTGCTGAAATTGATGGTGTCTCCACCCACCCCACAGCTCTGAACCGGGTGCTCCAGCAGATCAGAGTGCCACCTAAGATGAAGAGAGGGACCAGCCTGCACAGCAGGCGGGGCAAGGCGGACGCCCCGAAGGGGAGCCCGCAGATCAGCAGGAGGTCTGCCCAGGACATTCAGTCAGGCCGGCCTAGATCCTCATCGACTACGGATGCGCCCACAAACTTATCCGTGATGGAGATTGCTTCTTCTATCTACGTAGGTGGAGAGGAGGCCACGGCAGCAGCAGTAAGTTACTCAGATTTACCTATGGTGTTTATCGTCTCCTTGTATGTTTTCTTAAGCCTTTTGAATCTTGTTTTTAAAAGCAAGTTCCTTACAGCAGACGCTAATGCTACTGTGTTCAAAAGCTTCTTCGGTGGTGAAGCAAAGAGCTTAAAAGATGCAAGCATTAGTCATTTTCTCACATGGCAGGTGGCTTATTTTATATGTATTTGATGAGTGAAATGAGAGCTGCTTTTGAAACACGTTGGGTTGGTTGGATGGCACACTGCCGTCAAACGCGGGGCCAGAGCAGTCCTCCTTAGCAGCTGTTATCTGGTTCCTGCAACAAAGCCTTGCGTTTACGTAGATGGGTTTTTCCTTCCCCTCTTGCTTTATTGTGTATCTTATAAAAGTGAGAGTGAGTGGTGCCGTTGAAAGGCTCTGGGAACGCTGGCTCTAGCCTGCGACTGAACTGCTGTGCCAGGCTGAGTGAATCTGATTCAGATCAGCCGGGCTCCTCTGCTGATACGGGGTCACTGCTGTCTCCTCTGGTTTGTCTGCCTGCGTGGAGAAAGCGTTCACCGAGAGGACGGTCTCTGTTCTGTGGCATGTTCTTGCAAATCTGTGCATATCTGCTTATAGATGATACCACGAAATAGTGTTTCTTTTACCATCTCTTCTTTCCCAGATCAATACAGTTGAAGCACTCATTTTTTTGAAAAACTAGGTTTCTGATTTAATTTTAACCATAACCTGTGTTTTCCTAAAAATCTTTGCAGGCTTTTTCATTGGAGGACAAACCCTTTGATAAAGATAGAAATAATTGTGAAACTGATTTCTGGTTCGTATGCTCTTAATTAAAGAGGGTCTGACCATGACTCGTGGACCAAGAGAAACAATCCTGCTAGTGTTTGATGCTGTTGAGACAGCGCGGCCCTGAAGCTTACATAGATCTTTTGCTGTGAAAATTTGTTCTCACATACTGCAGTTTCTTTGATGTTAGCTAGATGACTGAATAAGATGGCTGAATAAGATCTCCTCAGTCATCTGGAGGTTGCTTCACCTTGCCTTTACTGCAGGATTGTTCCCTTGTTGTACGTTGTCTTCCTCTCCTTGAAGCCTACTTTGAAATGCTCTAAGTGAAAAGTGTTTCAGAATGTTCGGTGGTATAATGTGCTTTCAGTGTATTTCCCTGATAGTCATCTGGAAATTAGCATATCTTGCATTTATAGATGGTAATTACAAAGTACTAGCATAAATTACAGTATCTTTATAAGGCAATGAGTGAAGTCTCCTCTTGGGAGAAGCATTGGAGGACTCTTCCTGGAGCTGTATCTGAGGTTTTTGTTTCTTACCAACAGTTAAGAGAAGCGGTAGTAAAGTAGTTGGGAAAAAGCGGATGCTCCCCTGGGATGGGTTAACTTTGCAACTGAGCCGTGCCAGTTCAGGTTTATCTGCTCACTGGCTCTCTTTGCATTGTCAGTGAACTCGTGATCTTTGTTTCAGGAGAATTCAGGGGAAAGTTGACAGTTTTTCGAATTTGTGCCCAAATCCAGCGACTTAAGTTTAGGAAGTAAAGTCTGGTTTGTTGGTTTAAAACTGTAGTTCCTTTACTTTGTGTACGAACAGGGAGATTGAACAGGCCTAAGAAATTACGTAAGTAATATGGGAATGTGGCAAAAGACCTGGAGTGAGCTGTCCTTTCTCCCTTCTGTCCGCTGGTCTGACAAAATATTACCACCTTTGCCTGGACCCGTGGTCTCCAAGGTGGGGTGTGCACAACACATTCCCTTGGAGTGTGGGAAGAAAGTATTTTTTGGTACCGTTAATAAGTAAAATAATATTTGAAATTATGTCTCTTTATCTTTCTTTTCCTTTTCAATTTCAATTTTTGTGTATGTTTTATAATGTACCTCATATATTAGTTCAGTTGTACATGTATATAATTTATAAATAGATGTACATGTATTGACAGCCCATGCTCGAGTTTTTTACCGGTAGGTGTGTGCAGTCGAAGCTTGGAAACCACTGGCCTGGATGAATTGATCACTGGGCAGGAGTGACTGGAAAAACAAGAACTACTAACCTGGCAGTAACTGCATTCTGCTACAACGTCTGCTGTGTGCGAGAACAAATTTAGGAGTCAGATTTTGGTAGATGTGGCCTTTGATTACTGAGAAGCAGCAACTGCGGCTCTTCCTCCCATTGACAGCGTCCCATCCTGCGGGGTGGTTTCTGCGAGCGGTGGCTCTTCTGCCACTAGGCCGAGCCGTGGTCTGGGAGGGGAGGAGAGCGGCTCCCGGTGCCCTTTGCCGTGCCCGCAGCTGCTGAGCCAGGGACTGGAGGAAAAGGGACTGTTCGGGCTTTGTCCCCTCCGTGTTGGAGAGAGAAGGGAGGGGGCTGAAAGAGGAAAACTAAATGTATGTGAGGAAAGGCCTTTTTGGGGGGCTAAACCCTCCAGAAACCTCCGTGCCCAGTTGTCCCTCTGTAGAGTTTGATGAATTACCAGCTGCTTTTTAATATTTGCGTATTGCAGCATTTTCCCGGCAGGCAATAAAGATGTATTCTACGGTCTGAAGTGACATAACCAAGGAAACGCTGCCTTGGTTTTGGTCACGCTTTGGGGAAATACACCTTTGTCTGATGTCTCATTTGGACATTTTGGTCTGGTGGAGGAGCTTTGTACAGCGTTTATGGTATGCCCCAGCTCACCTCAAAGTTAGGTCTTGCCCAAGAGATTTTCCTTTGTGGTAGCGAATTGGTGGGGAGAGAAGGGCAGAGAGTGTGTTCCTGCTGTTCCTTTAGCATTATTGTAATTTCAGTGTTTGAGTGTTTATGCTTGATTATTGGCATTCGTTAAATATAGCATTCTGCCCAGAGATACGACAAAACAGGACCCTTCCTGACTCCGTGGCCTTCGGTGGGCTCAGGGGCCGGGCTGCCCTCAGACCCCCCGCCTTCTCCACGTGACCCAACGGCAAAACCCTCGGGTGGGAGAAGCTGCAGTTTGTGTCAGAGATCTGACGTGCCTGAGCGTGGGCTCCAGCCGGGCAGGGCTGGCTCTGCGCTTATTTACAGATGGCAAATTACGAGATAAATACGGCGGTAAATCCAAGATGCAGTTAGATGACCTGTTGCTTGCCTTTTTCAGCATTTCGCAGTTGTACTTTCAGGTGATGTAAATTTTTTTTCTTTTATGAGAGAGACTGTGGGATTAAGTAATCTCAAATGTAGTCTTTCCCCAATCCCAGTCCTGCCTGAAACGTTCTCACATCCTCAGGGAAGATGGGCATAAATTGTAAATGGCGCTCTAACCAGCTTCAGCTGGGATCAGAGTTGATCGGCGTCTGGAGGAACATCTGGTTTCTGCCCAAGGATGGTGATGTCAAGAGATGCTCTAAATAACCAAGAGGGTTAAAAAAAAATTAGGGGTTAAAAAATGGGAGTCCCTATTCCTCCCCCTCGAGAAGAGCTCAAAAGACTGACTTGCGCAGTGTTGCTATGAAATCTGCACAATTTGGGGAGCTGCACTAGTCTCGTGAGTGGCCTTGGACTTACCTTGCGTAGGAAAGATGGGAAAAAATGGAAAATACAAATGGCTGGGGGTTTTTTCACAAAGAAGGGTGGAATGTTGTCTGTTCCATGTCCTACAAACAGCACCGTGTGTGTTGCGGTGTTAACACCCTATTGTGCAGTCGTTCCAGCCCAAGACACGCTGTCTCAGCCACAGCCTCTGTCCATAGGTGTTGGGCTTCAAGTGTGTTGATTCCGCTTGAAGTTACAAATTTACGGCAGAGAAGGGGCAGGTGAAGTGCAGATGCTTGTACAGCCCCGAGTAACGTATGACAGCTTGTACTGACTTCACAGTGTAACCATGGAATGCATTTAAAAGTCAGCTGTAAATTTTAAATCGCTGGTAGGATCAGTAGCAGATGATGATTCAGTGAAGTCAGGAGAGCGTGATGCAGCTGTTTGTTAAATCAGTGCTATAAAAGACATGGGTGCGTTTGGCACGTGAGGAGCCAGCGTGGCATTGTCTGCCACACTCATCATTTTCAACTAAATCAATGAATTGCTAAATTGCTCAAAGTATTTGTTCAACAATTTGTATTGCAAAATTAGTCACAACACGATTCAAATGATGGAGTCAGTAAAGAGGCAAGTAAAATCTGAAATTTTTAGAGCAAACTTAAATGCAGCAGGTGTGAAGTTAAATGTGAATTCAAACTTTAAACACTTTAAGTTATGAGGCATCTGAATTTGTTTCACATAGTGTTACTTTAACCTTAAATTTTCCTAATTTATTTAATCTCATTAAGACTAAATTATTTAATGAAGTTTAAGAAGTCGAAATAATTTATTTAAAGTGTCTGGCAGATAGGATTCACTGATCAGGGTAGAGAGTCCTCTAGACCCCTGGGTTCTACTCGAGTTTCTATTGATTGTGATACAGCAAACCTTCACTTGATTATTTTTTTTGTTGTTGTTCATTTTTTTTTCATATTTACTGTCTCAAGACTTTGCCTATTGTCTCCTTCAGCTCTTCTGAATCTTATCTTTTAAATAAGTTTGGCACTTTTATTCCCCCCCCAATGAAACACTACCAATTTCACTTCCTTGATTTTGGTGTTTGCTGATGACAGTGAAGAAACACTGACTAACCTTGCCTCAGAAGGGAGTGTTTCCTTTGAAATTCTTTCAGAATTAAATAAATCCAACTATAATTAGAAAATATGACTGAGCTACAGCGTTGATCCATCTGTTGTGAACATACGGGCTATACAAACTAGAAGGACAAAGAACATATATGAAGGGAAAAGTGATTTAATAATAACAAAAACTGCATAACATAGGAGCTGCAGGCAAGCAATGTCATTCTCATTTTTCTGATTCATGTTTTCTGTCATCATTTGACCTGCTGGCACCGCCCGCTGTCACGGGGCAGCCTGGTTTTGGGTGCAGGAGATGCTGGAGATGCAGGAGATCTGCCGGATCTCGGGGAGCTCCTCTGCGCCCCTTGGGTTCTTTGTGACAAACTGCACTTTCCTTTTCGTGCTGTAACCCTCTTACACCCCCCCAGGAGGGTCAGGAGATCAGTCTCCTCAAAAACTGTTTCCTCAGCCCAAGAGGGGGTTTTGTTTAGTTGCTTTGGATTATTTTTCCCCTCCCCATGTTTTACGTGTGGATGCTGCAAAGTTTTGGAGGCGAGTTTCTGGGACAAGTTCCCCAGGAAATCGGTCAGGCTGGAGCTGCTTGTGAAGGCAGCAGAGATACCTGCTTGGTGTGATGGTGTCATTCAAAAGAGGTTCTCTTACCACACCAACAAACACGTAATAGAATCTCTTCTGTGTCTTTGTGTGGCACTAGTTCATGTGAAGAACGGGGTGAAGCCTGGGGGAGCTGCCAGAGTTTACCAAGGAGGGGATAGTCCCTTCCAGGTGAAGGTCAGAGCTGGGGTGCTATTTGAACTTTGCTTGTAAATAGGTGACCTCAGCTCCTGTTTGTCTGGTTCTCCGAAACAACAAGCACTGGCCCAGCCCGGTGCTGTGGGGCGCTGCGATCCCCTGGGGCCTGAGGAGACGGAGCACTGTGTGGCGCAAGGGAGAGTGAGTTCTTCATCCTCTGCACACAACATATTTTTAGTTCTCAGTATTGTTCCATTCTCTGTTCTCTCAATTTGTTGTTGAAATAGAAGGGCAAAATGTTATCCCGAAACCACAGATTGATTTGTTCTAACACCTCATTTACATCCATTTGCATGTGTAATAATCCTGCTGCTTGTTGTCAGGCTTTGTATAGAAACTGAGAAATGAGATTGTCATAGCATGGAAAATAGTGTAATAATTAAAGTCTTACCAAGATACTTCACTTGGTCTTGTATTTCAAGCAGTCTAAATTTAAATATTTTTGCATAAATCTTTTTCTGTGGAGGCAGCCACCGGGCTGAGAAACGAGGATCACCGTGGTTTGGAGACGATTGAGCCTGCGTGGGTCTCACTGTGTTTTACTGTGCCTTCAGAGCTTGCTGTGGGGTGGTGAGTCGTGTGTGAAGACACGGACAAACAGAACAATACTCAGGTTCCAGAGATACAGAAGTAGCAGTTCTCTGGTGAGAAATTGTGTCCACATGGGCTTTTCCCAGCGCCTGAAGGTGGTGATGGTGCCCCAGCACAGCCCCGCAGCCCGTGCCTTCTGGTGAAGGCCAACCTTTGCTTTCGTGAGGAGATGGGGGTCTGAAGGGCGTCCCGCTCCCTCCCGCGGGCGGGAGAATGTGGAGGAATCAACAGCGAAGGCGAGTGTCACCCTGAAGTCTGACCATAATTCTAGTAGAAGTGCTTCAGGCGCTTCCCAGCAGGAGCTGTGCCCCCCCCAGAGGGTGCCACGGCCGGAGCGGGACTTTCCCTGGG
Source organism: Limosa lapponica baueri (assembly GCA_002844005.1). Classification (NCBI taxonomy): domain Eukaryota; kingdom Metazoa; phylum Chordata; class Aves; order Charadriiformes; family Scolopacidae; genus Limosa; species Limosa lapponica. Next base: position 304,219 of record KZ506220.1, read on the forward strand.
GACAGGGGCGGAGGGCTCCATGCCCCCTGCCTCACTGCCTCTGTCTCCCCTTCCACATCTGAAACGTTATTGGTGTGCTATATCTGCATAATAAACATGCTTTAACCAGCCCTTTAGGTTAGATGGCCAGTCTGCAGAGCAGGAGTGTGGCCAACAGCCAGTCGGTAACAGTGGGGTGTGGGAGGAATAAAGTCAGATTACCTCAAAGAAACAAAGCTATTAAGAGTGTTAAAATAACGGAATGGGGAAAATGGAGGAAATCACCGTCTCTTTAATTGAAAGAAGGGTAAAAGACCTGTCCACTTCTGCTAGGACTGGCATTTGTATAGGCTTCCATGCTGGAATAATGAAGCCTTTTGACATTGTCATGGTTTTGTGGAAAAAATACAAAATCAATCTTACTGAAATAGAAATCATTACAAATATGTAGCACCTTGTTGTGCTTTTTTGATATTTATTATTTTTTTTTTTTTTACCAGGGAGATCCTTGCATGATTTGCTGTCATCTGGAGTTACACTCCAGGCACTGCTGTCAGAGCAAGGGGGTGGCAAGGTTCCTGTACAGTGAATTGCTCTGGAATATTTGGTGG
>KZ506221.1:3930-14973 GCA_002844005.1 Limosa lapponica baueri
GGGGCCGCTGCCCCTCGGCCCGGCCCGGGGACACCCTCCCTCTGCCGACACCGGGGCGCAGCCCGGGGCTCAGCACAGCCTCTCCCCCGTCCCGGCGTAGGGCTGCCCGTGCCCACGGGGAAGCGAGTGTGCCCACCCGGGGCTGTCTGCACCCACCGGGGACTGACCGTGCCCACCCGAGCGGGAGACCTGGATCTGCCCCACAAGAGCCCGGATCCCCGCCCCCGGGCCCCGGGCACCGACCAGGGACGTGATGGTGCCTGCAGAGAAGGGCCCCCCAAAGACACCCTGTCTCGCGTCCCCGTGCACCCCGTGCAGCAGGCGGCGGGTCGCGCTGTGACGAGGGGCCGGCGGGACACAAGCCCACCCAGACCGGCCCCATCCAGGGGGTTCCCCAGCCAGGCCCACAGGAGCGGCACCCGCCTTCCTGCAAAGTCCCGTGTGGGGGGCTCAGCCCCGGGCCCGCACAGAGCAGCCCAACGGAGAAACTGTCTGGAAAGCAGCAACACAAGGAAAAACCACTCAGCCCAGTTCAGGTTTCAGGAGAGAGACTTCCCCCAAGGAGAAAAGGTGAGAAGGCAACTGCGGTTCATCTCAGCTTCGGTGGTTCGTAAAAAACAACACGCTCTTGTCGCTGGCCTGCATGGGACCGTGTCAAGAGCAATGCAAAAGCTGGGTCAAGAGCAAAGAGCAAAAGCAGCAGAACCCAAACTGACCTGAATCCTCCGCACCTCAGAAGGGGTCTGGGCAGCCCCGGGCAGGAGCAGGTCCTACAGCTCCTTACAGAGAAAAGGAAGTCACTCAGATATCGTGATTGAGATCATGAAGCATTAGCAATCGCACAGGAAACAGTCACCTTGGTAACTGAGATGCTGAGAACAGCCCAGAAAATCTGGCACAGGGCAGGTTTCTCTGTTAAACTGGGTTAGTTCTGCCGGGCAGACACCTGCCTGCGGCACCCAGCTCCAGTGGGGCCGACCCCGGCGTCCGGCCCCAGAGCTGCCGCCAGGGACCACCGGCCACAGGGGCCACTAGTCCCCCAGGCAGGCCGGGGGTCCCGGCACCCTGAGGACGTGCAGCAATCACCCCTGCCCCCCTGCAGCCTGGTCGGGAGCCGTCCCTGGTGGCTGGAGAAGCCCAGGCCAGCCCCACAGCCCTGGGTGTGCAGCCAAGCCGGGAGCGCCCCACAGGGATATATGGGGGGTGCAGGGGGCAGGCCCTGAGCCGGGCGCTGGCCCAGAGGTGGGGGGGAGGGCGGTAGGCGGGGGGCCTCTCCCTGCCCCCACCCGCACACCTTATCTTCGGAGGCCTCGTTTAGCGCTGGCGGCAGGTGACAAGCTGTTGCACCTGGCCCCTGTGGCATGTCACCTGGGGAGAGGAGCTGACAAAGGGCCCTTGTCACCACGGGGCTTATCTGGGCCCCGCAGGGCAGGCGTGCAGGAAGCACCTCTCTCTTACGTAAAACACTGGCTCTGGACCCGCAGGCTGACCCCAGCCCTGCCAAAGACAACGCCTGTGACCGGGGAGCGCCCGGCTGCGGGACGAGGCCACGAACGTGGACAGGATGAGGGAGCAGAGAGCAGAGCGTCAGGCTGGACCCCAACGGCTGCTGTTCCCCCCACACCTTATGGGGCCTCTCGGTGTCTCTCGGCCCCCACCTGTGGGGCAGCAAGGGGGTTAGACAGCCGTATCTGCCAGGACCACCCACCCTCCTCTGGGATGCTGAAGGGATCTCCATCGTTTGGAGGCACCAGCACACTCCAGGAGACGGCCCGGGGTGGGCTGTGACTCCCAGCGCACCATCGCACCATCAGCTCCCCACGAGCTCTGCCCAGCCCAGCGATGGCCACATCCCCTGGGGCCCGCACTGTAGGCACGGGGGCCAAACTGCTCACTGCGGCCAGGAGGAGACCCCCCGTGCTCCTCCACACCCAGCACACGATGTGGCCTGGCCCAGCCACAACCATCAATAGAAAACTACTTTCATGGAAAAATCAGGTCAATTTTTGGCTTTCGGGTTGCAGAGATTGCACAAGCTCCCACGGTGATGCAACTGCCCATCTTCCCGAGCTTTCCGGGCGGCAGAGCAGCGACAGGGCTGCCCCTCTGCCCGCAGGCACCCCCAGCCGGGGGGGAGCTTGGGGACAGGACCGGGGGTGGCAGTGCTGCTCCCTGGCAGCCGCCGCGCTGCAGGCAAAAGCAGAGCAGTGAGCGGGGAGCCAGCGGAGGAAGGGCACAAGGGTCCCCACAAACAGCAGTGGCAGGCAGAGGACATCCAGAGGGACCAAATCAATAACAAAATGTTTACCTGGAGCACAGCTACCCGCTCTGTCCCTGTGCCCATGCCGGGCGAGCCCGCAGCCCCTCTGCTGTGCTGCAGGTGCCCCAACCCCCTGCAACGTGCCCTCTCCCAAAGCTGCGGCCGCAGTCCCCTTTCCCTGGTGTCCCTCCGGCCCCTCTCCTCCCCTGCCCGCCCCTCACCTGCTACCGGCAGGCTCCTGGGGAGGCCCCGGTGCCCCCACAGCTGGGATGGCAGTGGCCCAGCAGGGAGCTGCACTCCACAGGGTCCCGCCGGCTCCAGAGGCTCTATTCATAGCCACACTCCCAGACACAACATCCCGCTGTGGTCACACACAGGGGACTCAAGGCCCGGCCCCAACACCCTGACCTTGCCCGGCGGTGCAGCTGCAGACACAAACAGCGGCAGCTGGGGCTGGTTCTGTAACGTTATCTGCCTCTGACTGTGTCAGCCGCAGCCCTGACGCTGCCAGGTATCGACCCGCAGCCGCCACCGCGCTGCCCCCGCCGTCGCTGTCCCCCAACAACAGCGGCTGCAGGGACATCCTCACCCGGCCCCAGCACCGTCGGGTGCCTGTGGCACTCGGGGGCTCAGGCAGGTGACGCGCAGGGACACAAGCACACTCAAGAGCCCCGTGTGCCCGTGGGTGGGGAGGGGGGTGCTCACAGACACGGACACACAAGTTTTCACCAGCAAACTGGCAAAGCACTGAGGAGCAGGACTGGCCCATGCTGGGCGCTGGCCATGCTTTGGGCTTGCTCCTGCCGGTGGCTACCAGCCCCACGTGGCCTTGTACCACCCCGGGAACAGGGGCCACAGCCCCACGAGGCACCCCCCATCCTGCCACAGCCTGATGCCCACTGCTGAGCTGCTGCAGGGCCGGCACGTCGGCAGCCACTGCGCTGGGGAGAGGGGCTGGGGCTGCCCTCAGCCACACTGGCTCTTGGCAGCCCGTCTGCCACAGCCCCAGGGGGTCCGGTAAGGGTGAGCACAGAGCCACGACACCCCCATACACCCCCGCCACGATGGGCACCACAGGAGAGACCTCCCACCCCTTTGCCTGTGGGGAGGGGTTCCCCCGTGGCTCCTGCCACACCAGCTTAGCAATGCCGGCATTCGGCTTCTCCAGCTTGGCTGTGCCTCCCGAGGAGTCACAGGGCAGAGGGGACACGTCACCGGCCGAGGGCCCCTTCTTGCCAGGGCCTCCAGTGCCCACGGCCACAGAACTGAGCCAGGCTGCAAACGCATTTCTCTGTTTGCCAAAGTCTTTACTTTTGCTTCAGCTGCAGAGGACACGATGTGCTTTGTGTGCTGCTCCCCAGCTTCCCCTAAACTGGTGTCTCATTGTTTCTCCGAGTCGTGCGCTGAGGCTCGTACCAAGGCTCGCTCCTTGCCGTGGTGGCACAGGACTCATTAGGTGGGAACACGTTGTGATAACCCACAAGATTAATATCTCATCAGATGATCAAATGCAGAGAAGGAGCTCTAATTGTCGTTTGGGTGTAAAGGCCAGGAACACCCAAATGAGCTCTTGTTTACTCCTGGGCAAGGCCAGGGAGGACCATCAGCTGCCATAGGATTATAGAGCTACAAATGCCCCAGCTGCTCAGGCAAACAAGAGGCTATGGGCACCACAGGAGCCCCGCAGTGCACCCCGTCCCTCCTCCCTGCTCAGCTCCGGCCAGGCTGCCCCAGCTCCTCCAGCTGCTGCGAGGACGCGCTGAAGCAGGGTCACCCTGAAGAGAGCCCAGAGCTCTGCCTGGGGCAGGAACAGGGCTCTCTGAGGCAGTTCCTGGGGCTGCGGGGAGAGCCTTCCCCAGCGCCACAGCAAGGACTGAGCCCGGGACAGCCGGGCACAGCCAGCACACGCTGGGTCCCAGCCGTCCCCCCCACAGTCCACGGTGACCCACCTGGATCCCAGCCCACAGGGGTGCCGAGGGAAAGAGTCCCCCAGGAGAGAGCCTGCCCTCGTGCCAGCCTGGGGACCTCATCAGCCACTGCTGGGACCCTCTACCCCAGGGGAGCCGGGCCCAGAGCAGGGACGATACTGCTGCTGAATCAGGTCTGTGCTCCCCGGGACTGGCCAAATGAGCCCTCCCAGGACATTTCCCAGCCTGGAAACAAGGACACAGGAAAAAAAGAATTCCCTGCACTTCCTTAGGGATCATGCTCCAGTGCTGACCCACCAACTGGAACAGCACTCTTGCTCTGGGGCTTGTCGGCTGCCACCTCCAGCGCTGGCCTTGCCTCACATGGCCCCTGCGGCACAGCCACGAGGGCAGTGGCTCTGGCGAGCGCGGGGCTGGCACCGGCAGTGCAGGGTTAAAGTACAGCTCCTTCCCAAATTCCCCTGACGCAGGGTGCTGGCAGGTTGCCTTCCCGGAAGATAAAACCTCTTCCTTTCTTTCGAGAGGGCGGCACAGTACGGCAGATGTGGTTGCGGTGGTTTGTGACACAGTTTTGCCCAACTTCAAGAGGAGCATTATCTCCTGTGGCTGGATGCCAGGGCAGGGGCCACTCACCCCGGCCAATCGCTCCCAGCTCTGCCCTCGACGAAACCTCGCACCCCTCGGAAGCTGATGTGGGTAGCACCCAGCTGCTTATGGAAACCCCCTGATACCTGCCACGAAGCAGCCATGGCCCCAGCCCTTCCCGACACACACGCCACCTCCGTCACCTCAGCAGTGCCACCGGGAATCGCAGGGGCTGCCCCAGCCCCGCAGCGCGGGGGGAAAGCCCTGCTGCAGCAGCAGCCCTGCCACCCGGCACTGGCCGTCCCCAGGGCTGCGGTGGGACGTGCGGCTGCACAGGGGCCGCTGGTCCGCACCGCCCGGGAGACAGGCACCGGGTCTGGAGGGGGCCAGCGATGCGCGGGCAGGGCAGGAGGGCCGGGGCTCAGAGCTGAGCGAAGGCAGCGGCCACCCCCAGAGCTCCAGCTCTGCCCCGAGAGCAGCTGCGCCGGCGGCGGGCACAGCGCAGACCCACCGGCGGCTCTGCCCCGAGGGTGTCCCCCGCCAGGCCCCGGGGGACGCCGAACGCTCGGTGTCCAGGTGGCCGTACCAGCCTCCGCGGTTCGCCGCTTCCACCCAGCCCTGCCTCTGGGAGCGGGCGACAGCCGCGGCCCCGGAGCCAGCGCCCCCCGCCGCCGCGGCACCGGGCAGAAGCGGCCAGCGGCCCCCGGCGGGTGGCAGCCAGGCGGAGGCCGGGGCTGAAGCCGGGCTCCTCCGGCCGCGCAGCGGGAGCCCCGCCCGGGCCCTACCCCGCCGCCCGAGGGCCCTGCCCGGGACCGGCCCTCCCGCCGCGGCGGGGAAACGCCCCGGAAGTAACACCCGCGCCGAGCATCACATCCGGTCACTCGCCGCAGGTGGCTTCCGCTTCCGGCGGAAGTGAGCGCGCGGTTCCGGTTCCGCGGCTGCGAGGAGTTGTTGTCAGCGGCTGCTGCTCGACCCCGGCCCCGGCCCCGCCGCCACCATGTCGGTCCCCAGCGCCCTCATGAAGCAGCCGCCGATCCAGTCCACGGCGGGCGCCGTGCCCGTCCGCAACGAGAAGGGTGAGTGGGGGGGCCGCCGCCGGGGGACGCGGGCCCGGTCGCGGGGCCCCTGGTGACGGCCCGGGCTCCCGCAGGCGAGCTCTCCATGGAGAAGGTGAAGGTGAAGCGGTATGTGTCGGGGAAGCGGCCCGACTACGCGCCCATGGAGTCCTCGGAGGAGGAGGACGAGGAGTTCCAGTTCATCAAGAAGGCGAAGGAGCAGGAGGTGGAGCCCGAGGAGCAGGAGGAGGAACTCGCCAACGACCCCCGGCTCCGGCGCCTCCAGAACCGCATCGCGGAAGATGTGGAGGAGCGGTGAGTGCTGGGGTCAGCAGGGAGCTGTGTCCCTGCAGGTCTGCCCTTATTGGGGGTGGTGAGCCTGAACCTCACTCTCTGCACTGTGGGGAATTGCAGGAAAGCCGGGCAGAAGCTGGGAATGTCCTTCAGGCAGATCAGGAGAGTCTGACTCTTCTCATGTCTGTGCTGCTTTGGGCTCTGGCCCTGCCACGAGCAGCCCTTCCAACCAGGAGTCACCATTTCCCAGGGCACAGCCCCTCATCTAGGCACGGTTTGGTGGGTGCAGGTGAAAACAGGCTCCAAAATAAAAAGTTAATGCAGTGTGCTGAAGCTCGGGATAGTGGGGAGGGACAGTGTCATGTGAAGTACGCTCCAGACAGGGAGTAACCAAGTGCTATTTGTCTCCTCCCGTGGAGCTGCTGCTGCTTTCGGTTCCAGTGACGGGGAGGCTTCCTGCTGGGAGCTCCATTGCTACCTACAGCATGGGCAGGGAGGACCTGCTGGTGCCTGGCCACTCCAGCCTCCTGGGAAAGGACACGTGGAGTCTGCTCACACTTGGCAGTTCCAGCATTTACCAGGGCCTCATTAGGAACAATTCATGAATTGTCAACTTTGTGCAGCCTCTTTGCATTTGAAGTGCCGTTCTCTAACTGGGGTCTGTTGCAGGCTGGCAAGACACCGTAAAATCGTGGAGCCTGAAGTGGTTGGAGAAAGCGATTCAGAGGTGGAGGGGGAAGCTTGGCGCCTGGAGCGGGAGGACACCAGCGAAGAGGAAGAGGAAGAGATCGATGATGAGGTGCGCTTGCAGAACCAAATAATGGGCCTAGGCAAGCCCCCTCATAGCACAGGCTGGAACTGCCTTTTGCATGGACATCTGGGCTGTCTGGTGGAGCTGGACAAGTGTCACAGCTGGCCGTGACTTTAATCTGGGGCTACTGTCCTCTTGTGTGGGATGGGACACCGGGAGAGGCCACCCTGCATCCAGAGGAATGGGTGTATCATTTTGTCCCCAACACTCCAGACATCACACTCCTTGTAGAGGAAAGTGAGAGGGACGCAGGGGCAGGGCTGGTCATGACTCTTTCCATGTTTGTCTCTGTAGGAGATCGAGCGTCGGCGTGGGATGATGCGTCAGCGAGCACAGGAGAGGAAAACCGAGGAGATGGAAGTGATGGAGTTGGAAGACGAGGGTCGATCTGGAGAAGAATCTGAGTCAGAGTCCGAGTACGAGGAGTACACAGACAGCGAGGATGAAATGGAGCCGCGTCTCAAACCTGTCTTCATCCGCAAGTGGGTGACATGGCTGCGCGGGTCAGCTCTGGGCAGGATATGGGAGTCGGGGGCCACGCAGACACTCCTGCCGTGGTCTCCTCTTCCTCGCTGTGAGGTGGGGGTTCACTCCCCGGGAGGGAGCGAGGGGCGATCCCTGCACTGACAGCCCCTCGTCAGCTGCATCGGTCGCTGCGGGATCAGGCTATGGGTCAAAGTCACAGCAGGGTCTGAGCAGAGCCCTCGGGCCAGTGCCCTGTGGTGGCAAAGGGGAGAGCCCTGGGACTCGGCCTCTCCTTGGATAGAGTGAAGGCTGGAAGCGGCTGCAGTGTGTGATGGGGGGAGGTCTGCGAGGAGCCAGGCAGCTGCGCTGGCTCACAGAAGGGCTGAAGGCTGGCGTGGTCCCTGCCTGCAGGAAGGACCGGATCACAGTTCAGGAGCGAGAAGCAGAAGCCTTGAAGCAGAAGGAGCTGGAGCAGGAGGCAAAGAGGATGGCAGAGGAGAGGCGCAAATACACGCTCAAGGTGTGAGGGGTGGGCTGGGTGCCGTGCAGGGAGGAGGCAGTCGCTGCAGCAAGCTGAGCTTTTTCCTTGCTGCAGATCGTAGAAGAGGAAGCGAAGAAGGAGCTGGAGGAGAACAAGCGCTCACTGGCAGCACTGGATGCGCTTGATACAGATGATGAGAACGACGAGGAGGAGTACGAGGCCTGGAAAGTACGTGAGCTGAAGCGCATCAAACGGGACCGTGAAGAACGAGAAGCGTAAGTATCGTCTGCACAGGTATGAGGCCAAGAGCCCGCAGCCCAGGCCCGGGGACAGCTGAGGCATTGCTTCCTCTGGCCCCTTGGCTGTCCCACATGGGGAGCCTCTGCTCCCCTGCAGAGTCAGTAAATGTGTAATCCCTTGGACGGCGGCTGGCGACAGCGGCTCTCCCGGGAGGGTGCTGGGGGGACACAGGGTCTCAGGGGTTTCTCTCCCACCCAGCATGGAGAAGGAGAAGGCGGAGATCGAGCGCATGCGGAACCTGACGGAGGAGGAGCGCCGCGCTGAGCTTCGGGCCAACGGCAAGGTCATCACCAACAAGGCGGTGAAGGGCAAATACAAGTTCCTGCAGAAGTACTACCACCGCGGCGCCTTCTTCATGGTGAGTGGTGCTGCGGGGACCTGGGCACAGTGGGGCTGACTTTGCCCTGCAGGGACACCCCCCACAGAGCCCTGGGACAAGAGCCAGCCCTCGGGTGCGGGCTGAAGTGGCTGAGGATCTGAACTCACCTGAATGCACGGAGCTGGCCTGCGCTGCCTCAGCAGAGCACCTTGGGTTGAGCGTTCCCAGTGCTGCTGTTTGGGCCAGTGGGCCCTGCCAGAACTGAGCAGCTCTGCATGGGCTGTAGCCCGGACTCTGGAGACGTGGGCTGTAGCCCGGACTCTGGAGACGTGGCCTGAGGGGATGTGAGGGTGGCCACCAGTGGCAGACCTGGGGGACAGCACTCGTGTCACCAACCTTCAGCAGTAGGTTAATAGGGCTGCAGGTAGCATGGCAGCCCCTGGCAGAGCAGCGATGTGGGCTTCTGGTGGTTCTCCCTGGCTTTGCCCGCTGCTGGCACTTGCTGGAAACTTGCGGGCTGAGCGTGTCCTTCTCCTGCAGGATGAGGACGAGGAGGTGTACAAGAGGGACTTCAGCGCCCCAACCCTCGAGGACCACTTCAACAAGACCATCCTGCCCAAAGTCATGCAGGTGGGTGTGCTGGCCAGGTGTGTGGCCTGGCCTGCGTGGCCCACCGAGGGGTCACAGTTTCTCAGCAGGAGGAGCCACAGGTCCTGGCCTCCCCCCTGAGCAGCTGTTCACAAGCTCTTCTGCTCCTCAGGTCAAGAACTTTGGGCGCTCGGGGCGGACAAAGTACACGCACTTGGTGGACCAGGACACCACCTCCTTCGACTCTGCCTGGGGCCAGGAGAGCGCGCAGAACACCAAGTTCTTCAAGCAGAAAGCAGCGGGCGTGCGGGATGTCTTTGAGAGACCTTCCGCCAAGAAGCGAAAAACCACTTAAGGGAGTGGGCAGGAGGGCACTTCTCTGCCAGCTGCTGGGAGCCTGGGCAGGGACAGAGGGGACACAGTGCTGCGCCAGGACTCGTGTGGTGACAAGCCCTTCCTTTGTGCCCCGCTGCCACGCCTGCCCTGTCCACGTGGTGGCCCACTGTGGAGACCCGGTGGGCTCCCTGCCCAGGTGCTGTGGAGGATGGCCACCATGCCGTGCGGGCCAGGCCTGTGGCCATGGTGCCATCCCACCAGCAGCCACCCCGAGAGCCTCAGCAGCACTCAACAGCGCCGAGCAGGAGTGCAGCATCGCCTCCGGCTCCAGCACACCCAATTCTGGAGGAATTAATGGACTTTTATACCTGTCTGTTCCACAGCATCTCCCCAGCACCTGTACTTTCCCCGTTGTCAGTTTGGGGCCTTTTTTGGTGTGGGACAGCAGTGACCCCGTCTCCTCACCCTGTTTCTACAGGGCTTGGGCTTTTCTACCTGTGTGTAGGGGTGGGGGCGTTTTCATTAAAGCGGTCGTTTTCTTACACATCCTGGCCGTGTTGCCTGTGGAACGTGGCCAAGCCGTTCCGGGCCTTCCTGCGAGACCCGAGGGGCTGGTGCAGCCGGACTTGCCCAGGGGGAAGGGCCAGCGTGGCCTTACCCTGCCAGGCCTCGGGTGCACCTGCTGGCACGAGAGCAGGGACAGTGGAGTAACAGGAGCCCCTGCCCCTGGGAGAGCCCCTGCCCCCCGGAACTAAGGGGCTGGGGTTAAAAGCGGGAGGAGCAGCACATCACAGAGCTCGAGCAGGTCCCCTTGTCCCGCTCCGGTCACAGGGCACCCGGGTGCTGCCACCACGATGCCACAGGCCGGGCCCTGCTCATCATCATCACCCCGGTGCCATGCAAACTACAGCCACAGCCCAGTCCCACCAGTGCCTTTATTGGGTGAGGGAACACACCGTGCCTCGTCCAGCCCTGCCTCCGCCAAGGCAGCGCCCATCTGGCAGCCCTGGCGCTCAGTTGGTGAGGGTGATGAGCGCCTCCACCACGTTGCCCATGTGCTCGCGCAGGCTGCGCTCGGCGGCCGCCCGCGAGATCTCCATCTCTGTCATCTGCAGGGAAACAGCCCCAGCCCCTGCAGCGGCCACAGCGCGACACGGGGGCTGCTCGGGGGGCACCAGCTTGGGTGCGGTTCCAGAGACCAGACACCGGTTGGGGACATGCCACCGCCCGCCCCGTGCCCCACCCGGCGTCTCGCCCCTACTCACGATCAGCTCCAGGTCCTCCTTCTTGATGGTCACTTTGGCCAGTTCCTTCTCCCTGTGGCAACACAGAGACAAACCGCTGGCGAGACCACCGGCAGCCACCCCAGCCCAGCGGTGAGACGACCGGCAGGGCCCCACCCCCCGCCGGTCCCCAGCGCCCCAAGCGAGCGCCGGCACTTACCTCTCCTGCTTTGCTTTCTGCTCCCGGGACCTCCGGTCTCCGATCACCGACATGGCCTGCCGGGAGGAGCGCAGTCACCGCGCTGCGCAGCGCCGGGCGGCCCGGCGCCGCGCCGCGCTCGGCGGTACCGGCGCTGGGACGGGCACCGCGGCGGCCGTGCAGGCGCGGCGCTCAGGGC
>KZ506221.1:16163-27132 GCA_002844005.1 Limosa lapponica baueri
TGCCGGGGCTGCTGGTGCCAGCCGGGGCCACCTTGACGCGTGATGGTGACTTGGGAACAAACGCCGTCACTCTAAATGTCCCCCCCTTCCTCCTTCTTCCCCACCTTTATATACTGAGCGTGACTGACTTTACACACTGTGCCCCCCCGGGGGCCCTGCCGGGGCTGCTGGTGCCAGCCGGGGCCACCTTGATGTGCCATGGGCCAGTGGCACTGGGGGCCAAGCTGTGGTGGCCACGCTCCGCCTGCTCAGCAGGGCCGGGTGTCCAGGCCGGGGACAGGGGGAGGTGTGGGGCTGCAGACCCTGGTGGGGAGCGCTCCCCAGCCCCCTCATCTGCGGAGCGTCCCTGTGGGACTGCAGCCAGCCCTTCTCCCCACTGGGCAGAGCGGACCCCAGCTGCCTGCCCTGGGCCCTCGCAGTGTGCTGGGCATGCCGCATCTTTACAAGACCCCGTCCTGCACCGGACTCGGACCTCCCCGCCTCCCCTTACTCCTGGTGCAGGGACGTGCATGGGGACAAGCCCACCCGAGATGTCCCGTGGGATCCCAGGGGGCTGTGGTGGGCTGACCCCGGCCAGCAGCCAAGCACCCCCACAGCCGCTGGCTCCCCCCCGCAGCAGGACAGAGAAGAGAAAGCAAAAGTGAAAAAAAAACACCTCATGAGTGGCAATAAAGACACTTTGACCTGTGAAGGAACAGGGAAAATAAATCACCCGCCCGCCCTGCAGAGGCAGTTGCTCATGGCCTCCCACCACAGCTGGTGCCCAGTCTCCCAAGCAACAGCCGCACTGGGAGCCAAAACCCTTTGGCTTCCTCTGCCTCCAGCCTCACTGCCGGGAGAACGCTGTGTCACGGAGCGTCCCTTTGGGCTGGGGTCAGCTCTCCCAGCTCTGTCCCCTCCCAGCCCCCTGCCCAGCCTGGGGGAGAGCAGGGAAAGGGGGGCCCTTGAGGCGGGGTGAGCCCTGTGCAGCCGCAGCCCCAACACCCTCGTCAAGGCTGTTCTAGCACAAAGCCCGAACGCCTGCGGAGGAGCCGAAGGAGGTGACGCCGTCCCAGCACAGGGCAGCATCAGCCCCCCCTGCATGGCCTGGCTTCTCCCCAGCTCCTGCCCGCTCTGGGGAGACCCCGCTCCCCAGCTGGATGTGCTCGTTGCCCTTGTCCTGCCCCGTGGGGTCCCTGTGTCCCTTGGCTGCCTCTGTGCCCATGGGTGACTTCGTACCCCCCCCAGCCCTTTGGGACCCCAATGTCCTCCAGCCACACCGCTCCACTCCGGGACCAGCACCCCATGGACCCCCAGATGCCCCCCATGCCAGCCCAAGCTGGCTGCCACGGCCTCATCCTGCCCAGTGAGGGGCCAGGGCCCCAGGCAGGGCTCCCCTTGGCCGAGGGGTCACTGGTGCGCCCCGGACGGGCGTCCTGCAGAGCACCACCATGGTGGCTGCCAGGAGGCGGCGGTGAGCAGATGGCAGGGCGGGCCGAGCCGACAATCCCCCCTAATCCCATCAGGGCAGCGGGGGCCAAGAGGAGCCGAGCAGGGCCATGGCGGGCACACGGGCACACGGCCGCCTCCTGCACTCTCTGCTCTGCCAGGTGGGACTGCGGGGACCGCGGGGCTGGCGGGGAGGGGGGGCTGGAGCAGGGTGGGGGTGCCAGGGCGGGCTGGGGGGCAGCTCTGACCTGATGGAGTCCCTGCTGACTGTGCTCCCCCCCAGCTGTGCGGCGGCTGTGGCTGTGGCTCCTGCCGTGGGCTCCGCGTTTCCACGGGCACCCGCATCCTTTACACACTCCTGCACGTCCTGGCCTCTGCCGTGTGCTGCCTCATGCTGTCCCGCACTGTGGCCCAGGCCGTCAGGGAGAAGGTGACGGTGGGAGCTGAGACACCAGGGGTGCTGGGGGTACTGGGGTACCAGGGGTCCCGGGGCACTGGGGTTCTGTCGTGGTTTAACCCCAACCAGCAACCAGGACCACACAGCCGCTCGCTCCCAGTTGTGATGGGGAAAAGAATCAGAGGAGTGAAAGTGAGGAAAAAGTTGTGGGCTGAGATAAAGACAGGTTAATGGGAGAGCAAAAGCCACGCACACCAACAAAGCAAAACCAAGGAATTAATTTCCTGCTCCCGGCTGCAGGTGGGTGTTCAGCCATCCCCAGGACAGCCGGGCTCCATCACATGTAACACCCACCTGGGAAGACAAACGCCATCACTCTGAACGCCTCCCCCTTCTTCCTTCTTTCCCCAGCTTGTAAACTGACACTCATGGGATGGAATATTTCTTTCCATCAGCTGGGTCAGCTGTCCCAGCTGTGTCCCCTCCCAACTTCGTGTGCCCCCCCAGCCCTCACTGGTGGGGCAGTCTGAGGAGCAGAGGCAGCCTTGAGAGCCCAGCAACAATTAAAACCACCCCTGCACTATCACACATTCTCTCATCCCAAACCCAAAACACAGTACTACACCAGCTCTAGCAAGAAGGTTAACTCCATCCCAGCTGGAACCATGAGTGCTGGGGGTGCCAGACATCCCAGGGGTACTCAGGGGTCCCAAGAGCACTGGGGGTGCCAGAATTGCCAGAGGAGCCAGGAGTACTGGGGGTAACAGGGCTGCTGGGAATGCCGAGGTCTCTGGAGGAGCCAAGGGGGAAGGGAGGGCCAGGGGTACCAAAGATGCAGGACTTGCCCAGTGCGCTGGGGGTGCCAGGGGTCCCAGGAGTACTGGGGTTGGAGAAGCTACTGGGAATGCTGGGGGTGTCGGGAGCCCAGGGGTGCTGGGTGCCATGGGTGCTGACGTGTGCTGGGCACACCAGCAGCCCCGTCCCACCGCTCGCCGTACCTGCAGGTGCCCTTCTCCGCCGTCCTGTGCGAACACCTTCCCGGGGGCTCGGACTGCGAGCGGCTGGTGGGTTCCTCGGCCGTCTACCGGGTCTGCTTCGGCACCTCCTGCTTCCACCTGGCGCAGGCTGCCCTGCTCCTCAACGTGCGCTCCAGCGCTGACTGCCGCGCTCAGATCCACAATGGGTACGGGGACAGGGGGGCTGCCGAGGGGTGGGGGCTGATGGGGGTCCTGACTCCCTGATGCCTGCTGCTCCCACAGGTTCTGGCTCCCAAAGCTGCTGGTGCTGCTGGGGCTCTGTGCTGCCAGCTTCTTCATCCCCGAGGACGGCTTCATCCAAGGTGTGTCCCCCACCCTGCCTGAGCTGGCACCCTGCGGCCCCCCGGGTGCCCCCTGTGCCAGCTCCACACTTCCCTCTCCCCCCAGCCTGGCACTACACAGGAGTTTGCGGGGGCTTTGCCTTCATCCTCATCCAGCTGGTGCTCATCACTGCCTTCGCCCACACCTGGAACAAGAACTGGTGAGTGCTGGGGGGCTGAGGGGGGGCCGCCTGCTGCTGGCTCTCACCCATGCTCCCGGCTCTCACCCACGCTCCCGGCAGGCTGACGGGCGCTGCGCAGGACAAGCGCTGGTACCTGGCTGTGCTGATGGCCACTGCCGCCTTCTACACCCTCGCCTCCGCCGCCTTCTCCTTCCTCTACAAGTTCTACACCCACCCAGCCGCCTGCCACCTCAACAAGGTGCTGCTCGCTCTGAACGGCAGCCTCTGCGGCATCATGTCCTTCATCTCCATCACGCCCTGCGTGCGGCTCAGTGAGTACAGCACGGCACGGGCCACCACGCTGGGGGGGTGGCTATGTGCTGCCAGCTCAGGGCAAGCACATGGGCACCCGGGGAAGACCCGGCTCCCGGTGGTCACTCCTGTGCCTCGGCGCAGGGCATCGGGCAGGGGAGCGGTGGGAGGGGGGGGTGCCCGGGGCCCACGTGGAGCCCATCCACCAGCTCCCGGTGCTCCGGGGGCTCCGGTGACACCTCTGCCCCCACCCCTGCAGAGCAGCCGCGGTCGGGGCTGCTGCAGTCCTCAATCATCAGCTGCTACGTGATGTACCTCACCTTCTCCGCACTGTCCAGCCGCCCCCCAGAGAGAGGTGGGTGCCCCCTCCCTACCCCTGGCAGCCCCCCCTGCCGGAGCATGCACCCGTCTTACCTCCATCTTCCCCACAGTGCTGTACAAGGGGCAGAACCTCACCGTCTGCTTCCCAGGCGTCCGGCAGGACGAGCTGCAGACAGAGGACACCACTGTCGCCGTGCTGGGGGCCGCCATAATGTATGCCTGCGTGCTCTTCGCATGGTGCGTGTACCCCCGCCCTGTGTGAGCACTGTCCCTTCTGGGCACGGCCAGCCTGACAGGTCCCCTGTGGGGACCCTGTTCCTGCTGGTGGCACAGCCAGCGGAGTCGTGGTGGGTGATGGATTGATGGGCCGAGGCCAATGGTGTGAGGTTCAGCAAGGCCAAGGGCCGGGTCCTGCCCTTGTGTCACACCAATGCCATGGATGCTACATGGGACAGAGTGGCCGGAAAAGGACCTGGGGGTGTTGGTGGACAGCAGCTGAATATGAGCCAGCAGCATGGCCAAGGAGGCCACCAGCATCCTGGCCTGTGTCATGGACAGTGTGGCCACTAGGACTGGGGCAGTGACTGTCCCTCTGTACTGGGCACTGGTGAGGTCCCACCTCAAGGGCTGTGTCCAGTTTTGGGCACCTCCCGACAGGGAAGACCTTGAGGAGCTGGAGCGTGTCCAGAGAAGGGCAACAGAGCTGGTGAGGAGTCTGGAGCACAAGTCTTGTGAGGAGCGGCTGAGGGAGCTGGGGGTGTTCAGCCTGGAGAAAAGGAGGCTGAGGGGAGACCTTCTCGCTCTCTCCAACTCCCTGAAAGGAGGGTGTAGCCAGGGGGGGTCAGTCTCTTCTCCCAAGGAACAGGCCATGGGACAAGAGGAAACGGCCTCAAGTTGCACCAGGGGAGGTTTAGGATGGAGATTGGGGAAAATTTCTTCATGGAAAGGGTTGTCAAACACTGGAAGAGGCTGCCCAGGGCAGTGGTGGAGTCCCCATCCCTGGAGTGATTTCAAAGCCGGGCAGATGTGATGCTGAGGGACATGGGTCAGTGGTGGGTTTGGCAGTGTTGGGTTGATGGTTGGACTCCATGATCTGAAAGGTCCCTTCCAACCCAGACGATCCTATGATGTCCTGAGGGACAGCAGGACCAGAGCAGGCTGGGCATCTGCAGATGGGCAGGGGCAGCGCAGTGACCCCGGGCACGGCAGGTCTCCGGTGGCCATGTCGGGTCCATGGGGTGGGCTGGGGGCCTGACACAGGGCTGCGGGTGCCCACCTTATACTTCCTACCTCTCTCATGGGCACAGCAATGAAGCCTCCTACCTCGCCGAGGTCTTTGGCCCCCTCTGGATGGTCAAAGTCTACAGCTTTGAGTTTAAAGTGAGTACAGTCCTACCCCCCACACATCTGTGCCCTGTGTCCCCCTGTACCCCAGATCTGCCACCCCAAGCCCTCCTGAGCCCCAGATCCTTGTGCTTGGCTGGACAAAACTGTCCCAGGCGCAGGACTGGGCCTGGGGCAGGTTCATCCAGCCAAGCAGAAGGGGCTTCCTATGGCGCACCCCAACCTGCACCGGCTCCTGGGAGACACTTCTCTCCCTGCAGAAACCCTCCTGCTGCTTCTGCTGCCCCGAGAAGATGGAGGAGGAGCTGAGAGGTGGGTGTGGGATGAACATGCCCCCTTGGGCGCCTGTGTCCCAGCCTGGGGGTGCTGGCGAGGAGGGGGTTCAGGAGCCAGGGCCCCCCCGTGCTCTCCCAGGCGCCGAGCAGACGTGTGACCAAGGGGAGGAGACTGACGGAGGACCATGTATGGTCCAGGATGAGCGAGACCGTGTGGTCTACAGCTACTCAGCCTTCCACTTCGTCTTCTTCCTCGCCTCGCTCTACGTCATGATGACCCTTACCAACTGGTTCAGGTAGGGCCCCAGCTCCCCTTCCCTGTTGCCCAGCTGGGACTGCAGCCCCCCCAGCCTCATCACCCCCCCCCAGTGTCACCACCCCACATCCCCAACCTGCTCCCCACGTGAGCTGGGCTGCAGGGCTCCATGGTAGGTGGGACAAGCCCAGGGACACACGGCTGCTGGGACACAGGGTGACCTGGTAGCTGCAGCTGGAGCTGGGATCCCCCCTGTGGGTGTCCCTCAGGCGCCCAACGCCTGCCCTCTCCCACCAGCTACGAGAATGCAGTGCTGGAGACCACCTTCACGCACGGCAGCTGGTCCACCTTCTGGGTGAAGGTGTCCTCCTGCTGGGCCTGCGTCCTGCTCTACCTGTGGCTGCTGCTGAGCCCCCTCTGCCTCCGGGGCTCCCCCCAGCACCGGCGCAGCAGCCCGGCCCTGCGCGTCCTGCGGCGCCGACGTGCCCCACAGCGCATCAGCGTCTCTACATAGTCCCTGCTGGGATGGACTGTGCCTGGCACCCTGCAGCCACGGCTGCTCCCTGCTGTGCCCTGTGCCTGTGCTCTGGCACCGCTGGCTCCTGCTGGCCTCCCCTGAGCCCCTGGCCCAGGAGATGGTGGCATCTGAGAGCCTGCTGGGACCCAGGTGGTGGGTGCTCCTGAGGACACCAGTCCTGGCTCAGCCCTGGCTGATGCCAGGGTCGCTCTGGCCACATACCGGTTGCCAGCCCGGCTGCCCTGGCCTGGGGTCTGCCATGGGAGTGGGCTCTGCCCCGGCCACCTCCGTGTCTCAGCTCGCCCGCCAGCAGGGTGCTTGTTGTAAATAGCTCCTTGAATACATTTTTACATAAAAGTCTGAGCTCATCCCATGCCGCCATGCAGGCTGCGGCCGTGGGGCTGGGCTGGGCATGGCCGTGCCAGCAGCACCCCAGTGCCAGCCCCGTCCATGCAGCGGCCACAGCCAGAGCAGGGAGCGCTGGCCTAAGGTCTGGGGCTCCAGAGGGGCATCCAGCCTCGGCCGTTGTCCCCAACACACTCCTGGCTGAGGCCCTGGAGGGGCCAGCCCCACCCCCCCCCCGGACACAGGGGTGGCTCCAGCATGAGGCAGTGCTGGGGACACCAGCCCGAAAGGCGCCCGTAAGCCATCAGGGCACCGAGCCCCAGACAAGCACCTGCCCAGGCAGCAGGGACTGTCCCAAGCCTCTTGGCCAAGGACCTGCCCCAGCACAGCAGGGACAGCACCGGGCCACGGGGTCTTGTGGGCACCATGCCCAGCCTTGGCTCATGCTGCTCCTGTCCCTTCCTGTCCCACCACACCCCAGCATTGGGGGACAGTGGTCACAGCACCCCCAGAACACCCTCCACCCTGCCTGTGCTCTGCAGCCGAGCAAAGCCCTGGGGAGGACGGATGGAGCCCCTGGCTCCTGCCAGCACCTCCATGGGCCCGGCGGGAGGGGAGACTGGGGGAGCTGGGGACACTAGGTGGGGGTCCCAGAGGAAGCCAGGGCACCGAGGGGCCCAGCTCAGCCACAAGGGAGGGTGCGGTACCGGCACTGCCACAGGATCATGCCCTGGGTCCCTGCCCCACCCACAGAGCAAACACAGTGGGGCACCACCGTGGGGCACTGGCACCGCCTGACGGGCCCCACACGGCCACAGTGGCGGCTGGTGCCAGACGGGTCCGACACCCGTGGCCAGGGCTCCCACCAGTGCCCACCAGCCCACCGCAGCCGGCAGGACACGACCCTGCAGGAGGTGAGGGTGGCACTGCGGGGTGGGCAACATGGGGGTCTGGCGCGGTCCCTGTGCGGCAGCTCCCGTGGGGTCCCCAGCTGGAGCAGTGGGGGTCTGCAGTGCCTGGTGCAGGGCTGCCCTGGGGGCTGTGGCTCACGCCTTCTCCAGGAGATGGAGGGACCCACGCAGAGCTTGGGGACAGACATAGCTCAGCTGCAGCGCCAGCTTGGGGACATCGCCCAGGTAGGGCCGGGAAGGGGCCAGGCGGGGGTCCCTGCAGCCCCGGGCACCGGGCTGTGCCCCAGCAGGGACCTGTTTCGCCCTGCCCAGGAGAACGACGGGCTGCAGCGCAGCCTGTGCCAGGCCGAGCGCGGCATTTCCCAGCTGCAGGCGGAGCTGGAGCAGCTGCAGGGGGACTTCAAGCAGGACCAGCAGTGCAAGAGGTGGCATTGGGGGGGGGGGGGGGGGGAGTGGATGGCAGGGCTGTCCCCAGCTCTGCAGGGACCCTGTGCCAGCCCTGCGTGCTGTTGCAGCAGCTGAGCGGGTGGCACCGCCAGACGGTGCCCCACCAAGCCCAGCCACAGGCGGGGGGCTCTACCAGACCCTGTCCATGGCTGCCTGCCCCGATGCCACAGGGGGGGCCAGGCACCTCTTGGGGACACACTGCCCTGCTCAGCCCAGCCGTGAGCACTGGCAGACGGGAAGGCTGCCAGAGCTGCTGGCACATCCCTCCAGGCCTGCTGTTGGCAAGCCTTGTGACGCTGGATGTCCTTGGGGCTCCCTGGCTGCTCCACAGACAGCTCTGCCCCCCTAAGCATGGGGGTGCAGCCCTTGTGCCAGCCCAGGGCAGGTCCTGGCAGGGGCCCTGCCATGAGGATACCGTGTCCCTGCAGGGTGCAGCTGGCCCTGCGGGAGATGGCGGAGGAGAACCTGGCGGCCACAAGCTACATCAGGATGCTGCAGTAGGTCCCAGCCTGGCCAGGCAGCAGCAGGGGAACCGCCATGGGGGCAGCTGGGGACATGCTCCTGCCTAGGCTGTGGGGGGTGCCATTGGTACAGCCCTCCCCTGGGTTGGTCCCCTGCTGCCCATGGGCCTCAGGATGTTCCCTCCCACCAGGACAACAAACAGGACCCTCTATGAGACCAACACCAGCCTGCGCTCAGCCCTGCTGCTCAGCCAGGTCAGGGACATGCCGGTGGTGAGCCCTGTGGGGCTGGTACCGGAGCGGGAGGAGAGGGCCAGGTCCAGCACCCACCTGGGCAGGGGAGGGCAGGGATGGTGGGTGCTGGCCATCGCTGTGGGCACAGGGGCTCTCGCTGGCCCTGCCTGCAGCCCCAGCTCAGGGGGACCCAGCACACAGGTGGCCACCAGCACTCAGACCTGCATGAGCCCCTGGAGCTGGGGGCCACGAAGCCCCCATGCCCCAGGTAGCCCCTCACCTCCTCACACGATGCCTCCATGTTGAAACACCTTCTCCCCAGCAGCCATCCCTCCTTGTCACCGGCCTGGAGGGCACCCACAGCAGGTGAGCGATGGAGGGCGGAGGGGCAGCACCGGCTGTGGACACCCCTCGCTGAGCACTGCCCTCTGGCACAGGAGCTGGGGGGACAATTCCCCACACCCCACTGCAGCCTCCAGCGTAGATGGAGACCTGGGCCACAGCGGTGCCAGCCTCGGGCAGCGGTGGGGCTCAGCCTCCAGCTCGGACACAGCCTCCTCACTCAGCAGCAGCTCCGAGGATGGGTCTCCCCCCAGCCCCCACTGGGGCACCGAGGTGATGGGAGGGGGACACAAGTCCGCTTGCCCACAGCTCCCAGGCTCAGGCCCCTCACCGTGGTGCCTGTCACCCAGCAGGCCCCCAGCTCCCTGGCAGACGAGGCAGAGGGACCCCCGGGCTCTGCCGGGCACTTCAGCAAGAGGAAGCTTCCTGCCTTCACGCTGCAGGTAACCGGCAACTCCCCATCCGGGGCAAAGGCCCAGGCTGGGGGGAGCCAGGGCACCCCTGCACCCCGTGCCAGCCCCCCACCGCCTCTTGTCTCGCCAGGGGTGTGAGAGGAGAGAGGAACCTGCAGCCCCCTGCCCCATGTACCGGCTGGTGCTGGCAGGGGATGCGGGCACGGGGAAGTCCAGCTTCCTGCTGCGCCTCTGCAGGAACGAGTTCAGAGAAGACATCTCCAGCACCCTTGGTACACACCCTCCCCCAGTATCCCCCCCCCCATTCCCCAGCAGCCCCGGTACACCCCCCCAGCACCCCCCCCATTCCCCAGCACCCTCGGTGCCCGGGTCGGGGCAGCGCCTGACCGTCCCTCCTGGCAGGGGTGGACTTCCAGTTAAAGCAGCTGCTGGTGGACGGGGAGCAAACCACGCTACAGATCTGGGACACGGCCGGGCAGGAGAGGTGAGAGCGCGGGGGCCGGGGCTGCTGCCGCCCTGCCCGGGTCCTGCTCCGCGGGCTGGGAGTCCCTGCACCGCGGCGGGGCAGCCCCGTCCCGTCCCCGCGGCAGTGACACCCCGGCCCCAGGTACCGCAGCATCCCCCGCTCCTACTTCCGCAAAGCCCAGGGCGTTCTGCTCCTCTACGACATCAGCTCCCCCAGCAGCTTCCTCAGCGTCCGCCAGTGGATGGAGGACATCAAGGTAGCGGGAAGGGTCCGGCGGGCACCCAGCCCCCGCGGAGAGAGGCAGGAGCCTTGTAATGCCCCGGGTGCGGGGCCCGGACCCGCACTCTGCTGCGCGGTGTAGCGCAGGCGTGACGGGAGCCGCCGGCGTGCCCCGGGGCTCTGCGGCTGCCGGAGGGGGCGGGCGCGGCGGCGGGCGGAGGAAGGCGGCCCCGCGGAGCCCCGAGCCGCCCGTCCCTCCCGCAGGCCGCCGGGGGGCCGCTGCCGCTCATGCTGGTGGGGAACAAGCTGGACCTGCGTCCCGGGCTGCCGGAGGCGGCGGGGGTCCGCACGGCCCACGGGCAGCAGCTGGCCATGGTGAGCCGCCGCGCCTCGGGGTTCCCG
Source organism: Limosa lapponica baueri (assembly GCA_002844005.1). NCBI lineage: Eukaryota > Metazoa > Chordata > Aves > Charadriiformes > Scolopacidae > Limosa > Limosa lapponica. The sequence continues at coordinate 26,733 of KZ506221.1, forward strand.
GGGGCGGCGGGGCCCCCACCGACACCCGCTGCCCCCCAGGCCCACGGGTCCCTGTTCTGCGAGGCCAGCGCCAAGGACGGCACCAGCGTGGTGGAGGCTGTGCTGCACCTCGCCCGGTGAGGGGCCCTGCGGGTCGCAGCCCCCGGCCCCGTCCTGCCGCGGCACCGGGAGGGGCTGACGCGGCTGCTGCCGGTCCCGTCCCGCAGGGAGGTGAGGCGGGCGGTGGGCCGGCCCCAAGGCCCCGGCGCGGGACCGGACCCCGGCGCGCCCCCGCGGCCGGCTCGGCGCTGCTGCCGGACCTAGCGCAGGAGGCGGCCGGCTCCCCGCGCCCCTCACGGACGGTCCCCGCTCGGACCGTGCCCGCGGAGGGGCTGCGGCGCCGGCAGCTCGGCTCCTGCTC
>KZ506221.1:31053-44799 GCA_002844005.1 Limosa lapponica baueri
CCCGCACTCCGGGCCATGCCGCGGCCGCGGGCGGAGCTGCGCGGGAGGCTCCGGTACCGGTACCGCGGGCCCGGGCCCCGGCTCAGCCTCCTGCACGTGCGGCTCTCGGCGGCGGCGGAGCGGGCGCTGCGCGGCTGCGGGCGGCGGCAGGTGGGACCGGACCGGGCGGGGGGACCCGGGGGAACCGGGCGCTGGCGAGCTCATCGGCGCACGTTGTTGTTGCAGGGCGAGCCGGGGCCCGTGATCGCCTTCCAGGGCAGCCAGGGGGTGAGTGGGGGGGGACCGGGGAACCCAGGGCGTCCACGGCGGGGGAGGATCGGGAGGGAGACCGGGATATCCGGGGAAGACGAGGAGCTGGAAGGACGGAGGAGGACCGGGGGACCCAGGGCTGCCGGGGAGCGATGGAGACCGGGGAAACAAGGGCAGCCATGGCATTGGGGGACCGGGGTGGGGGGTGGAATCCGGGGTGGCCGGGGGTGAGTGCATCGGGGGACCGGGGAGATCGAGGGACGGGTCCCCGCGGGACGGGGCGCCGGTGCTACCGCCGATGGGAGCAGGGGGCGGCGGGGAGGATCCGCCGGGGCACGGGGGTCCGCGGCTCTGACGGCCCGTCTCGCTGGCAGTGCCTGACGGTGCCGGGGGACCCTGGGACCCCCCCGCGGCTCTTCTCCTTCTCCCTCTCCCGCTGCGGCCGGGACGAGCCGCGGGGCAGCTTCGAGTGCGTGCGGCTGGCCGAGCCCCGGTGAGCCTCCGGAGTCCGCCGTGCCGGGGCCGCGAGACCCCCCGCCTCCCTCCGGTCCCCTCTGCGCTCAGGGCTGTGCCGGCGGCCCTGCCTCGGGGGCAGGCCCAGCCCCGCTGCCGTGGGCACGGACGGGTGGAGTCACTGCCCCGAGGTGGTCCCCGATGGCCCCGGCCGAGCAGCCCGGTGCTTCGGGGTCTAAAAGTCCCTGAAGCCCTCTCTGAGCTCATGGTGTCCTGAGCCCCCGGTCCCCACAGGGACATCCAGAGTTGCCGGTGCAGCGGCAGCCCTGGAGATGGGGCCTTTGGAGACAGTCTGGGGACAGATTCCCGCTTGCTCGGGGTCTCGCAGGGCTGTCTCTGGGTATTGCATGGGGCCATGGGGAGCCGGCTGGGCTCAGCTGGCGGGAGGTGTTTTCTTCTCCCAGGCTAGGTCAGAGCTGGGTGGACAGCCTGGGCAGCATCCAGGAGAAAATTACAGTCTGTGCCTGGGAGAGCACCCCGGCGAAGGAGCCCTGCAGCAGAGTGGTTGTTGAGCCTGATCTGGCTGTGCTTGGCTACGGTTAGGGGGGTGCCACAGGCAGCACTGGCCCGAGTGGCGGTGGGTGCTGAGCCTCTGCCCCCTGCCAGGCTGGGGTTTGATGGCTGTGGGGGGTCTGCTGTCCCCCTGGGACGACAGCGCTGCCTCCTCCGGGACCAGCTGGCCCTGGGATGTGCGGCTGCTGCTCGCCTTGGCCAGGCAGCAGCTCTGCATGTCTGGGGGTCTCAGTCCACACCAGTGAGCAGGAGGCACCAGTGGCATTGGGAGAGCTGTACAGTGTCCCTGTCCCATCAGCTGAGGGGGTGGCTGTGGCAGACTGGGGACACGGGGGCTCAGCGAGCCGTGTGCCAGGACTGATGGGGGAGGAAAGCAGAACTGGTGTGTATCCCCGGGGGGGGCTGATGCTGTTCTGTTCTGACACATCCACAGGCAAAGGCATCGCAGCTTCCGAGAAGGTCAGTGTGCCCGGCTTGCTGGGGAGGGGCTCTGTCTGCCGCGTCCATGTCCCTACAACACCCAGCCCTAGGGCTTCTCGTCAAAGCTTGGCTCAGCCCCGGGCCCTGCAGCCCCATCCCAAACACAAGCTGGAGGAGACGCCGGTGGGCAGGCCCGGCCAGGCACAGCTGCTGGTGGCATCGGAGGGGGTGCGGGTACCTGCTGCGACATCATCTCGGGTGCGGGAGCGCTGCAGCACACCCATCCTGTGGTGCTCCCCCCGGGTCGCAGGGATGGACCCTGCTGCCTGCTGCTGCCACGGGAAGGGGACCCCGGCAGGCCGGGCACAGGAGGACTGGCCAGGGACCGTGGCCCAGGAGCGGCAGCAGGATGCCCTGCTGCCATGCAGGTAGAGCAGGGGCCCTGGGGCAAGCAGCTGTGAGAGGAGTGGGGTCTGGGGGTGCTTGGTGACTGCTGGGGTCCAGCCATGGGCATGCCCCATCCACTGCAGGGTTCTCAGCACCCTTTGGGCAAGAAGGGACCCTCCCCTCTGCTGCCTGGGCACTCGGTGTTTGGAGATGTTTTCCCCAGTCTTGGTCTCTGGTCCCTGCTCTCTCCCGTGCCACAGGAGCCGGGACTGCGGACCCTCAGCCCCATCCTTCCTGGTGTCTCTGCAGCAGCCTCCAGAGCACGGCTCCCCTCTGGCCACCGGCAGAAACCTCCTGGGGCTGGTAAGTGCTGGTGGGCTCAGGCGGCAGAAGCCCCTAGGTGGGTGTGGGGAGAGCCCAGTTCAATGTAGCTGCTTCCTAAAGGCATCGGGCTTCTTCCCCTCTGCGCTGCCTCCACAGCAAAGCCCTCTCTTCCCCCACCCAACTGTGCTGGGGGTCTGGACTCTGCCCCTGCCTCGTGTCCCATCCACCCTTGGGAGGGGTGGGGAGGCTGGCTCTGCTGTGACCCCCCCAGCACAGCCCAAAGGACAGGGCTGTGTGCTGGCACAAAGCAAGGGACGCAGTGGCCCTGGGCTGGTGGGGGACCCTGCAGCACTGAGCCCCAGCGCAGGGGCCCAGGACAGACCTGTGGCAGAGTGAGTTTGTCTTCCAGAAGCACCTGGCACTGCTGGATTTCTCAGATCCAGGACCCAGCAAGAGGCACCAGAGCTGCCCACAGATGCTCAGCACGCAGCACCCAGGACTGCAGGGCCAGCAGCAAGCTGGCCCTCTGGCCCCCAGCAGCCGTGCTGGGGAGCTGGAGAGCCCCAGGAGCAAGGAGGAGAGGGGCGATGGCTGGGAGGAGAGATCCCCACACCCGGAGCAGCACCTCTCTGTCCCCGGAGGTGAGGGGCTGCCTGGGGAGGGGGGAGAGGGACACAGCTCGGGGTGCATGGCCCTGCCAGCTCCTGCAGCAAAAGCTGGACCAGACCCTGGGGTGCCCTGGGAGGAGGTGGGTGGCCCAAAACAGGAGTCCTGGCAAGCAGAGAGGCTTTGGCCCAGAGGCCAAGGCAAACACGGGGAAGGTGCAGCCTCATGGCCCGGGGACTGTCCCTCCCGCAGCTGCATGGCTGAGGGGGGCAGCCTCTGCGCCCCGATGTTCCCCAGGGCTCCATGCCCACCAGAGCCCTGCCAGCCCGGCTTTGGGGAAGGGGTCTTCCAACAAGCCCAGGTGCGGGACAGGTCCTGGTGGAGGTGGGGGAGAGGTGCCCCAGGAGAGCTTTAACCCTCATGATCTGCTCCGTGTAGATGCCAGGCCCCGGGCCACCAGCTCCTCCCTAGCTGAGGTCCCCGACTACTTGTGGTAAGTTTGGCACTTGCTGCCACGGGGGTCCCCTGTTTCTCGGTGCACTTTGTCCCAGCCCCACAGTGTGGGACAGGCTGAGATGAGCTGCCTCACCCCCCATGGCGGCAGAACAGGCTGCAAACCAGCCCCCACAGCCCTGCCTGCTCGTTGCCCCCCACGCCAAGGGCTTCAGCAAGATGACGTGGCACTGCCAGCCCCTGCCCCTGCCCCGGGGTCCCGCGGGCCCGTGGAGAACATGCTTCTCCCAGTCGCCGCAGCAGATACCGCACCGTCTGCTCGTCAGAGCAGTGCCGAGCCTACGAGGCCGCGTTCAGCGCCGACTACGGCGAGTACTGCGACCTGCACGCCCGCGTCGGCAGCATCAGCCGCAGGTTCATTCAGCTGGGAGCCAAAATGAAGATGTTGAAACAAGGAACGAAGGAGCGCAAGGCAAGGGGGAGACACGGGGCACAATGGTGCGATGCAGCCACGCTCTGGCTCCGCTCACCCCCTCCTTTTGGGTTTCAGGCACTGGAAGCTGCAATTGTGCATGAGTACAGGCACTTCAAGAAGGTGAGGCTGAGCGCAGGACACTGACCGGGTTCCCTCCTGGACACTGTCCATATAAATATATTGTTTTTCCCTTCAGACCTACCCTAGGTACCAGCAGGAGAAGAACCGCTGCGAATACCTCCACCAGAAGCTGTCTCACATCAAGAGCCTGATCCTACAGTTCGAAGGCAGCGGGAGCTCCTAGGCAAACCCCGCTGCGATTCTTCTTTCCTTGCTTATCGGGGCCTGTTCCCGAAGCGGTGGGGGAAGCGGATCCCTGAGGGTGCGTTAGGTTAAGGCTGAGGTTCAGGAGCGCCCCACAGCCCAGGGTGGCTGCCGGGCTGCTCCCGCTGCCGTTTCACCAGGGCCGGGTGGGTTCCTGCCCCTGCAGAGCAGGGGGTCCTGGCTGCAGAGGACCTGGCTGCCAGCCCCTGTGAATGTTACTTACACCCTCTCCCAGAGCTGGGTCAGCTTTCCATGGCCCGTGTCAATCACATTTGCTGAGTTAAGCTGTGAATCCTTCCTCAGATGTCTGTTTCTCCTCAGCTGAAGCCTCATTAGCAACAGCTTAATTGCAGCACCATGGTAAGGGATACCTGGGCAGCCACTGTCACTCCCCAGCCCTTTCTCACACCTTTTGTCCTTCTTGCCACAAAGCTCCACCGAACCAGTGCTTCCTTCACCCCCCTGGCCCTGGCGCTCACCAGGAGAGGGCTTTGGGCCGGACCCACCGAGGAACTGAACTGGTGCCACCAGGTCTGGCCACAGACCAGGGAGCAAAGCGAGGATCAGAGAAGCTTCCCCTGGCTCCCCTGAGCCTGACGCAGGACCCTGCCCTTGGGGAGCAGAGCTCCGGTGTGGTTTTACAGGAGGTAGTCGCCAGCAGTCCCAGTAGAGCCCATTGCAGCCCCCTGGTCTGTGCACCACCGTCTGCCCCCAGCTGCAGCGGCCCTGCCAGCTCGAGGACCGCTCTGTCACGTATATCCACCCAAACGCCCTGGTGTCTGTTCCGGGGACAGAGCGCCTGAGAGCCAGCAGCAGGGCATGGAGGGTAGATGTACAAGACACTGATGTAGCTGGGGAGGAAATGGTTGTGTTTCAGAACTGGTATGGTGTAGCTGTTGCAGAGAACCGTGTGCTGAGCATTGTACAATCTCCTGTACCTGCAGACTTCCAGCAGCAATAAATAATTGGTCGGCAGCCTCTGGAGCTGTGGGGGAGTAATCCACAGAGAGAGCATCCAGCGCTGGCTCTTGCCATGGAAACTGCCAAGGATCCTCCCTTCAGCTCAAGGGCAGCCCCAGAAGCCCAGAGAGATGGGGCAAGAGCCTGTTCCTGGTCACCCCCCACCCCACTCCCACCCTTCCCCATCAGCATAGCACTGCCCGCGCCACAGGCCCCCACCACCCACCTGCAGCACAGCACCCTACTCTCCCTCCCACAGCCACCAGCCTGCTTCCTACCCAGAGAAGTCATGATCTTACAACTGCTCCTAACTGTCCTAGCCATGCACAAGCCACAGCCGAACACCCCCAGCATGCCCCCCTTCCCTTGGGAGGTACGTCCTTCACATCACTCCTCCCTGCACCCAACCACTTCTGCACCAGCTCCAGAGCCCATTTATTGCTGCTGCTCGTGCGGCTGCAGAGCACATTGGGGCAGTCGCTGCTGCTCCATCCTGGGAGGACTCGCATTAGTCCTGGGAGGACTCGCATTAGCGCAGGGAGACAGAGAACAGGCCACATGCTGAGCCAGACTCACGGGGAGAAGCTGTTGGTGACCAAGAGCAGGATCCTGGTGTGGGGTTTGACAGGTCTCCACAGGACAGCGACACTTGGTCTTAAGGGGGTCATTTATTGTTTCACTTCTCCAAATGTACAAAAAAAATTAGAAAATAACCCTACCCCCCACCCCCTCCCAAACCACAAAACAAACCAGCCTGGGGAGCCCCACAACAGTGCAGCTAAGAGACGGCAGGAAATTAAACAGAACTAGATACAGCAGCTGGGTCCCCGCAGCCCACATGGTCACTGGCTCTCCACAACCCAGAACTGGCCCCAGCCTGCCCAGTGCTTCCCCAATTCACACGGAGCTCATCCTGACACGACGGCGAGCGGGTACTTTACAAATCCTCCTTCACCTTCTTCTTGGATTTCTTGGTTTTATCTTCCTCCTGCAGCACGGGAGCATTGGTCGCCTCCCGCTTCAAGTAGCTGATGAAGTCACTCACTTCTCTGCCACCCTGCGGAAAGCACGAGACAGTAAGGCAGGGCCTGGGCTCCCGGGGGGCTCCCCTTCGCTCGCGGGGGGCTCAGGTGCCAGGCAGAGACCTAAGTGACCACAAGCAGAGCTCTTTCCCCTGGGGCTCTGCAGAGCATTCCCAGCAGGTACCACCGGGCGTGTTCCCAGGGAAACTGATGGGACAGAGGCCACTGCAGGGGCTCAGCATCATCTGGACACCTGGATGCTACTTCACTTCTCTACAAAGCAGCAGAAGACTCACCTCATACTTCTTTGGACTCTGCTTCTTGCCAGCCGGAGCAAAATAGATGGTGGGGAAGCTGGGGAGAGAGAAGAGACATTGGAACTCCCAAGGTGCTCAGTTTCCTTTCAGACCTGCAGGCTGGCCCCCGCCAAAGGGACTCCCCCTGCCTTGCCCTGCTTTAATGGGGTGACAGCTTCAGCAGCTCAAAGCTTGGTGTGGTCTCCCAAAGCCTGGCCGTGTCCAGAGCTGGCTGAGCCCCACTAGGCCCAAGTTTGCTGGCTAAACTGCTTTCCAGAGAAGCGAGCCCAGCTTTCGTTTCACACTGCCAAGAAGAGAATCCCAAAGCAGAGGAAGGGGTTCAGCAAGACAGGCCTCCAGGCACAGCCAGGACCCCGGAATCCCAGACAAGGCAGACGGCTGTCCTTTGTTTTCACTCCTGATTTCTTCACACTAAGCCAACGCCTGGAGTCACGCACCCATCACCCCTGCCCACCCTCCCCGGAGACTCTTCCGGCTCTTCTGCGGCCAGGGGTCAGACAGGAGCCTGAACTCACCCACTGACAGGGAGGTGTGACAACAGCGAGACCTACCCTCGGACTTCATATGGAGAAGGCACATCATTGGCTGTAGCATCCATTTTGGCAATGACGATATTGGGGTCTTTACTGAGCTGTTGGCAGAAAGAGCTGATTAGTGGCCAATCCATAGTAGTTAACACCAGGAACCCACCGACCCACATCATCTAAGAGTGATGTCTGAAGGACAGCACACGGTGTGCTAAAGGGTGAACAAAGGTCTTCTGAGTGATTTCCTTCTGCCTCAGGAGGGGCACAGGGATGAGTCCCTCCTCACCCAGCTGTATGAGGGCACATCTCCCAGCAGTACCCGTGGAATCTGGTGTAACCTCTGGAGAACGCTCCCCCCAGAGAACTGCTTGCCCGCAGCCCTAGAAGGTGAGCCATGAGGACGTGCAGTGCTCGGGAAGGAGGGGTGTCTGACGGCCAAAGAGCAAAAGGCTAGTCAGGTCTGGGAGAACAAATTTGTTTGCTCCCCTCATGAGAGTGTGCAGGGCAGCATTAGCCTTCAGCAGGTGGGAGACCCTGATCATGCAGAGGGAAAACACCCAAAAAAGAACTTTGCCAGCTGAGGCCAGTCACTGAGTCAGGGAATATTTATGTGCCACAGCAAGGGGAGCAGGCTAAACCTACGAGTGCGGCTGCTGCCACGCTCCAGATCCTGCCAAGGTCCTTCTGCATTCACAGGGGAGGCCAAAACTCACAGTCCTTGGGAAGGCACAGTTATGCCCCATTGTTATAAAGACAGAGCCCGCAGGATTGTCTAGTGCTACAAAATTCTGATTTGCGTTTGCAAGAGTCCCAGACCTACCTTCTCCCCCAGTTCTTTGTATTTGGGCTCCAGGTTCTTGCAATGGCCACACCAGGGTGCATAAAACTCTATCAGGACATCTTTGTCTTCTGCATTAACGATTTCATCAAAGTTCTCAGCAACCACCACCTGGTAACATTTGATCATACAAATTAAATTTTTCCTAAGTCAAGAACAGGCTGTAACACAACGTGCTCCACACGCTCTGCCCTCCCGCGGCACGACTCGCTGCACCTACACGCCGAGCAGCAAAATGACCAACACACGACTCCTTACCAGGCTGTAACACCCTCAACTCGCAGGTAAAAACCTGTCCTAAGGTACCAGCACTACCTGCAAGTGAGGTTGGCATCTCAGATTCTTGCAGGAGGAGGACAAAATAATTTCCTTTTCCATCCCAGCAAGTTCCAGGCTGAGGAATCAGTTTATCAAAACCCACTCAGGTGATCCCCACGCACACATAAATAAGTGAAGTCACTGCTTGTAAGGCCCTCATCATCATAAAGCCAGGCCATGGAATGCTTCCAGTCAGGGCAGAATTTACTGTGACAAGTGAAAGGCAGGAGTTCTAACACTCCCCCCATGATGAGATGAACATGTCACTCTTTAGAAAGCAAGCCAGGCCGTGAGGGAGCACAAGGCAAGACAGAGACCTTTGCATAATCCCTGTAAAGCTGGATGATCCTGCACCTGTAGAGCACGTCGCTCTGCGCTCGAGCAGCAGTTACTGTGCTGAGAGAACAGAACGGAATCAAAACCACAAGCTGCATTTCTCCCTTGGCTCAGAAAACTGCAATACAACAAGGGAGTGAATTCTCCTTCCCTCTATGGCAGCAGAGGCTTCTCGAGAGGCCACAAGGCGGCACTCGCAGCATGAGATACGAGTGTGTGACTCAAAGCTGCTGCTGAACAGCATCTCTTCACCCACAGGCAGGAGCTGCTGCTGCTGCACTCAATACAGCACTCACCTTCACGGGGCCGTCGTTGCTTTCAGGGACGGGCTCCGATTTCAGATACTTTTTCAAGTTTCCATCAAAGTAATCTTGCAGGAATCTCTCCAGAGCCTTTCCATCGCGGCTGGAAGGGAAGTTACATTTTACAGCCACCATCACACGTACAGGATGAGAGGGGAAAGCTTTCAAGGCTGATTTAAGCTCCCTCCACCCACAGAACAGATGTCACCCGCATCTCCCAGAACACCAGTCCAGGGCTGGCTTAGAAGACCCCAGAACAAGTGCAAAGGCGCCCTTAAGAGTTTTGAGTCCGGAGGCACATCCCTTTCTAAGTTTTAGGCCTTCCAGCACCCTTAAGTTTCTTTTTTTCAAGGAGAAAGGTAAAACTATTTTCTCCGCTCTTTAATGCACCTTAGTTCCTAACTAGACACTTAAACATCTTGAATTAAATTATCTACCTCTGTGTAACAGGAGGGGCTGCCAGCTCTCTAGAGGGCAGGAGAACACATGAGTAGGAGCCATTTTGACCCCCCAATCGCTTCTCTCAGCTGGAACATCCAGCTTTCCTGTTTCCCCTGAGCTAACCGAGTATGATCTGGTCAGAGACCTCCACAGCAAAGTCTACCAAGTGAGAGGCAGCACTGCTAAGTTCAAAAACTTACGAGAATTCTTCCTGCATGACGTATTTCTCTCCTTTAGCAGTTCGGATGGCAACCACTGGAGCCTCGCCCACACTGCTGTCTAGACCAAACTCTGAAAGCTCATGGCTAAAGGTTTTCCGACTCGCAACAGCAAAAGACAGTTTGTGGCCGGCATCTAAGAACTTCTTTGCAATCATCATAACTCTGAGGGGAGAAAAAAACAACAACAGAACACAAAAAGTGTTATTCCTTGGAACATTTTCTTCCACGTGATGTAATACCATTCATGTTGAAGTGCACACCAGGCAAGGAATTCAGGTATGAATAATAGGAGAAACTTTTGTCAACTGAGCTATGGGGCAGCCCTGACCAGGGGCGAAGCGAGAGGGGACGATTAACCCCTGCCGCTCCGTACCTGTTGCGCCAGTAGTTGGAGCCCTTCGCGTTCTTCTCGTAGTCCACATCATAGTACGCCACCAGCAAGTCCTTCCCCTGGATCAAGTCTTTGTTGTCTTCAGTCATGTGCGGACAGATGCCAAAGCTACCAACGAGACAGAGGTGTCACTGCCCAGAACCCACCACCCCCCAGAAACTGTTAAATGCCAGTCATCAGCAAGACCCAAGTAAGAAACACTTTGCCCATTCACGTACCACCTTATTCCAAGTCCAATCTCCAATTCCAGCCACGGCATCAGTGGCTGTATCTGACCTACACAAGGCCAGAGCTGGCACACTTCTCAGAAAGTTCACAGCTTTTAAACAGAGCATGGCTATTAGAATAGGGACAGTAAATGCCAACAGCCATGCCAGGCTCTTTCTGGAAAGAAGGTGGTCCCCAAAGGAGATGGTGTGGGCACAACAGCTCTTTTGGACACTGTGCAGGAACTGCAGCAACGCCCGTTAGAGAAAACAAGTTCTGACAGGGCCAAATCCAGCTGGGGCCAGTCTGTCTGTCACCTTCTCTGGGAAGGAATCACTCACATGTTCTCCTGGATGAATTTCTTGATCTTTACACTGGTGATTTTATCTTCTGTGTACTTGATGGAGCTGTCCTCAAACTTGTTTGTCAGGCGTGGAGGGCGAAATAAGACTATACCCCTGAGAGGAAGCAGGTATCATGGATTAGTTTAGCGTATCCCTGGGTTTCCAAGGACAGCAGCCAGATGAGGCGAGAACCCAACCTCCAGTGACCACCCATACTCACTGTTCACAGCTTCAACAGGACTGACTAGTTACCGGGTGGCACTGCTGCCTTAGATCTGCCTCGGATGCTTCTCCGTTATTCAGACAGGCCACAATGAGAAACAGAAAAACCCCACCATAACAAGCAACGGGGAAGCAAAACACCTCTGTTGAGATACTTCCCACCTGGAGGCAGACACTAACTCTCCAGAGCCTGCAACCAGTTGTACCTTTTATCTCAATTCTGGAGAGATAAAAGACATGCCACCAGCAGTTGGGGAAGAAACAAGACCGTAAGCTACGTTCAGAAAGTGAATCCAGGTAATAACTGGAATCCATGAACTTGTTCCAGACATCTCAGTAACAGGAAATCCTTGTGTTAAGAAACTTACTCTCCATCTTCGTCATACTTCTGCACCAACTGGTCCTCACTGGTGTGTGCAAAACGGTAGTTATCTCTTAGGTTGTTAGCTGCTTTCATGAATTCTGAATAAGCATCACCAGAGGCATCTCCAAAGAAACCTGCAGCAGACAGACAGATGGTGACCCCAAAACCAACTCAGCAGCAACCACTGTGCAAGCCCTCATCATTCATCTCTACAACACACTGAAATATCACTCCTCAATCAAGTCCTCCAATGTGTGCTCAGGCCTTCATCTTTGACAGCTTCTCTCCCATTTTTGTTGGAACCCTTCTGTGTTCCCTCCCTTCCACCAGCAGAAAGTTACTCAGGAGTCTGCCCCACTCAGTCGCTCAGCCAAAAGGCCATTGTCCTCTGAGCACCAAGATGCCCTTTTGTAACCACGTGACACCACTAGTGACAGCAACTGCCAATGGTACTTCATAAAAACAGGTTTGTGAGTGCTGATCAATACTCAGCCAGTTCAGTTTGTGAGATGGCCCCCAATCTGCACAGGAAAACTGCAAACTGCTCTGGCCACTTGTGAAGTGTGATCAAATCATACGACGTTGACAGCCTGCCCTGAGACACCACCTGAATGTACTTTCCAGCAACCCAAAGCGACCTGTTGTCAGCCAGCCGAAAGAGCAGCAAGCTTTAAAAAAGCTACACTGTGGTGCCAGGAGGTCTGACAGACACTCAAAAGAATCACTGGAATAAAACAAACAGGTTGCAAGGAATCCCAGAGGTGACCAAGTCCCACCTCCTGCAGGACCAGCCTCAGAGCAGATCAGGTTGCTCAGAGCTTTGTCCAGCTGAGTTTTGAAAATCTCCCAGACTGAATGTTCCAAAATCCCTTTGGGCACACATTCCAGTGCTTTATCATTCTCATTATGAAAGACTTTTTTGCTCATGCCCAGCTAGAATTTCTCTTGCTACAGCTTGTGATACTGCTTGTCCTTTCATGGTGCATTCCCCAAGACAGCTCCCAGGGCGCCAGCGCTGCACCGAGTCTACTCACCCACCACAGACGCATCTTTGTCACCGATGAATTTCTCAAAATCAGCCACAGAATTGAGAGCCACCGAAGCAGGTCCCGCCTGTTTCTTGAGATGACTGACAATCCCATCTTAAAAGAATTAAGTTAAATGATTAAAGGGATCAATACAAAGTTCCACAAGACATTTTTCAAGCTTCCTAAAAAAAAAAAAAGGTCGTTTCTGCAGAATCCACACACCTCTCACATACAGGAAGTATGATGTGAATTAAAGGAGCGCTATCACCAACTTCACACAGGAACCTTCTAGCATTTTCCAGTTACTGCACATCAAGGGTACTAGGAGTTAATGTGGAATCCTTCACCTTTAAAAAGGAGCTTTAAGGGATACTAAACATTCAGGGCTCTGCCAGCACAAAGAGTTCTGGAAAGGGCAAGGGGGGGTTGTGTGTGTAGGCGGCAACCTTCCTTGTGTCCCTCAACACACGTAACATCCCTGACACAGGTCTATTAGGTGTGGGTCTGCCTCCAGCACCATTTCGGCAAGCCAGACGCTTGCTGATGAGCTCTTACCTGCTGTCCTGGGCCCATCATAGGTTCCTGCCTCTTCTCCATCTCGAAAAATCTTTAAGGTGGGATATCCACTGACTCCATACTTATTACAGGTGTTTGAGTTCGCTGTACAGTCAACCTAAAGGAAGAGGAATGTTGCTACTCAGTGACCTAGCCAGCCGTATGCACAAAATAAAGCGGCTTTGCTGTTGCCCACATTATCACACAAAGTCTAGAGGGTCTGAAAGCTCTTGGGTGTCTTTAACCAAGGCTGGATTTCTTTCGCAGAAAATGTAAGGATCCACAAAGCATCTACAAGACCAAAAGCTGGGGAAGGAGGTAGCACGGGTATAACATTAGGCCCAGAAGAATTTTTGAGGAAATACTGGAAAGGTTAAGCAGTTGCAAGTTTGGCCAGACTACACACAGAAAAATACTAGAAAGGGTAGATCCTTGTAATCAATGACAGGCTTAACGGGAATCAACTGTTCTCAGCACCTCACCGGTACTGAAGCTCCTACGCTGCCTGCAGAAGACAGGCCGACCCCAACTGACAAGGAGGCCACGGTGACAAGAGTCCGTGCCACTTCCCAGAAAGGAAAAGAAAGACTCTGACCATTCAAGTTTTCTGGCAGAAAACAAAGCTTCGGTAGGGCAGCCCTGCCGTTACAAGGCCAGGGGCAACGCCATGAAGCCCGGCACTGGCCGCTTCCCGGGCTGGATGGCGCTGCTCACGGGAGGCTCCTTCCTCCCGCCCGGGCGAGCCCTCCTCACGCCCCGGCACACCCCCATCGCACGCCCCGGCACACACCCTGCGCGGCCGCGGCCCTCGCAGCCTCCGGCTTCCAGATCCTTCCCCGGCGCCTGGCCCCTCCGGGGGACGATGCCCGCCGCTGCCCCGAGGCCCCCCGGGGCCGGCGCGGGAGCGCGCTGCAACGGCAAAGCCCGCTCCGGCCCGAGCCTGCCCGCAGGCCGCCGGGACGGGCCGGTGCCGCGAACCCTCACCTTCACCAGCGGCACGATCCCCTTCAGCCTGGTCGCCGCCGACTCGTACTCCGGCGCCAGCCGCTTGCAGTGCCCGCACCTGGGAGGACGCGGGGGGTCAGGCCG
>KZ506221.1:63940-135306 GCA_002844005.1 Limosa lapponica baueri
CCGCCGCCCCGCCGGGCCTGGGTATGTGTCCGCATCGCCCCCGGCCCGGGGCGGGGCACGGGGCTGCGGTCTGCCTGCTCACAAGGCAAAACCAGCAAACATCGTGAATCACGCCTTTAAAATCCAAGGCATCTTTGAACTCGTTCATAATCTTGTTTAAAAGCCACTAGAAAGTATTATTTTATACTTCTGTTCCTTAATAAACCTTCATTAACAGTTACAGTCTCAGAGAAATTCTGATGCTGTGAAGTTTCCCACTTAACAGTCTCATAAATCTCATTAAAAACAGCCTCCTACGACACAAATTGGTCTTACTGCTGCAGTTGCTACGTGAGCAATAGAACACTCGTTCAGGTGTTGAAGTGACAAGCCAACATGTTAACTAAATTTTCAAAGGGCTTTGTGTGGCAGAAGGAGCTGCAGCTCGTGATCTGCTGCCCTGTGGCTGTGCTCGGGGTTTGAAGATGCTGTAGATCCGGGGGTACCCAAAGTGCTGCTGGAGCGAGGGGGGGCGCTTGTTTAAAGCTCGACTTGTGCTTCCTGGTTGTGAACAAAATGAACTTCGATGTTAATAGAGCATGGAAAGCTTTCTTTGATACACCAAGTCCAAATAGCTTTTAATTATTAACTCTGGAATAGGTGTTCTTTTTCTTCTGGTACAATTAAGTGTCTATGATAAGAGAACAGCTTTCACCTTTTGTATGTAAGTATGTAATTAACCTTAATACAAATAGCCCTTGTGACAACGGGGATAACTCTTTGGGCAAAAGTACTTCACCGGTCACGTGTGCGGAGGTACTTCACGCATCGAGGACTGAACTTTCTGGAGTTTTTTTTGTTTGTTTTAGTGCCCACAGCAGTTTCGGGTGGTTCAACAAGCCATTGCGAGCACTAGCATTTTAAAATGCCAGCTATGTGTATTCTTAAAGGTTACAGCCCTGCAGATGCTTGTCCTGGCTGAGGTCGGGCTTTTGGGCTGTAGTTGTCACCTTGTGGGCTGTTTGTGGGCGGTGGTACCCCCAGGCTCCCGTCTCCGCTCCCAGAGCTGCCTCTTGTACCCCCTGTGTCCACGTTTGGCTGCTGCAGGGACTGCGCTTTACAGGCGTGCCTCTGCACCGGTAACAGGCTTTGTTTAAAAAACAATTCCAAACAGAGAAACAACACCCAAACCCTCCCTTTCAGTGGTTAATGCCACACTGGCTGCAAATTTAATACAAGGCCTGATCGTACCTTCTTCTTTCTCAAATCTCTGGAACCTCGGGAGCGGGGCACAAAGAATAAGTCTCTATACCCCGTGAACATCCTTATCTGAGCAGCGCCAGAACGATCTGCTGGGGAAATGGAAAATGAATTACTGTCTCATTTCTTATCACTGATATGGGGTAGTCTGGGAGCTGAATTAGTCCTGTGACACTTAGAGGCAAGGTCTAGGTCTTGGTTTCAGGTTGTGTGTCAGCAGCTTCTTGTTGCCCTTAGGTGATTACGGAAACCTTTGGTACGGCTGTAGCAGGCGGTCGCTGCCCTTCCCAGCAGGGATGCCTTTAGCTGCAGCAACTGCTGTGTGCTTCCTCCTGTGTCTGTGCTGGGGCTGGCAAACCTCAATATTCCGTACTCTGAACCGTCTTTACCTTCTTTGGGGGGGGGCTTTTGTCTCTCTTGGACACTACAATCAGCAGCATCAACTCAACACTTCATTTTCTTGCTGTGATTAGTGAAAGGTGAGACCGTATCACTCCCCCAGGCGGGGACCGGTCTGAGGGGCTGACCTCTAGGAGCAGTCGGCTCAGGAAGCAGCGAGGATGGTGCAGAACCATCGGTGTCATGCGCTGTCGATGCCTCTCGCAGCTCCAGGTCTGAAGAAGCGCAGGACGGTGTGGGCTGGGCACCGTGTGGGGACCTGGCTGGTACCGCGTCTGCGAGGGAAGTGCCACCCTCCTGGCACACAAGTGCTGGTGGCCCAGCCCTAGAGCCCATTCAGGCGTGGTGGCAAAACCTGCCGTTACCAGCCCTTGGGACCATAACAGAGCTCCGTGTGCCGGGTTCCTTCTCAGAGCAGGAGTCGGTCTGAGTTTTAGATGCCTTAGTTGTGCCTGTAGCTCATAGTCCTGTTTCACCAGGAGTCTTAGTCTCTCTGGGTATACATCTAGTCAGATGGGGGATCTACTTAAAAAAGAAACTTGAAAAAGGTTTTGGTTATACCCTCTCCCTTTCCCCTCACCAGAAACAACCTGAGATCATGAGGCTTTCCCTGTTAACACCAAGGGGCTGCCTGGTGCATCCATGGCTGTCGGCTTCAGGGGGCTCTAGGTTTTACCTGGTTTGAGTATGGCATGTCATGGCCTCTAGAAACAGCTACAGGGCAAGGCAGAGGCTTTTTTTTCTGGGATAGGAGCAGGAATGTACAGAACCCGCTGCTTTCTTCGTTCTTAGGGCAAAGGTTTTCCTGCTGCTTGATCTGTTTTTTCCAGGAGGGAGGGGAGAGTGAGGGATTGGAGAAAACAACCCTCCTCCTCTTCTTGCATGGTTTACTTCATTAAATCATCATCCATCAAGCTGATAGTGTACTTGCTGAGGTCTCGTTCTGTGCTGGCGTGCTGAGGCAGCAGGGCACAGGAATGGGAACGGATCCTGAGCGAGTTGGGATCCTGCTCTCATCCTCGTGTGAAAATAGTAAGGTGCCTGTGTAGCCTGCTCTGCTGGCGCTGTTCTCCGCCAGCAGCGAGCTCTGACGGTGAGTTACAGCTTTAACTCTGGCCGATTGGGCACTTTTCCACCCGGGAGTGCCCTGTGCCGCAGGGTTGGTGTGGCGCCGGGGCTCGGGGCGCAGGCGGGGACCAGGGGTCCGGTGGTGGAGACCCTCCTTGGCGCAGAAGGTGCAGAGTCGGGGCTGGCTCCGTCACCCCCCTGGTCTCTGTCGCGCTGCTGTGGGCTCCCCCGGCAGATCGGGGTGGTCACCCCCGGGCTTGCTGCCGGACCAGTGCCTGGCAGCGCGGCCTCGGGACCCTCCGCTGGGCTGCTTCTTTCTCTGGGCGCTTCCCTGTTACATCTCTTGTCCTTCTGGGAGCCCCGACGGCCGTTCCGCCTGGAGGCATGCTGTAATTTTACCCTTATTTCCGAGGGGATTTCACAAGCAGCTGGATTAATCGGTGTGTTTGTTTCTCTTGCCCGTTCCTACCCTGCCCGAGCGGACGCAGGAACGCTCCCTGGATCCTGGTGAGGGGTTCTCACTGCCCTGGCACGGCGCTGGCAGCAGCCCAGTAGCCCAGCGTGTGCTGCCCCGGCTCCCTGAGGAGGAGCTGCCGAGAGGGAAGGGTGTGCTGGCTGTAAGGGAAACCGTGCTCAAAAGAGGAGGAAATACAGTAACTCTCAGCCTGGGGAGTGCTGGAAATTATGTGAGAGCATGAGAAGCAGTGGTAGAGAGTGTCTTGTGTCCATTTTTAGGAAGTACTTAATAAGAGGAGGTGTTCACAGTGTCCTCTTCTCAAGGTTGCCCTTGCTTACACGGGAGGACTGCTTTTCACCGCTTTATGGTTGGGGAAAACACGGTAAAGGGCAGACGCTTGACATTTATCGATGTGCAGCCACGGTCATGGTGAACAGCTGTGTCCTTGGTGGCTCAGGTCGTGCGTGCTGTGGGCTCCAGCGCCGTCGCTTCTGCAGTGGGCAGTGCTGCTATTGTAGGTGACACTGCGAGGCACACTCCTTCCCTGGAATTTATAAAGCGTGGCTTGCGTCCCGATAATCGTCCTTCGTGGTCACAGAGTAAACCAGAGCTTGCAAACCCAGAAGCCCTGACCTCCTGCAGCCCAAACTGTTGCTGATGCTTCCTCTGTGTCCTCTTTCCCGGCCATTTCTTCCTTTTGCCTCTTCCCACAAACTCCTGCACCTCTCACGCTGGTCTGTCTGTTTCTCTAGGTCTTCCTGAGCTGAAAGGATGAAAATTGGCGATTGGAAAGTCACTGTCCTAAGCTTCATCCTAACTCCTGAAGTCTCAGTTGATGCATTTGGGTGCAGGAGCCTGCAAGAGGGTCCACTGTCCCCTTCCATGATTTAGGCCGCGGCTTGGAGCATGCAGCACTGTAAGGTTTACATTATTTGGGCACTAGCGGTGACACTGTCCCTCTCCCACCTGGTGCAAAGGGGTTAATTGCACGATGGAGCTGCCTGTGTAGAACCTCCTGGATCCTAGATCCCGCCCAACCCTGAGGGTCTCATCCTGCCCCCTCCCTTTGTCCCCGGGCTCGCTGGTGCCAGCCCGGTCCCTGCCCGCCCCACCGTCACCCGTCACCCGCTTCCAGTGGCGTCAGCCAGCCCCCGGCTCCCCCCACGTCTGACCTTCTCTGTCCCTCTCTGCACGCTGTGATTCCAGAGCGGGATGATCGCCCACCGGAGCTGCCATGTCGTCCCTGACGACCCCCAGTGAGGGAGAGAACTCAGCTCCCAGGTTTGTTGTTGGTTCCAGGGATGATGAGACAGACTTTCTGGGATCAAACATGAAGACCAACGAAACCGATTTCTTTGAAGATGATGAAGAGGAGGAGTCGGTAAGGAGGTCCTGGCATCCCGGGTTGGAGCATCTGTGCAGAATTCCTGGGTCTCAGCCAGGGTTTGCACAGTTGCTGCTGGGGGGACGTGTCACCAGGCTGTGTCACAGCCACGGGAACGGGAAGGGCCGTGTCACCCCTGACAGGACGTGTTGTGTTGTCGTGTGGCTGTGCTCGGTGCTTCGTGCTGCAGTAAATTCCAACCTTTGTCAGGTGCAGTAGCAGATTTCTTTGTCCTAGCAACTTAACCCTGATGCTCCTGTAAGCCTTCCTTTTGAGGAAAACTCTGAGAACTGTGAAAAGGGCAAATGTGTGTCTGCAGAGAGGAAGCGTTTACTCTTTTCTGTAGCCTCCAGGAACAGGATGCAGAAAGGAGAATGATCTCCAGCTCCTGACTGCTCTTGCCCCTATTCAGTGTTACATTAAGAGTTGATTTGCTGTTCTGCATGTGGGGCTCGGGTGCTGCAGTGCTGTTGCTGCTGGCTGTGCGAGTTGCTGGGACCATGTGCCGGCCCAGCGGTGGTTTCCGTTGCCTCTGCCCTGAGGCTCCACTGCAAGTGGGTTGTTGGCTTAGGAGCCCCCTTCAAACCCACACAGTGTTGTCTACCTTGGTGCTCAGTGAAGAGCTGTTTATCGGGTGTGGTGAAGGGTTTGGAAGCCCTTTCACTTCCCGGATGTTGTTTTTGCTGTGGAACCTTGGCTTTGCAAGTCAGTGCAGTAACTTTTGAAGTCTCATCTTACAGTTTGAAGCCACAGTCGTTTGTGCTGGGTAACCCGCAGTCCTGTGCGTATCACTTCTGGTGATCTCACTGCCTTTAACCTTGCGTGGGCCAGAATTAATCCGCCAGGAAAACATCCAGTCTGGGGTTTCTAGATGGTGAAGGAAAGTCCACCACAGACCGTATGCTGTTCCTCCATTAGGGTTACCAGTGCTGTTTAAATACACAGCTTCTCTCTTGACTTACTCAGCTACATCTCAATGGATCTTGGTGTAACTTTGTCAGATATATAGAAGAGCACCTGGTTCTCTTTTACTCGTAGCTACTTACTGGTGTTATCTCCCCTTCATTTTCTCTCAGATAAGACAAACAGACTGAGCTCCTAGACTTTTTTGCTATAAAACATTTGCAGCTCTTCTCTGAGCCTGCCTAAGTCCACCCATGATCTGGGTGAGTTGTGGGCCAGAGAACGTGATGTGGGATCCCAATCCCTGCTGCTTGCTCAGGTGCCAGACGCTTATTTCTGACCTTACCGTTAGTGCCCAGTAAGAGGAGGAGGTACATACTGCCTGGCAAAGAAGGGGGTGTTTTGGGCTGCTCCTTAATGATGTCCCCAGTGGATTCTGGTGGCAGCTGGAAGTTGTATGGGTTTGAGTCTAGCAGGAGCCGTGAGTGCATAAGTTTGGAAGAAAATCACTTGTTTGTTCTGCTTTGCTGCATTTCTGTACTGTTACAGTTTAAATTCAGTAAAGCAATTGACCCTGTACGAAACTGTCATCTGTCTTCCCTTAGCCACCTGAACGGCAGATCGTGGTTGGAATCTGTGCCATGACCAAAAAGTCCAAGTCAAAGCCCATGACACAGATTCTGGAGCGTCTGTGCAAGTTTGAGTATATCACAGTAGTGATTATGGGGGAAGATGTTATTCTGAATGAACCGGTGGAGAACTGGCCCTCCTGTGACTGCCTGATATCGTTCCACTCCAAAGGTAAAAAGTCTGTGGGGGGCCTCAGCCTACTTGAGCTCTGGGCAAGGGAGCTCCCACTCATTCTTTCCCCTCCCCCTGTATTTCAGGATTCCCCCTGGATAAAGCGGTTGCTTATGCCAAGCTGTGCAAGCCATTTCTAATTAATGACCTTGATATGCAGTATTATATCCAGGACAGGTAGGTGTCTGTGATCCACTAAAGCCCTTCCCTCTTCCTTTCTCTGATTCCTCTTCTCAGCATGCTGTGCAAATGGTGTCTTCCTGGCTGCAAGCAAAGGAGTGAGGTGGGGAGGAAGGGGACCTTAGCAGCCCTTAGGCGTTGTTTCTCCAAAACGTGGAGGGGGATAGATTTGGGGTAAAACCATTGAGACTTGGCATGTTTCGTTTTCTGGTGCAAACATCTCGTAAGGAACGGCTAGATGAAGTAGGAAGTGGAAGAGGTCTCATAGAATGCGAGTGCCCCAACAAAGACAAAAGGCTAGTCTCTGAGTAGGAAAGCCAAGCAGAAGGATGGGGTTGGGGGACAGAAATTGGTCACATTCTGAGGGTGTGTTGGTCAAACACTTCAAGAGGCTTCTCAGATGGCTCTTGGTAAAGGCAGCCAGCAGTCCCGTACTGCCAGGCTGCTGTGGGGGTGTAGGGGTGGGGCTCATACCAGACCCCAACCTCCTCCCATGTCTTTGGGTTGTGAGTGGTGTTCCTGGGGGTGCTGACAGGCAGCCTGAGGTCTAACTCTAGTGAAAGAATTGCAGTTTTCCCATCAACATTGGATGAAAAGAGGCTCTGCCGCATCTCCTGGCCTGGGTCTTGAGCACCTTAGCGTGAGGGGCACCTGTGGGAGGGCAGATGTGGGTGCTGGGTGTGCTGCTGAGGACTGGGCACGTGCAAGGAAATGAGTGTCCATGTTTAGGCCAGGTAGAGATTCACTCTGGCACGTCTCTGTCTGGAGCAGGACTGAGGTGTGCCCCACAGCCTGTAGGTCTCCTCTGGAGAGCATGTGCTGAGAAGTATTTGCACTCTGTCTTGAGGCTTCTTTGTGTTCATGTGACTATATTCTTCATCAGTGAGAGTGAAGCCCTTCCCTTGGCATGTACTGAGGACCTTCTAGACTCTTCTGACACTGTTTCTGTCCTCTACAGGCGTGAAGTGTATCGGATCCTTCAAGAAGAGGGAATAGACTTGCCCCGCTATGCTGTGCTCAATCGAGACCCCGATAGACCCGAAGGTCAGCGCCCAGGCTTTACTGAAAGCCATTTTCACACGCTGTACTATTAGAGATATTCTGCAGAGAACAGATAATCAGCTTGAAGAAGCCTTATTCACAAGTCTGTTGTTTTTTGGGACAAAGGTCCCAAACTGGCTGGGGCTGCAGGGCTCTGCGCTAGGGCTGTCTCACCCTTTCCTAACGTGCTGCTGCTGCGCTTTGTCCTCAGAGTGCAACTTGGTGGAAGGAGAGGACCACGTGGAGGTAAATGGAGCTGTTTTCCCAAAGCCGTTTGTAGAGAAGCCCGTCAGTGCTGAAGACCATAATGTGTATATTTACTACCCAACGTCAGCAGGTGGGGGCAGCCAGCGGCTCTTCCGGAAGGTGAGGATGGAGACTCTGGTGTTGGTGTGGAACCAACAGATCTGTGGCTCTGAGAGCCATGTGGCTTCAGGAGGGAGTGCTGGGGCAGCTGAAAGGGAAAGGAAGCTTTTGTGTTGGGGGAATCCAGACCTTCTTACAACTCCTACTTCAACCCCATCTTCCTGGGAATCAAAGAAGGACATTATTTCAGTGGTAGTGCTGACTTTGCCTTCCCCATCCTCTGAGCTGTGTCCTGTCTAGCACTCATGGAGAACCATCCCCTGTATTGAATTGCACGCTGGTTTTCCCAGATTGCTTTCTCAGTTTATCAAAAGGATGTTTTTTTTAAACTTATGTTCCTGTCCTCTAACATCATTGTTGCCCTTCTCAGCTTAGTGTAGCTTGCAAATGTGATAAATGCAGTATTTATTCCTAGATTCCACAGGGAATCTCCCCTTACTTACTTCCTTTACTTTACCAGTAAACACTTAATAGCTGTGATATATCTTTTTTCCAATCAGTTATGTGTTTGCCATTAATAATCTTAAAATGATTGTTTCCTTAGCTAACGTACAGACATGCCACTTGAGGTTGTATCCAAAGCCTTACTAAAAATGGGAACTACATCATCCTCTGTCCATGAGATCAGTCAGCTGTCCTAGAAGGAAGTTAAATTGAGCTGATTATCACCTGTCATTTATTTTCATTTTGCATTAGCTGGACTCCCTGCTTTCTGGGTCTTTATCCACAGTTGTTTGTTCCATATCCTTGTAGTCATCGGAGTCAACCTAATGGTCTGTAATAACGTTTCTCCTCTCCAAAGCCTGGAAGAGGATGTACCTACTGTCTGCGTGTTGGGGTCTCTTTTGTGCCCCGTGGATAAGTGTGTGTAATAGCTGGGGGTTCTGAGAGGCGTTCTGCTAATTCACGACATACAGGATGAAACTTACGCTTTTTGTTTTTCTGTCTCAGAAGAGCAGCCCCGTGCTCTTCCCCGAGGCCTTTATTCTGTGCTTTCAGATTGGCAGCCGGAGCAGCGTGTACTCCCCAGAGAGCAGTGTGAGGAAGACAGGCTCCTACATCTATGAGGAGTTCATGCCTACAGATGGGACTGATGTAAAGGTAAGGAAAAGCCTGGAATAGCCCCGTCCTCCGGGCCTGGGTAGCCGAAGGTTGGGCAGTCCTGTCCCGCTGAGTCCTGCTGAGACTCTGGAGTGTCCCTTGAAGCCGGGAGGTGCTGACGGTGCCACTTGGATCCCAAAGCGGGGAGCGGGTGCTCTGTAGGTCAAACAGGAGGGATGCGTGAGACCATCCAGTCTTCTCTGTGTCTGCACTGCACGTATCCTCTGGAAGCTGCAGTTGGTCCAGGAGCTTATGTCAGGTGTAAGTATTTCTCTTCCCAGGTGTACACTGTGGGGCCCGACTATGCCCACGCAGAGGCTCGTAAATCCCCTGCTCTGGATGGGAAAGTTGAACGGGACAGTGAAGGGAAGGAGATCCGTTACCCAGTCATGCTGACTGCCATGGAGAAACTAGTTGCCCGGAAAGTCTGCGTAGCCTTTAAGGTCTGTGTTTTCTCTCCTATGCAAGCAGGACACTCCAGGAATGCCTGATTCGAATCTTGGTCAGTGTTAAAGCTTGAGCTCTGTCACCCTGATGTGCCTCTGGCATTGCAGCCTTCCAGGGCTGATGCCAGTTGCCCTCTCTGCAGGCTGGGTGCAGCTGCTCCTGCTGGCCATGAAGCTTGGTCTTCTTTTCTTCAGCTTTTCTTTTTTTTCTATTGTTGTATTTTTGAATTGGCTTTGGAGCACGTTTGTGTTCTATTTCACAGGTCGGTAGAGTCAGTGTGTGAGTGTGGGAACGGTTATGAGACACTTAGCCACTAGTTCTGCCATCTGCAGCTCGTGCAGCTGTGCCAATGCAGCTGTGGGCTTGTTCTGCCCTGTAGCCTCTTCCAGATAGTGATGGGTGGCTTTGCCTGCACCACTTATTGTCTGTACTTGTCGGTCTGGTTCAAAACAGTTGATTCAGAGGGGAGAAAGAGCAGGAGAGCCAGGAGCTGCTCTGTCTTAAGCCTTTAGAGCTCTGGGGGGTACAGGGGCGGCCCTGATGGCTTAATGCGGGGGCTCTTGAGTTGGGCCTTTGATGCAGTGGTGAGGGTGTAAAGGTTCCTCTAAAGGGACGGTTACTTCTGGCTAGTGGCTGTGTTTTCACATTTCTTCAAGGCTCCTGAGGTAGGCATGGAGAGGAGGATGGAGCGGAGTATCCCGCTGGGCTGGGCAGCCCCCGTCCCCTCACAGCGCACCCGAGTCCCATGTCCACTGCTTCCTCCTGCAGCAAACCGTGTGCGGGTTCGACCTCCTGCGGGCAAACGGCCACTCTTTTGTTTGCGATGTGAATGGCTTCAGTTTTGTGAAGAACTCTATGAAGTATTACGATGACTGTGCCAAAATCCTCGGGTATGTAAAATGCAAGTTTTGATGGCGGGTAGGGGAACTCACAGCAAAGTAAAACGAATGCGGATGCCTGATCGGTGTGGTGGAGAAGTCTGCAGGGGGTTCATATGGGGACATTTGTTCAGCAGGTAAAAGCTTGTTCTGGGAGGAATGGGTTAATTATTTTTAGCCCCAGGAGTTCCTGCCTGCATTGGCGTTAGCTGTCTCTGTCTCCATCGAAATGTGTCTTACAGGACTTTTCACTGGATGCTAAGCCCAGCTGCAGTATTGGTGATGTGAGGGAAATTGGTGTCCCTTTGGGGTGCCCTAATTAGCCCATGGTGTGATAGGTGTCTCTGAGAGGAAGGCGAGGAGAAATTCTGGGGCTCTCTTCAAATGTTACAGCTGGACCAGTAAGGAGGAGGTGGAGAACCAAGGGAATGGAATTTCTTGTGAGTTTTGTATTCTAATTCCTTCCAGAAATATAATCATGCGGGAATTGGCTCCTCAGTTTCATATTCCCTGGTCCATCCCAACAGAGGCAGAAGACATTCCCATCGTCCCCACAACTTCAGGCACCATGTGAGTAGCTGCATCTTCTCAAGGGAATGTCGGTGATGGCTGCATGAGGGACGAGGTGCAAACCCTGTCCAAGGGATGGATGTCACCCAGCAGCACGGCCTTCTACAGCTGCTGTGTTGACTGCAACCCTGAAATGCCTGTGGGAAGGCTTAGCCATGCACACGAAAGGGGTGATAGATGGTAAATTAGTTGTTGGTTCGATGAATGCGGATGAGCAGACATTGAAGGAATGACAGGAAGCCTTCAAAAGGCCCAAATTCTGGATCGTCACAGGAAGATTAGGGCTTCGCTGTAGCTGGCTCACTGTTTCGTAGGCTGCTACTAGAGAAAATGTGTGTTGAGCTGCCAGTGAAATGGGTGGAGAACAATTAGCTGAAGTATTCACGTTACCTGTATGCTCGGCAGACCCTCATTTGATACTATTGGCTTTACTAGTTGTCCACCACACAAGGCTAAAAAGACCAAGGGCAAGAGTTTCTTTGTGATCCTCAGCACACTCATACACTTGTATGAGCTGAGCAAAGTAGGTGCTACAGAAGAGGTAGATTGAGAGTGTATCTTCATCCTTCCTTTACCCTGTGATCATTTGGAAAAAGTTGGCAAAAAAAAGCCCTGCACAGCTCGGAGGACGACTGGCTGCAAGGACACCTTGTGACAGTGAGACTGGTAGAATCCATACCTGTTTGTCTGGGATTCTATAAGAAATAGGTGGATATTGGAGTATCTGAAAAAACAAACTCATGTAGCCCTTCTGAAATCAGCCAGCCTGACTGCTGGTTCCTGCAGAGGGCTGATTGCTATGGGATCTCTCCACATACAGCTCTTATTGGTTGCTGAAAGACAGGTCTCAACCTGTCTAACCATTCTTCTGAATCAAGTTGGTTTTTTCTTGGGTCTTTCTAAGTGGTTCTATAAGCACTGCCCAAGTTGGGCATGAAAACAAGCTTAGCACAATTCAAAATGCTGTTTCTGTAGATTCTGTAACATCCAGCCTAGTCCTTTCTGCTGCAGATGTGGTTCTGCCTGTCATATGGTGGTTCTGTGGTGCTTTTCCCTATGGGAAACCAGATGACCTGGTGGTGTCTGTACTTTGGTGCTCTTACAGCCTTGGCACTTGTGCCTAGTGTAGTCTGGGAGAAGTTCTGCCACTGACGAGGACATAGCTGTCAAAAGGAAGGAACTGAAAGAACGATGGGAAAGTACTTTCTGGTGGCAATTCTGGGGTGTAGGGGCGTGTTTGTCAGGTGTATCTTGTGTTTCCCCAGGATGGAGCTTCGTTGTGTTATTGCAGTCATCCGGCACGGAGATCGCACCCCAAAGCAGAAGATGAAGATGGAAGTTAAGCATCCCCGGTAAGAGTCAAGGCAAGAAGGTGCTGTGCTGCTGGGAAGCGAGGAGGGCCTGTTTTCTGAATTGGGAGGAGAAGCAGTAGGACTGAGTGCATGGGAGGCAGAGCTTCTTCCTGGCTCCATTCAAGCAAATGCTTTCTGCCCCGTCGAGGGAGCCCCCTTTCCCCATAAGGATCCTGGCACCTTCTGGGTGAAGGTCTACTGGGTGCTGCAAAGGGAGGCACCCCACTAAATGGGAAGCTAGTGACTGCTTCCTTTTCATACCTGCGGCTCGAAACACTTCTTTTCAGAATTTCTGAAGCCCAGGAAGGAGCCAGTGGGCCTGTTGGTTCTCCCTGAAGAACAGCAGCTGAATGCATTTGTCGGGATGAGAGTCCTTGTGGCATTGAAACAGCAGAAAATGGATCAGGGTTCTTTGTTGTCTGTTCAGGTTCTTTGAATTATTTGAGAAATACGATGGCTACAAGACAGGGAAGTTAAAGCTGAAGAAACCGGAGCAGCTTCAGGTAAGGGGAGTCCTCTCTGGGGTTACTGTGTGGGACTTGCAGGTAATATGGATCCCAGCATGAGGCAATTCTTTGGGAGGGTGGAAACCCTCAAAAGGGCAACAGTCCATTGCACAAATTCTCCCTTTCTTGTTTCCCACCCCGTGCATGCTTGGCTGGGTGATGGTGTGGGAGCAGAAGGGAAGCTGTTCCTGGCTGGTGCAAAGGCTGTAGGATGGGGGTGACCTGATGCCACTTGCCCATCTGTTATGGTGGCTGCTGGTGGAAGATGGGTCCAGGCTGGGGAGCGGGGCAGCTGGAGGGGAGGCACCTGCTTGTTTCTGAACGGGGCTGGAGCACAGAGTGGGGATGAAGCAGCCTGCAGGGTGAAAGTTTGTCCTGCCTGAGCTGTGTTTTATGAAATGATGCGTTTCTGAGGAGTTTCGATGTGAATGTGGTGCTGGGTGAAGCCATCTGGAGGCCTTGCAGGAGTGGAGTGGTGAGTCTGAGCAGAGTTGCTGGACGCTTGAGACTGTCTGCCCTCCAACAGGAAGTGCTGGACATTGCGCGGCAGCTTGTGGTGGAGCTGGGAACCCACAGCGATTGTGAGATTGAGGAGAGGAAATCCAAACTGGAACAGCTGAAGAGCGTCTTGGAGATGTAAGGGTCCATGTCTTGGGGCACTGTGAGTTCATCAGTCGCGGGTCAGCGTGCGATGTAGAAATGAGCTGTGCTGCTGGCAATAAGATTGTGCTGCTGGCAATAAGGTTGTCCTGATGCCAAAAGTTTAACAAAAAGGAGCTGGGAAAACATGAAAAGATGTTTGTGTCCTCTTAGATTTCGTACAGCCAAAATAAAAGGCAATATGGTGGTGTTGGCATCTTAGAAACCACAGAAGGATTTCTCTCAGAACCGAAGCTTGCTGTAACAAACACGGGCAGTGGCTGTGTTCAGGCTGTGTCTGTGGAGCACAGAGCATGGGTTTTTGCTATGATTTCTAATCTTTCTGCTCATTACGATGTGGTTATCCTCAGAGCGGCTGGCAGATAGTTTTTCTGTGATCTCATTAATTCACTTGTTAAAGATGTAGATAGAAATTAAGTAAGGCTGATTAAAGCCTCGTGGGATACGAGAGCACAGGGTGCTGTCAGCTGAAAAGCAGGCAAGTCAATGGATCTTTGAATTTCATTTCGGAGGGTTATTCAGCTTTATCTGTAAAGGTGGCACGTACCAGGTCACAGGTAGGTGGCAAAAAATGTTGATGTTCTGTGGCAATTGGCTTTGCAGCAGAAAGTCTCTTGCCTGTGCTGTATTTTTGCTGTGTGCTGCCTGGGGACCTCTGGGCAAGGGCTGAGTGGAGTTGATTTGTTTCAATCCCCCCCCCCCCCCCTTTGTGGCAGGTATGGACATTTTTCTGGCATTAACCGTAAAGTTCAGTTGACCTACCTGCCTCACGGACATCCGAAAGCTGCAAGTGAAGATGAAGGTAAAGAAACCTGATGTTACTGCAACACTCTTCCAGCCTGGTGTTGAGGAGTGTGTGCATTGTCCTACCCACAGAGGCCTCTGGATGCACAAGCAAAATGAGTGACCCATATATCTTACCTTTGCTCACACCCCGTGAAGGGTTGGAGTGATGCATAATGCAGTGTACCAATGTACCCCAGAGGGTGCCGCGGAGTTTATGCTTCTAATTCTGTGAATGTCAGCCTTCAAAAAGTAGTGACCTTTAATTTCTTACTTGCTGGTTTGGGTCCTGGGCGTTTTGGGTCAGGCTTGTCTTGAGAGCATTCTGTGAGGTGCTGATGAAACCTCCTCTTCCTCTCCCCCACAAGCTCAACTTTGAGATCTGATGTAGTGAGTACCTCTTTGTCTCCTAGAAGCTCGCCGAGAATCTTCCCCATCCCTTCTTCTGGTGCTTAAGTGGGGCGGAGAGCTGACACCGGCAGGAAGGGTCCAGGCAGAAGAGCTGGGGCGAGCCTTTCGCTGCATGTACCCCGGTGGCCAAGGTGAGCTTTGTCCAGGTATTGTCCCTGTCCTGTGACTGTGCCAGGCTGCCCAGCCCAGCGTCGGGGACAGACTCCTGGGGGCTGTGCACAGCCTGCACGGCTCAGGCCATCACTGGGTTTGTTCTCTTGAATTGACCTGGAAAAGGTAAATAATTCAAGTGGGTTTTGCACCCAAAGATCCCTGAGCTGGCTAGAGATGTCTGCTGCAGCGTCTAAACTTCAGCACGTCTTGGAGCACAATAGATTATTTCAATTGACGTGCCAGTATTCAAAAAAGAGAAGGTGTTCTAATAAGATCCGTTCTGATGCAGCAAATGCGATTCAAAACTCTTGTATGATTAACAAGGAATTTAGGTCAGATGTGGAGAACAGAGGAAATCTGTCTTGCAGCACAGATAATTCCGCCTTGAGACAGGAGAATAGGAGGGTAATTTCTCTGTATTTTCTCCACCGTAATTCTGTGACTCTGAAAGGTTTTCAGTGCACGCTCAGATCAGCCAAAAGACTGAGACTGCCTTTTACATCCAAGTAAAGAGTCAGAAGTAACACACTGCTACTGTATTGATCTGACGAGAGCAGCATTGGACATTGCGTGTCTTTGATTCGTATGTTTAATTAATTCAACTTAAGTAATTAAATTTCAAATTAATTAAGCTAATTTAAATTGAATTGGAGAAGATTTCCTTCTGGAATAAGGAAGAGTTACCCTTGGTGGAAGAGGATGGGGTCAGGGAATACTTAAGCAAACTGGGCCCTGATGGGATGCACCCACAAGTGCTGAGGGAGGAGGCAGATGTCACTGCGAGGCCACTCCAGATTATCTCTGGAAGATTGTGGGGACTGGGGGAGGTGTCCAAGATCTGGAGGAGAGGAAATGTCACTGACCGCTTCAACAAGAAGAAGAAGGAGGATCCAGGGAATGGGAGGCTGGTCAACCTCGCCATGGTCCCTGGGAAGGTGATGGAGCAGCTAATCCTGGAAACCATTTCTGGGTGCATGGAGGACAGGAAGGTGATTGGGAGTGGTCAGCCTGGATTCACAAAGGGAAGTCAAGCTTAACCAACCTGGTGACCTTCTACTGTGAAGTGACTGGATTGTTTAGACACAGGGAGAAGAGTGTCTGTGGCCTAGTTTGACTTGAGCAGGGCTTTCAACACTGTCTCGGGTAACATCCTCACCACTGATGAAGTATGGACTGGATGAGCAGACGGTGAGGAGGAGTGAGAGCTGGCTGAACGGCTGGGCTCAGAGGGTGATGATCAGTGGCACAAAGGGAGGGCGAGGAAGGTGAGCTGTGAGGTCAGATGCTTGTGATCTCAAGAGCATGCTTTTAGCAAACATGTGAGGATAAACTTCCCAAAAGATGAGAAAATGAGGTGCACCTCGTTGCTCCCTGCAAGGTGCCCAAGAAGTAGAGCAGACTGTCAGTGCCCAGAGACTAGAGGAGGAGGAGCAGTAGTGGACAGAGGGTCTTCATGACAAGGCCTGTGTGCCGTTCTTGAAGATGGGGATGGTGAGTTAAAAGGGCTGGGGACCTCCTGGTGCTGTTGTGGTTCTCTGAAGGCTGGAACTGAGAGCATCAGCCACTGGCTTGAACAAGAGACTGGGGAGACCAGAAGACTGTGTTGGAGGGAGAATCCCAGTGGAAGTACAGGGAGCAGATTGGAGCACATTGAGCCAAAACCTGAGAGAAGAGACCTGTCTGCAGAGTTCTGCTCAAGTGGGGCGCAGTTACCCAGGAGCAGGGCTGAGCCCTAAGGTATGGTCTGTGCCAGCCCTGGACTCAGTGCTCCGTACCTTGCCCTCTTGCGCACAGTAGAGCGTGGTCCGAGCATGTCCAAGGTGACTTCAGTCATGGCGTTGGAGACTTCTGCTTCACGTGGTCACTTGTGGAGAGGGAGAGGTCTTATTTTGCAGCAAGATGCCGTGTTCCTGGGTGCAGCTGGCACGTGGCAGCTTTGCACAGATGCACAGCTGACTCCTGGCCCTGTCTGTCCTTCTCGAGCAGGTTGTTTCTCTGAGCTGGGAGCAGTTTTCCTGTCTTCTCCTGCAGTGTGACTGGGTACTGTGCGGAACCATCATGGGATTCCGGGCAGCAGCCGGTTGTCACCACCACACTGTCTCTGTTGGGTCAGGCTCAAGAGCTGTGTGAGTTACGTTCTCCCATTACTGATCTGGCTCCTGTGGCTGACTCAGCCACCATAAATAAACCGGCATTTTGTGCCACAAGGTAATTGTAGCTGTACAGGATATGCTTTGGACGGCGGGTGCCTCCCTACGGAATAGCTCTGCCTGCAGTTCTGATGGCAGCGGGGCCTGCTCTCGTGCAGAGAACAAGTAGGAAGAGGCTGTTATTTTGGACGTCTTTATTCTGAACAGGGGTGTTCAGACCGGCAGGACAATTACGGGCGTCCGGAAAGGGTTGCTGCAGAATTTGGGCAGCATCAGACTTGACTGGTGAATGCTCGCTTTTTTCCCCAGAATGAACTTTTCCAAGTTAAGTAAAGCCTGAATCAGATTTCTAGTTGTCATGTATGGTTAGAACTGTCTATTTTGGAGCAGCCTAACTGTGGGCTATGAAAATTATTAATTCTCTACATAACTTTGTTACCACAATAGAGTTGGTTGTCTAAAGCAGTATATTCAGCTGACAGTTTTGCAGGTGTCAGGATATTAATTTTGAGTTTTTTCTCCGTTTCAGGTGATTACGCTGGTTTCCCTGGGTGCGGCTTGCTCAGACTGCACAGCACCTACCGTCACGATCTCAAGATCTACGCCTCAGATGAGGGACGGGTTCAGATGACAGCAGCAGCTTTTGCAAAGGTCCTTCCTCTCTTTTGGGAGCCTGTTCTGCTGCGTTAGTCTTAAACTGTGCCAGTTCTAAAGGAAAACCTCTGGTGATGAGGAAGGAGCTGTTGTAGGAGCTCCTCCCTCTCTGTTGGGAGGAGAGTGGTGGGCTGTGCTACCAGCCAGTGTGCAGAGCTGCAGGTTAGCACAGCCCACCACCGTCCTCCCAACAGAGAGGGAAATCCAGTGTCGCTGCACGTGTGTGAGCTTCAGTGTCCTGTCCAGGGCAGGACTCTGCCTGGAGAAGGAGTTAGTTGTGGAGTATCACTGGTGTTTGATGTAATAGAGAACACCAAACCTGTTGCTGAGTATTAATTGCCTACAGAATGAGAGTTTCTTGGATGACTGCCTAGCCAGAGGGCTGGATTTAAAAGGGGAATAAAATGTCTTTGGTGCAGTGTGGGATTGGGGCTGGGGGAAAAAAGGTTAATCTTCAGTTAAAGCTTGAGCCAAGGGGAATCCTGTGATGACTTCAGCTGTTGGCTGTTTAGCCGAGTTGGCTGCTCAACAGTTGCCTAGACAAATCTGGGGCTGCTGCAGGCAGAGCTGGGTTTTGCTTCGAATCTCTCTAGAATCATGCCAGAATCACTGGAGACTGTAGATGCTGTTGCTGTAAAACTGCTCTTCAAGGACAGTTGAGATTTCACTCAAGTGGACTGAAAAAGCTGGCCATGAAACTGCCAGAAATGTTGGTTGGTTGGGTTGCACATAACTGAAGTCTTGTTCTGTGCTGCCTCAGGGTCTGCTGGCCCTGGAAGGAGAGCTGACCCCCATCCTGGTGCAAATGGTGAAAAGTGCTAACATGAATGGTCTCCTGGACAGTGACAGCGATTCCCTGAGCAGCTGCCAGCACAGAGTGAAGGCACGGCTCCACGAAATCATGCAGAAGGATGCCGAGTTCTGTGAAGAGGATTATGAGAAGGTAAAGCTCCTGGGTGGCTTCATCGCTGCCTCTGTCTGGAAGAGGGACAGCATCACTCAGGGGTGTGACATGAAGCCTGCTGCTGTGTGAACAATGGCTTGGTTAATCCGAGATCAGTTCTGGTCAAAATTGCAGGATATAAACAGAATTTAGGAAGGGAGAGGGAAGGCTTTGGGGGGTAATAGTCCCTGCCCTTCTGCAAGTGAAAATCCTCAGTGTTACTCCACTGTTCCGTTCAAGAATCACCATGGTACTCTTCAGAAGTTCCAGTGCATTTTATTTTCATGGGGTGCTAAAAGAAGAGTTCTGGTGGTTTACTGCGTGCTGCCCAGAGCAATCCCAGTTGCTGTGGACAGGGAGTGCACCTTGCCATATTCTAGATCTGTGCTTTGTGCTCGTGTGAGCAGATCTTTTGGATATAAACCCTTTTGTGGTCCTATCAGTGTCTGATAACTGCAGAGCAGCGAGCATGGACTGCATCCAGCACGGCAATCGGTAGAAGCTGTAGCTGCTTTTCTGACAAGTCCCCAAAACACTATTTTTCCCAGACTCTGAGATCTGATTACCAGACTGAATTCCATTCGTAGAATCATAGAATTATAGAATCATATGGGGTTGGAAGGGACCTCTGGAGATCATCTAGTCCAACCCCCCCTCCAGAGCGGGTCTACCTATAGCAGGTTGCACAGGAACTTGTCCAGGCGGGTTTTGAATGTTTCCAAAGAAGCAGACTCCACCACCTCTCTGGGCAGCCTGTTCCAGTGCTCTACCACTCTCACAGTAAAGAAGTTCCTCCTCACGTTTAGGTGGAACTTCTTATACTCAAGTTTGTGCCCATTTCCTCTTGTCCTGTCACTGGGCACCACTGAAAAAAGACCAGCCCCGTCCTCCTGACACCCTCCCTTTAAGTATTTGTAAGCATGAATAATTCCCGTTCCCATTAAGGAATATATTTATCAGCTCAAAGAACTGCTTAAAACTTCTATGAAGCCCTTCTGCTCGAGCACAGAAGCGAAGTGACACAAATGGACGTTGTGGGTGGAGGGAGTTCTGATCTGACAGGAGCAGTTGTTTGCTCCCTTCGAGTTTTGTCCTGAGGCAGTTTTTAAAGCCCACCTGACTGCCCCTGGGAACAGGGCAGTTACTGCACCTCGCTGGGAGCACAGCTTTTGTACCTAATCGGAAAGTGGTAGAGCTGCAAGAGGCAGGTGTTTTGTTTTCCCAGTTTGTAAAGATACTAACTAATCTCTGCTGGTATCTCCTCTCAGCTAGCACCTACAGGCAGTGCTTCTCTGCTCAACTCCATGACATTTATCCAGAACCCAGTAGAGGTCTGTAACCAGGTCTTCACCCTGATTGAGAATCTTACCTCCCAGATAAAAAAACGCCTAGAAGACCCAAAATCTGCAGGTGAGTGTCAGAACTGGAAAGGCTCTGGAGCAGATTCATTTATTGCTACATCTTCAGAGCTCCCAAACACCACTATGATTTATGTTTGTAGCAAAGAAATTGTAAAGTGAAATTCTGTATGTGCTATTGATGTAGAAGGCTCCTATTCTGCTTTGAACTGCTGTTAATGAGAGCTGTAACGTACAGGAAATTATATGCGCATCTTGGGTTTAGAGCGGCTGTACACAGCAGCAGTATAGCCTGGAGAGCTATGTCTCATTTTTTCAAGCATTTCCTGGAGCGGAGCTCAAGGCTATAAACAGCAAATTTTTCAGTCAAAATTTGCTCATCTCTAAGAACTTTCCTAATAACAGTGCAGAGGTTTTGAAAAGGTATCTGTGGGACATTTCACATGATTTATGGCAGACATAAGCAAGCAGTTTCCCTTTTCTCAGGTATTTCAGAAGTAGCTTATTGTTGCAGGTTAAAACTCCGTGTAACAGGTCCACTGGCTTTTCCAGTCCAGGATTCCTGTGGGTGACAAAACAGAGCCCGTCTGTGCTGGGGGGAGTCAGTCACCGCGGTCAGTTGAAATGTGGGCAGACACAGTCAGGATGTGAACGTGGTCTGGTGTTCTCTGCTGTTTAGACCTGCAGCTGTACCACAGCGA
Organism: Limosa lapponica baueri; assembly: GCA_002844005.1. NCBI lineage: Eukaryota > Metazoa > Chordata > Aves > Charadriiformes > Scolopacidae > Limosa > Limosa lapponica. The sequence goes on from KZ506221.1 coordinate 84,446, forward strand.
GACTTTAGAGCTGATGCTGCAGCGCTGGAGTAAGCTGGAGCGAGATTTCCGCATGAAGAACGGGCGGTATGACATCAGCAAGATCCCCGATATTTATGACTGCATCAAGTACGATGTTCAGCACAACTGTGCGCTGAAACTGGAAGGCACAGCTGAGCTCTTCAAACTCTCCAAAGCCCTGGCAGATGTGATCATTCCCCAGGTAGAGCCTGTCCTGCCTGTGTGACGATGTCTATGGTGTCAGTTCCAGGCACCTGTCTGTTTTCTCTCTGTTCTCCTGCACGTTAACTCTCAAGGCAGAGTATTACAGGTATTTCTCAGATACCACTCTTAGTGTTTGTATAAGACCAAAACCATTTATGACTTAAGATGTGGCAGGGCTTGCTCCTGGGTGAGGATTCTGACAGCGTCAGAGTATCGAAGAGCCGATGCAGCAGCTTCTCCATGTTCATCGTGGTGCGTTATAGCACGGTGTCGGGCTGCGTGTGTGAGCGATGGCAATGCCCCGTTCTCCACGTGCAAGACTGTACAGGGGAAGAGAGATTTCTGTGGTAAAGTGAAGGCTTGTTCCGGCAAATTTGTTTTTCTTGTCAAACTAGAACTTGTTCAGTTTACAAAGCTGGCTTGCTTCTCACAAAGTTTATGCCCATGAACACGGGAGGGGGAGGGAGGGCCCCGTGAAATGGATCTCTGTATTCACAGAGATCACAATGGATCTCAGTAGCATAGAATTCATGGTTCTATCCTACTTCTGGCAAAAATGCTTCATTTGTATGGGACAAGCTTCCCATACAAATGGTCCAACTGCACGTGTAGAGCAGATGTGGTCTTGTAAGCTTTTCACAGTGTCCCTGATGAGATGCAGTTTGGCTATTTCCAGCATAGCTCTTCAAGTTTTATCTTTGCAAATAGCGGTAGTTGCATTAATGCTTGTGCCAGGTCAGGATATAAGTTTGTGTGTCATGAGAGGAGGTTCCTTGATGGTACTTGTGCCTCTCAGCTGTTGGAGAAATACTGACAGTCCTGTCTAGACAGACTGGGATTCCGGGAGGAGCCTCTGTCCTCTGTTACCCTCTGCAACATGTGGGGAAAAAATAACAGACAGGCGTGAGTGACATTTCCCTTTCTGTCCTTGCTGAACTGCAGTGCTTGCGGACAGGACTGTTGAAGTCCAGCCTCCTGTCGTGTGAAGATGTGGCAAAGAACCAGAGCTCAAGGGTATCTATTGTTTTGTTCCTGCAGGAATATGGGATCAATAAGGAGGAGAAACTGGAGATTGCTATTGGCTTTTGTCTTCCTCTCATTAAAAAGATCCAGTTGGACCTGCAGAGAACCCATGAAGATGAGTCTGTCAACAAGCTCCATCCCCTGTAAGGATTGTGCTGCACGCTGCTGCTAGTGGGGAGGGCAGCTTCGAGCAGCGTGTGGGAACTGCGCCAGCAGGGTGACCTGGTGTGGGAGGAGGCTCCGAACACACCCTGAACACCCACCAAAAGGGGGGCACGTTGATGCTTCTAGAACTGGAAGGGAAATGGAAAGGCACATTGAGACTGCTGAGTGGGAGCACGGTGCCACAGGAGCTTACACCCACTGTGGTTGGATGGTGGTGCCTTCGTCCCCATCTCTGCAAGGGGCAAGTGGTCGTATGATGAGGCCACCACTGCCCCGACATGTATCTCCATTAGGATACCACAAACCTCCTGCTTCTGTGCCCGATGCTCTCACTGTTCGTTCTGTTCCTACTGCTCTTTGGCCGTTCCCAATGTGGGGTTGTCTCTCTGCGTTAAGCGTGCAGAGATGCTGCTGTATGATAGGTGGCACTTCACTGGCAGGCTGTGAGTAACCCTGGCCTGATTTTGGTTTAGGTACTCAAGAGGAGTTCTGTCACCAGGTCGGCACGTTCGGACGCGGCTCTACTTCACCAGTGAGAGCCATGTGCACTCTCTGCTCAGCATCTTCCGCTACGGGGGGCTCCTGGATGTAAGTGTCCCAGCAATGCTCACAGAGTAAGCCTCCCTGCTTCCTTCCAGTGCCCTTTCCAGGGTGGACGGCGTATGTTTGTAGGTTGCCCCTCCGGCCAGCTCCCCCAGTAACGATGTGCCAGCTCCATCTCTGCTGTGTTTGCGTGCTGTGGCATCCTGCCTTCCTGGCATGTAGGAGGATTGTTCTTCCTCTGTCCTGACACCGCCTGCCTTGCTCGTACAGGGGCATGTTTTCTCCAAGAGCCATCCTGCTGATCTCAGATGAGTCAGGCGCTGACCTGTGTAGGAGGAGAGCAGTATGAGGCAATGGGGAGGAGGGAATTTCTCTCTTCTTCCTTCAGTCCTTTGTTTTGAGAGCTTGGCCCTGTTATTTAGTGACTTTCTGTCAATTCTAAATCAAGAAAACCAGTTTGCTTACAGAGGAAGGGACTGCAGGTTGCAAATGCATAGGGGGTGCTCTCTACCAGAGGGACAGATAACGCATTTTTAGGGGAATAACTGATTCAATCCAGCCTTCACTTGGTCCTGAAGGAATTGCCAAGCAGACCGCAAGAAAAGCTCTGCTTTATGCTCCTCAATATACTCTCTGAGTTATCTTCCCATTTTTAAGTATATTGTTCTGAAATGCCTTGAGAGTTTGAGCTTATTGAGCAGGCATCATTTCTGCTGTCTGTGGAAGCTCACTGGATCTGCAGGCAGCAGTCACACAAGTACCTCTGAATTGCTCACTGAATGAGATGTGACTTTATTCCCTGACTTGAGTGTCAGAGGATGCCGTGTTGCCAGCAGAGGGATATTAGTCTGCATCTGGGTTCGTTTGTACCAGCGGGGTTCATGTCATGTCCATCGGGGCGGTGGGACGCCCCACAGCAGCGTGGCTCCACGGCCGTTGCCCAGCGGTGGTGGGAAGCGGCGATGGCTGGGCTGCCCTGCCTCCTGCCGCCCCAGGGTCCAGTGTGGCTCCGGGGGCTTTCCATTCAGCATTGGGAAAAGCAGTCTCACCTGGTCCCTTATTTAGCACAAGTTCATCCCTTGTGCTTTTTTTGAGATTTCTCTAAAATACCCCGTTCTATAGCTGCTGTTTGAGAAGGGCTGTGTTTGGGAACCTGCTGTGAGTTGTGCTTTTCTCCCGTCAGCATGGCGCAGGTTGTGCAGCTGGGGGTGCTCGGGTCTGCGCGTGGATGGTGCGGGTCGCTGTAGCATCCCTGGATGCAGTCGCTCCTCGCTGTGACCACCCTGCCCTCGTTGCAAGGTCACCTCTCTTTGTGCAAGTTGAGCAAGGTGTTTTTTTGTCCTGACAATGTTGTTATCTTGTGGAGAGACAAACTCTCTCAGACCCCTGTCACTGAATGCTGCGAGGTGTCTGCTGTAGCTTATTCCATGTGACTGTTTATGTGTATGTATCAGGAGAACAAAGACGAGCAGTGGAAGAGAGCCATGGACTATTTGAGTGCTATCTCAGAGCTGAACTACATGACCCAGATTGTTATCATGCTCTACGAGGACAACAACAAGGTGAGGGATGTAGCTGTAGGATAAAATCCTTCCTGCCGTGATGCAAGGCACAGTCCCGAGAGATGAGTTCAGCCGGGAAGTCTGTAACCTGGGCTCTCTCTGCTTGGGAATAAAGATGGACAGATCATTAACACAACTGCTAGTTTTTATATTTAGGTGGGAGGCTTAATCCTTGTTACATGTGAGTGGAATGCCACCCTGAGCAGTAACACCGAGCTTAAGTAATCAATGCCATCTATTTTGAAGCATTTCCTAACACAAAATAATTTGCTGTTTCTTAATATTAACTATGAATGAACAGTAGGGGAAAAAAAGGAGAAAAACACCAATTATATTTGGCTGCTTTTTCCATGTATTTCTGGAAAATATCCAGAAATTCCACATTCATAAACTTTTTCTATTTTAAAAATCTACTGATATAGTTAGGGAATTTTATACTGATATCTTCAGGAAGTATAAGGAATCATTTAAGAAACAGCTGGCGTGTGGAAGCTGATGGTGATGACCCGGTGCTGTGCTGCAGGAGGCGGTGGGTGAGGGGAGCAGCCCCTTTCCTCCAGACACTGTAGAGTTAGAATCTTGTATTCACAGAGCTAATGTGGGCTTCCAATGGTACCAGCGATGTATTTCCTACTGGTTTTTGTCAAAAAAAAAAAAAAAGTCTGAATAGAGCTCTTAGGAGTGGTGCAAATCTGTTAGTTAGGAGAGATGGTGAAACTTTTGGGTTTACATCATTAGTGCCAGATACTGTAAAAGCTCTAGCTTCCTTAAAAAAAAAATTAATAGTAGAGATTATTACTTATTAGAGATTATTACTTAGATCTTGGAACAACCTGACTAAAGGCCCAGGAGGGAGCCAGTCTCTCCCTGCCACAGTGTGTGCTAGTTTTGCCACAGGAGTGGAATGGGAAGGGGCTGTGTTTTAGGTTTGTGTATGTGTGTGTGTGTATATATATATGTATATATACACACACAGCCCATTCTGTTTTACTCTTCTGGTGGCTGTTGTCACAAAATAACAACAATCGGAATGCCTCAGCTTTGTGCTAATAAGGGCTGTCCTTTTGGATGAAACAAATCTAGAGCCATTATGTTTGTGGTTTCTTGTTGCTTCCGCTTCCCTTCCGAAAGGATGCGCTTGGGGTGCGTGCTGCGCTGGCATGGCGGGGCGGCCGGGCTGGCAGCGGGAACCATCCTCGTTTATTTACTCATTCCCTGTGCCTCGTGTTCGCAGGACCCGTCTTCAGAAGAGCGTTTCCATGTGGAGCTGCATTTCAGCCCTGGCGTGAAGGGCTGTGAGGAGGACAGGAACGTGCCCACGGGCTTTGGCTTCCGTCCTGCCTCAGCGGAGGTGAGCTCGCTGCCCACGGGGGATCGGGCTCCGCGCAGCTCTGCCGGGCTCTGCCACCAGCCCCTCTCCAGCAGCACGATGGCCTCTGGCCTTCCCCTCCTGCCCACAGGCCGTGAGCGGGTCACGTTCCCTCCTAAATCATAGAATCATAGAATTGCCTGGGTTGGAAGGGACCTCTCAGATCATCTAGTCCAACCATCAACCCAACACTGCCATAGACCACATCCAACCCATGTCCCTAAGCCCCGGGTTTGTCAGGGCAGGGTCTGGGAACGCCGTGTCCCCCTGAGCACTGCAGGGGCTGGCAGGGCTGAGGCTGGGGTTGGTGCCGGGCAGCGCTGGCGAGGGCCGTGCGTCTGCAGGGGTCAATGTGTCCTTGCTGCAGAATGAAGACAAGAAAGCAGACCAAGGCAGCCTGGAGGACCTCTCCAAAGAGAAGGGCATCGACGAGCCAGACCGTACGCAGCAAAGGTCTCCACAGCCCTCCGAGCCCGTCAGCCTTCAGCGCAGATCTCCACTCATCAGGAACCGGAAGACAGGGTCCATGGAGGTAACAGTGCCATGGCCGCCCTCAGTTGTTCTAATGAAGGTCTTTTGCTTGGTCTTGGTTTCCTGGCATTCCTTTTGGTGTGCCAGAGTTTGAGTTGATTCTGGGAAAGGATCTGAAGAAGTTAAAGAGGGACTTTTTGGAAGGCAGACCTCCCAAACACCTCCTCCCAGAGGAAGGACAGGGGGAACCCAGGTGAGAGGAATTGATGAGGAAGAGCAAGTAAGGAAATGCTTGAGAAACACTAGAAATATTTGGGTTACGTGCTCCCAAATGTAGAGGCATCAGTGTAACAAGCTGCAAGATTGATGCAACCTCTCCACCTGGCCACGGAGACATCTTTGCCTTCCCTTAGACTCCAGCCTTTGCCTCTCACAGTTCAGCTCCACATGTCCCATTCCTGTCTCCCATCTAAGACCTCGTGCAAACCGGAGGTCCCTGCTGACCGGTGGCTTTATTACAGTGTTTAAACTGGCAGGGTTTAGAACTGTCCCGTTCACTGATCTGCTAAAGTAACAAAGATGGATTTTACTGTTCTTACTTCTCTCCTTCGGGGCGTTACCTGTCATAAGGCTTCACAGTCAGCAGGGGCTGGCACCTTCGAAGTGCTCTAGAGTTACCCTTTCTTTTGGAGGGGTTTCACAGGCATTTTTGCTGTTTTCTGAACCAGTGAAAGCAGAGAGTTAGGGCTTGTGGTATTTGTCAGCTGCCTTACATCTCTGTGTCACTCATGGTGTAATCTTTGCATGCAGCACATGGGGGCTCTTTGTAACAGGCACATACTAACTTAAAGGGGATATACTTTCCTGCTGCTGAAGAAGGAAGTCTACGTCCCAGTGGTCCCAGCAAGGCTCTTGGGAGACCAGGAGCTCAGTACCTGAGCTCTCTTCATCTCCACTGTTCCACAACCCAACACAAACTTGAAATTAAAATTGAGCGTGCACTGTCACAATCTTAGCATATGAGTAGTTTGTGCTTCTTGAAAAATGTGATTTTTAAGGAAGAGACCTACTTTTCTTTACCTTCGATTGACGTATAAAGGCTTTTTGAGACCAGCGGGTAACTCAGAGCACGACACTGATTATACTGTCTGTCTTTGCAGGTGCTATCTGAATCCTCTTCCAAATCAGGAGGTTATCGCCTCTTCAGCACTTATTCCAGGCAGTCTTCTGAGATGAAGCAGAGTGGCTTAGGTATTGTACCTGACCTGTAACCAGCCTGTTCCTCTGTGTTTCCGTGGGCATCCCTCTGTCACTCCACATACACATCTGGCTTAAGTTCCTTGTGTGTCTCTCTGTGTATTATGTCTTCTTTTAGTGCTATTGTTTAGACCTCTGTAGAGACTATCTTTTTGTATTTCCTTTTGTGTGTGGTGTTCTCCTTCAGCTTCTAGCTACAGAAGATGCACTTTTCGTCCTTTATAGTATGGGAGCAGCAGAGCAAGCCGTGTACTTGCAGGCTGGCCTTCTGGGTCCATGTTGCTATCATTTGTTATACCGTTTCTGAACTTAGGAGGAGGAGATGATTTTACATGAGAAATAGCATGCTTTCTGTTCTGCAAAAGAGTAGTTTACATGCAAAGCTGCTCTTCATGTGAGACTATTGTATTTCTGCCTTTGCTTCATAAAGATCTCTTGTATGGAACAGATCTGTCATCTGCAACGGTGTTTGACAGCTCTCTAGTCAAGCTGGAATCCCTGGTTAGCTGTTCTTTGACTGGTAGCCAGCAGGAGAGAATAGTTTTGGGCATTTGGGGTTCTCTGCCTGTCCTTGAGAGTAGCATTCCCTGCCATCATAACCTAAACTATGTCTTAATAGTTGAAATTCTTCCTGTAATATTTTTGCTAAAGCAAGATGTATTTGGAAACTGAAAAGCTGTCTTTGCTGTCATGAAGTTCAAAGCTAGTTGTGAAACCTAGATCTTGCAGATGACTAATAAGCACCAGGAGGTGGAAATGCCCAAGTTATGCCCACTTTCTTTTTCTTAAAAATAATTTTTGCATTATGGCATGGCCGTAGACTTGCAGCAGTTCTGGCTTATCAGTTCTGTACTCTGTTATGTGGACATCCTGCAGCCAAGAAATTTCTGAAAGACCCAATCATTTCTTTGTCACTTTTGAATGAGCTGCTGCTTTGGAAGCTAATTCTTACCAAGTGAAGGGAATTTTCTCCAGAGTGGTTAGGAAGTATCCCTGGAGTCTGCCATCTATGCCCCCAGCCAGCTGGAAAAATCTCAGAAGGAAAGGCTGATGCATATTATTTTCATAAAGGTACAATAGCCTGGGCCATAGCAGTTTTGGATGCGCTATTTCATGTGGTGCATCTACTTCTGCTTTAACAGACCACCTGCAGGATTAAGTAAGCTGTAATAGACTGCCTTACTTAGACTGGAAGAAACCTGTGGTTATTCTGTGAATCCGTGTGAGTCAATATGAGAATTTCTGAGATGGCACACAGTCAAGGAAGTGCATCTGCTTGGAAAATTACCGACTACATCAAACGCTACCTGGAAACTGTCTTTGCTGTTTGGATGTCTGAGTACCAGAAAGCACGTGCTCTGGAGAGCAGATATTGACAGCCTGTTTACTACAGCCTTTCCCAGGTGTCTGAGGAATGTCTGTTTTGGCAGTAGAGAAGACTATCGCTCCACTGGACCCTCGTGCAGCACTACTTTTCCCTGACAGCAACATTTGACATGTGATCCCAGCAGGTTTGATTTCAGGTGCTTGCCTGACGTGCCTCGCTGGGAAGCCTGTGCTGGTCACTCTCCCGCTGTGAAGCTCTGCAGAGACCAAACTTTGAGTAGGAATTGATAGAGCTGGTCTGTGACAGTAGACCTCTGGCTGCAGACCCAGTCAAGCCATCGTTCTTCTCCAGAGGGTCTTGCAGCTGCGGGCACAGAATGGCTGAGCAGGAGAGACCAACAAATAGTGTGACACCAGCTTGCACAATCCCAGGTTATTAGGATGTCTGCGTTTCTGCAAATTTCTCTTAACCTGAGAACTGTTAAGAAGAATGATGCCTCTTTACCTGTAAAGTCAAACTCTTCAAGGAATCTTTCTGATTCCTTTCCTGCTTGTTTTGTAGAAATGTAATTTCTTCCTCCTTTAGGATCTGAAATGTGCTCTCCCTGTGAGTTATAATATAGAACTCATGGGAGCTTGAACTTTGCCTTTAATGCTTGTCTCAGCAGCTGTGCTGTGAGGGGGTTCATTCAGAGACTACCTGCTGTTTCTGAGCATTTCTGAAGTTGAGCCTGTCTCCCGTGGCCTCACCTTGTCAGTGGCTGGCTCTTGTTACCTCCGGGAGAAGGACTGTTCAGGTGTAACCTCCGATGTTTAGGATGCAGGAATGAGGAGCAGGACAGAGCTTCCATAATAACCCTGCTGCCATACCTGCCAGAGTTGTGTCGTTACTGTAGTTTAGGATATGCCTTGAAATGTCTGGAAGAGGGGCGGGCTGCAGCTTGCTTTGTGTATGCAAAGTGGTGCTTTGGATTTTGCCATGTTTCCTGGGCAGGAGCAAGTGCTTCCTTGTGGATTGTCTGCGCTAGCGTGCACACTTCTAGCCTGAGAAGCCATGGGAAGCCTCAGCGCCTTTCTTTGCTTGCAAGAGCACTTCAGAATGGGGTAGAATCACTCCCTGCTGTTGGAGCAGTAGAGGTGTGTATTGCCATTGGGCAGGAAGCTTTGTGCTGAGACTCACATGGGGAAATAAGAGATGTCCATTTCTTAAACATCTGAAACACTGAACGTACATCTGAAAAGTAAATACACAAAAGAGATCTAGCACATACAGTAATTTCTAGTAAATGTTGCTATAGCTTAAATCTAAATAGCTTGTATACCGTTGTGTTCTTTAGGATGTGTGTGTGCTGTGGTGGTCTCCTAGAGTTCACTGGAGACAATTGCTGTTGTCCATAGGGTCATCTTTGTAAATTCTCCTCTGGCTTAAGGGTGCTGACAAAATGCCTCTGTCTGCTGTAGGGCAGCAGAAACACTGGAGTGTCCTTAGTTTAATGGTTAGTGGCACGAGGTTGCTCAAGATAGAAAGTCATAAAAATCTTCTGTTCCATTTTTATCTGCCAGTAAATGAGCCTGTTGGCATTTTTTTCATTGTTTTTGATTGTTTTTAAGCCATGGAAGGATGATCAGGAGCATCATCCTGGCTGCAAAATTTTCTTTGCGTTCTGATAGATTCCAGTTCATGCTGAGTCAGCACTGCGCTCCAATTTAAGGTATTTGGGGGAAATTTTCTAAGACTTAGCCAAAGACAGGTATGTGCTAGTCTGCCCTGTGGAGAGCTACCAGCGCTGTCACAGTGGTGGAACAGCTTAGCTTAAATTTAGTGCATGTGAGAATGCTTTCAGTCATCCCCCACGAGCAGATACCATCAGCTTAGTCTGAGCTTACATGTAAATAGCTCAAAACTCAGGATCTGTGTGTTTTCTCCAAAGAAGCTCTGGCTAAAAAAGAGCTTTGTTCAGGACAGAAGCTGTGGGGAGTGGAGACCTTGATGCTGTTCGGCCACCTAAATGGGAGATAACAGGGAAGACAGAGACGGACTGTCCTCCAAGGCAGGTGATGATAGAATGAGAACCAACAGACACAAGTTGCCGCATGGGAAATTCCAGTTAGCTCGGAGGAATAAGTTTTTCACCATGAATGTGCCAAATACTGGAGCAGGGACCTAGAGAGGTTGTGAAATCTCCTTTCTTGGAAGTATTCAAAACTTGACTGGACAAACCCTAGCAAGCTGCTTCAAGTTGGCCCTGCTGTGGCGTTGGGAAAGAAGCCTCCAGAGGTTCCTTCCAACCCAAATCATGCTATGATGCTGTATTTTAGGATCAAGAGTTACTTGCAATAGGCAGGATCTTTTTAACAGTAGTAACAGTTGCACTGTTCCAGTTAAATACTAATAGGCAGCACATCAGGTTTTTTGCCTTGGCAGAGAAGGCAGAACAAGATCAACCTGCTTGTTTCTGGAAGCCTTTTGTACGTGGGAGCAATGTTGGTTTTTGCCCTTGGTATTCTCAGTACAGAATACAGCATCAGGACTGTTTAGCAGAAAATTTATAGCCGATCAGTGGCTTTATCTGGCCCACAGTAAGGTTTTGTCTTGCTGACAGTTGCTTTCCTCAGTCAAAAAAATCCTGTTTCAAATGCCCGATGTTCCCTAAATATCACATAAGGACAAGGCACTCTACAGAACACTGTGCCTTGGAGAAGCAAACACCAGCAGTTGCCAAAGCCACCAGTGTTAAGTTGCCCTCCGCTGCATGAGGCTGTCCTGGTGCCATGTTCCTGGCCACAGGGAGAGCAAAGTGCCTTGTGTGTGCACGGTGGGTGCTGTGCAAGGGTGCAAGTTCATGGACCTGCTCTGGAGGAGCAAGACATGACCACATGAATGTGAAATATCTTCTGGGCAGCCCCTTGTGAAAGAGAGCTCTCTGGTGACATTGCTTTCCTCACTGCCTGACAGAGTGATTAATGCACATTTGCTGATCAACAGGTCAGGCGGTCCTTTCTTCTTCTCAGTGTCCTACGGAAAAAGGAGCTTTCCGGGGAGAAAGGGCAGAAGAGCAGAGAAACAAAGCCCTGTGATGTGAACATCAGTGATTTGGCATCCTGGCTTTTCTCACATGACTGTGTACATTTGCTGACTGGAGAGTGTCAAGGCGTTTTTCCTAGGTCAGGGCAAGAAATCCAAATGGAAATAAACCCCTGGACAGAGTCAGGAACTTTGCCGGTGCTGAGTTTTGGGCTACCTGTTGTGCGTTTGGCACTACTGAATTTAGAATTGGGAATACTGCCTCCCCACGCTCCCTGGCATCATGTGTTTTCCTGAGACTGCCTGCGAAGTGGGCAGTTCATTCCTCATTCTTTGACTAACCCTGCTTTTCTGTAGCTGCATGCAGTGGAGATGTAATACTAACACCTTCCATGCCTTTCCAGGGTCACAATGCACCGGCCTGTTTAGCACCACTGTGCTGGGAGGCTCCTCCAGTGCCCCCAACCTCCAGGACTACGCACGCAGCCATGGCAAAAAGTTTGCCAGCAGCCTGACATACAAAGACGGTATGTGTGTTCCTGTGCAGCAGGTGGTGAATTTGTGGACTTTGGTGTCTCAGGATGCTATTGAGACAAAGGCTTAGACTGCAAGAAGAGTGACAGCTGAATGTGTATGTTCCTTGCATCTACAGTAATGCATTTTATCATATCCCAAGAAATTGTGATCCTTGCTAGGACAAGACAGGAGCTGACATTGTGCGAGGAGTTTTATGCTGATGTATGGTATTGCTGGGGTCTGATTTTGCTCTGACATTTTAATACTACTCGCTGTTGTGGAGGAGGATTTATTGGTCTAGATATTAAATAGGTTTGTCCTGGTGTGGAAATCCAGCACATCACATCGCCTTGCTTACCGTGGTGATCTTGCTGATGCTGAATGAAGCTTTTGTGGAGACAGTAATCCTCACCCTACAGAAGACAGAACCATCCCAGAGGCAGAACGGTGTGCTTGGGGGTGGGTAAGACGGGTACTAGAGTAAGGCTGGGCACACAGAAGGGTCCGGGGTAGCTGTCAGAAAGCAGGTGTAATATGCCAGAAATGCTTGAGGTAAGTGGGATGCTTGGACAAAATACTGCAGAAGGACCAGAAAGTCTAGTTATTGTGCAGTTCTGCAGAAACTGCCTTAAAGTTTGGCAAGATAATCTGTTAAAATCTGTTTGGGTTGTTAGTGTAAGTGTTGCCCGATGCAGGGGGGGTGAAGGGGTGATGCCGGCTGCGGATGAGTCTGCAGTGAGTGGAGTGCATTGTGCCTTGGGAAGCAGAGAGTGTCGCTACTTTCAAGGAAGTTGGAGCCCAGGGAAAGACTGGGGTATCCCAGGGGGGCTGCAGGGGTGTAATGCACAAGTGCCAGTGTCCACTGTGACCCCAATGAGAGAGGCACTCAGGTTCTCTGAGTGCTGGGTAACGTACCATTTGTTGGGACGCTGAGTCAAGCAGCATTGAACAAACCTCTCCATGGGGAGGATCTGCACGGCGTGCTGTGTCCTGGTTGGAAATTCATCTAAAGTTGCACAACTCAGGCTTCTCAGTATCTGAATGGGTGTAAGATTATCTGTTCTCTCTTCTTCCTTTTTGTGTTAGTTCCAAAAAATGGTATTTTGCTCCATATTTTACAGTCTGAGTGTCTTTCTTACCAGGAGCATAATGAACACTAGCACTGATGCATTACAAGGTGGGGAGATGATTAAGGCAGTAATTCGGGGCCTCTGGGGAAAACAGGAGGTTGGTTCATTTGGATTTTTGTCCAGTTTTGAGGCAAGGAAAATGGCTGAGCAAATCAGGGTGGAAAGATGCTGTGCAATTCTCCAACCTGTTGGAACCTCAGGAATGCCGCTGCATTGAGACTGTTACGTAGGCTGCCTTGCTCTGCTGCTTTCACTGTGTAGGAGAAATCTGTGCTGCTTCTCCCCTCTTCAGGGAGCTCCCTGGCACACAACGGGCTGTGAGCAACTGAGGCAGGGAGGGTGACCTGGGAGGATTTAAACCCTGCTGTGCCAGTCTGAGCTGCTCACGGCAGCGAGCGCGGGCTGCTCACAGGTCCCAGAACAGGCTGGTGGTGTCTGGCACAGGACGGGGTGTGAAGACCAGGGGAGCCGCTGGAAAGGCCAGCCAGGGCTCCGGCTGCTTTCCTCCCCTAATCCTGCAGGCAGCATGGATCCAAGACAGCGCTGGTTCTCGGGGAGAAGCGTCAAAGACTCCTGCTGTGTACCCAGCTGGGAACAGAGGAGGGTCTGCTCGCCCCAGTGCTGGGCTCCTTTCCCTGCAGGCCGTCAGTAGGAGTGTGCCCACAGCTGGCCATGTGTGTTGGGGGTCCAGAGGAGGGTCCTGCCTCAATTCAGTGAGAAGGTCTCTGCATGCTGAGATGCAGCTGTACCCTCAAGTACTTAAAAGGCAGATTTATTTAACTGGTGTGTGAATAACAGCCCAGAATTATTCATCTCCATGTTACACCACTTCTCGCCTGTTTCCTAGGGTGCTGTGGCACCCTGTGCTACCGGCACCCTGCTGCAATAAGAGCAATTGGGAGGAAGAAGCAGGGGCTTGGAAAAACGAGTGGGAGTCAGAGGGGCATTTTCCTTCTGGGGAAGGTAGTTTGGAATGTGAAATAAGCCCTTGATCTGCATGTTCATGCTTAAATGAGCACCAATGAATGCTGAACGATGGCATTTAAACCAAACATCACTAGAGCTGAGTACAGTGACACAGCAGCGCTACAGCAGACTCTTGGAATATGCTTGTATCAAGGCCTTTTTCACAGTCATCAGGCTAATAATGTTTTAAAACCTTCAGATTCTGGAGCACATCTTTGCATGAACTCTCTGATATTTTTTCATGGCTGTGATGCTTCAAGGTGTGGTGCATGGCTTATAGCACTTCATCAGAGACTTGCTCAAGGGAAGTTAAAATGGACCTTATTTCTGAAGTCTATTTTGCTTGGGGCTGGAGGAGGACTAAGGAAGGCTTCAGTGGAAAGTTGTGTCCCAGGCTCAGGCTGCAGGAAGGTCCACTGGTGGCTGTGATTCGAGGCTGCCTTGTGTGAAGCCAGGGGTGCAGCAAGCCGTGTTGCAGCACCATGTAAATGTGTGCTGTAAAGGCAGGGGGAGACGTGAGGTGGGATGGAGATGGTACCAGCTGGCTGGCTGCAGCTCTAGGACTTGGACGTTCTAAGGGGTTGCATGTGTAGGGCAGACTGTCACACTCTATTTGTTGAGAAGAACCATTCTTTGAGAAAGAAGAACCATTTTTAGGGCTGTTATGCTGGTGGAAATTGCAGGAAATTGCAGCGAGTTTGAGAGTTGGTTTAAGTATATTAATCGGCCGAGTCAGTGGATGTAGCTAGAGAAACACAATGCGGGTGTGGAGCATAAATCGATACGCGTGTCTCCCAACCTTGGTGTAGCGGGGCAGGCGTACAGACCCTACCGACTAGATAGAACGGCCACATGCAACATGAAAGAGGAATAAAAACATTTTCTAATATTTCCTAAAAGTTCCTAAATAGCAGCAAAAGGTATGATTGGCTGGGGTCTCACATCAAATCCTAGATACAGGTGGTCTGATCTAGGCTGAGGAATTTCCAGAGTGGGAATAAACTGAAGTTGTCAAACTTTTTTTTTTTTTTTCATTTTGGTGCACATGGAGACTAATCTATGTCTTTTAAAGGTCATCTCTTTGCAGCCCAGTAGATGCCTAGAGTCTGTCCTTGCACTGTGTTTCCGATGTGTGATTTCCATGGGAGAGCTTGGCCTGGCCTGGGACAGGGCCAGGAGAAGCCCGAGGACCAGTCTGATGGGTGCACCCCAAAACCTCTTCTCTACTGAAAAGCTTTGAGCAACAGAACTGTAGAATGTCTTCGTGGATCTTCTCTTTGTTCCTTAATTTGTTAGTTGATTTGGCTTCAAACTCACAAATAACTCTGTTTAGCTTGCATCAAGAGGATGTTTTGAGCTGTGCTTACCTATGCCAGGGCTCTTCAGTTCCTTGCAGAAGGGTTGTTGTTTTCCCTGGGCAGGGGTGACCCCCGAGAACTGTGCTGTGCCCGTGGCCGTGAGCGTTGCCCGGCTGTGTCTCACGCTGGGCTGAGCCTGGGTCGCTCTCGGGGTGGGGAGGAATGAGGTGCCGACTGCGGCTGAGTCTTTGCAGCGTGAGGGGGACCCCAACGGAGCAGCTCCAGAGAAGGGGGAGCCACAGAGTGCAAGGAAGCTGAGGGGTTCGGTCGGACCCGCAGGAGCATCCCCAGGTGCTGCAGCAGCACTGATGGGAGCACGTGTTATGGGGGTCAGGAAGAAGGTGAATCTGAAAGGGTAGTTGCAGCATGTGAAGGTTGGGGATGCTTAGAAGCAGGCTGTTAACTGAGATGATCTGTTTTTATTTCCTCAGAGCTCTTGTCTATGCCAGCCGTAAAACGATTTTCTGTGTCGTTTGCAAAGCATCCGACTAATGGTACGTTTGCTTCCTTGATTTGACGTTCCCTCACACTTCTAACCCTGTGCTCACATTCAGTTCTCTCTGCACATATTCCCTTCTCAGCCTTCTTGTGGTTTTTTTGTGTCTGTGTATCTGGTGTCCAAACATGCTTCACCTTCCCCCATTGTCTCCTTGTGACTAACTTGTTCATTCATCCTCTGTAATTGCTCAGTGGTTCCTCTGCTGTTCCCCAAGGCATTTGTCTCCCAGGTGAAAAAGCAAGAGCAGCAGCTCTGTGAACAGAGTCCTAAAGCAGCCTTTAATTCCACTGCTAACATTAGGGACCTCTTTCACTCTCCCTTATTGGGGGGTGGGGGTCTGGGGGAGAATACCTTCAGATTTGGGGCGGGGGATATCCACTCCTTGTTCTGTAAGAGCATCAGGAGCTCAGGTCCTCAGTTTGTACAATGCAGATTTGCAGGAGCAAAACAGGGATAACCCGAGGCTACCCCTGTGTCACCTGGAGTGGTCTGTGGTGGGAGAGGAGGAGGTGCTGACAGTGTTCTCTCTGCCATGCTGTTCCTCAGCACAGTCCCCTTAGGAGTACTGGTAGCTGCAGGGCCTCCTATTTGAGCCTTGTCTGTTAGGGTGGTCCCCTGCTCACTCCAGGCATGGTGGTGTTGGTAGGAGCAGGCTCACCTTTCCTGCAGACGTTATCCTGGGAATGGTGTCTCTCCAGAACATTCAGTCATCGGCTGTTGGTGGACAGTGCTGCCTTCCTGAGGTAGGAGGGTTCGGCACCGTGCCCCCCAGGTGGTGTAACCTGCCTCATGCCTCTTGTCCTGGTAGCTGTGAAGAGGGTTGGTAAAGGACATCTGACATCGCTTGTGTTTGCTCACTGTCTGCTTCATATCGCCACTAACCTGACACCTGAACTGTGAGTCTTTAGAGGTCAAAGACCAATAGCTCTGTTGTAGCAGATGCCTTGAACTAGTGTTTATTATTCCAAGTCTTGCACAGAAACTTGTGAAAAGGTTTGTCTTGCAGCACCACTCCTACCTCATGGCTCCTGCTGTTGAGACAAGTTAGAACCAAAGCAGATCACTGAAAGATGCCAGGTTAAGTGTTTCTGTCTTATGTGATGAAGGCTGTTTCTGCAATCTTGTTGCTTAGTAAATATGAAGATATTCTGCTCTGCATGATCTGGAAGATGAAAAAAGCTCAGAAGACTGTTATGAAGACCAAAGTTTTGAGAAGATGAAAGGGGAAGAGGTGGCTTTATTGTTTCAAAGCTCTGAAGGGAAACTGTTTTCTGTGCTTGCTCAGTTTTGTTTTTCCCAGAGTGGCCAACTGCTCGATTTGTTTGTGTGTCTGGATGCCATCGGAGCTCACGTGGTGTATGTTAGCAGGATGTGTTGTTCTATCTTGCCTGCAGAACCCCAGCAGCAGTCTGTCCTAAGCCACACCGTAAAGCAACTGCCCCCGCCCCAAATACGATAAAGTGAAACTGGGCATCAGGTTTTTCCCAAGAACCAATGAATATTTCTAATGGCAAAGTGCTTTTAATCAAGAAAACACAGAGAGAGGTCCAGCAGGTGTGAGCTTGAAGTTAGGCATGTTTTGTCTAAGCTTGGCACTGGTTTTTGCAGGAAGGATGTTTGGCCACATCAGCCACTCGCCCGAGGATGCAAAAGCTGTTCACAGCTCCTCGTCTGCATTTTGTTTCTGAAGACCCACCTCTGCGTGGCGAAATCGGCCGCGTGAGCCAGAGCAGTGGCCAAGCACAGTGTCAGGCCAGGTGCTTTATGCCCTGGTCTTGTGAGCCTTGGGAGCGTGACACGAGTCCCGAGGCTGAATACACGGAGGAGAAGATGTGCCTGCGTGCTGGGATCTTGCCTGCCATGCAAGGATGTCACAGCAGATGGCACAGGGCTGTTCTGAGAGTCTGTAGAGGGGAGGTCAGCACTTCTGTGCCCCCTCTGTTCTTGCACACTCTGAGCGCTGTGCTCTCAGCGGGACCCTGCCGTCCCCAGCGTCCCTTTCACAGCCTCCAGTCCGATGCCGGCTCCTTCGCTCTCACCCGTGCGCTGGGGTGTCCGGCTGCGTTTGGACGCAGGGCTCTGCTCTTCTGGCAGTCTGGATTTCTTGTCTCAGCTGGGGGAGGGCAAGTGTGGGCCTGACCTTATCTAGCCAAACCTGAGCCTGGGATTGGACCGTGTCCTCAAATGTATTCTCTTGCCAGGCGTTCACTCACAAAAGTGGAGCCTCGCTGCCCAGGGGCTGCCCCTTTGGCAGAGGCTGGCCCGGGCAGGTGGCCTGGCAGAGACAGGGGCTGTGAAGGTCCGAGGGCATCCCCGACCCGCTCGCTGCAGGAGGGATGGGGCTGCAGCCTGTGGCGTGGGTCCTGCCCACCCGGCAGCCCTGGTGCCGGCAGCTCCATCCCCTCATCTCCACAATTTCTCTGTCCCCAGCTGCAGCTGCCCCACTCCTCTCACTCTCTGTGGCCCCCTTTCCTCCAGATGCGTTTGAGCACCACCACGTTGCCCAGTTGCTGCGCCGTTTTTCCTCTGACTATGCCACGGGCCGGAACATCTGCCTGGATGCCGCTCTAGCCCATCACCTCCAGCAGTGCTCCTACCACCTGCGTCTCTTCAGGAGCTGGCTGATCTCAGGGCAGGATGACTTGGAGTGTCTTTACGGTACTGCACGCTGCAGCTGCCTTGGTCCCCTGCTCTTGTAGCTGAGCAGGGACCACTGTCTGCTTGAGAATGCAAAGTATGCTTTGCTTCTAAAAAAGGAAAGCATTTCCCTCACCGCATCCCTTAAATCTCCGGGCTGCTGCCGCAGCAAGCTGTGTGGGCTGTCGCACCGGCGGTTTCGGAGCCTTGGGCAGTAGCCATTCCACATGGAGCCGTGTGGCTGTAGCTGTGCTCTCTCCATCTTTGGCAATTGTTCGTTGCCTCCTTCCTTTAGCCAGGGTAAGCCCTTCCCTCAGGTTAGATGCTGAGC
This sequence comes from Limosa lapponica baueri, assembly GCA_002844005.1. Classification (NCBI taxonomy): domain Eukaryota; kingdom Metazoa; phylum Chordata; class Aves; order Charadriiformes; family Scolopacidae; genus Limosa; species Limosa lapponica. The sequence goes on from KZ506221.1 coordinate 102,828, forward strand.
TCCTACTGATGTGGTGCCCTGCTGACACGACACCCCCGTGCAGGTTTCAGTGGGTGCTGGAGGTGTCCCGTTATTAGTGGAGGAGCCAAAGTGTAAGAGTATGGGGAGAAAGAAGAAGCAGGAGGTGCTGCAGCGGGTCACACGCAGAGTGAACTTGCTGTGGAAATTTGGGGGAAGCGAGTGCTTGTGGGGTTTGTGTTGTTTCTAGAGAGACCAAGTTAAGAGAGAGTAGAAACTGAGCTTTTGTGTGGCTGCACTGCATGGCGTCTGTTCTGCCAGTTAGGTCTTTGCAGCGTGTCGTGTCTCTGGTGGGAAGAGGTAGGCGATGTCAGTATTGAATCCAGATGTTATAAATCAAAGCTTGCTGCTGTTTCTCTGATCTGTTTCAGCCTCTGGCACAGTCTGATGCACTGAGGTCTCAGTGCATGTAAGACAAGTGGAAGGATTCCTTTGAGAGGGGCAGCTCGCTGGGGCTGGCTGCTCGCATCTGCCTTGCACCGTAACACCTGCTGGGTGCATGTGGCTTGCTGAGCTGTGTGGTGTGCTGCATGGACCCCCTTTCTCACTCAGAGCCGTAGGTGGAAGGGGCAGGGACAGTACAGCTTCTCAGGTAGTGAAGCAACAGGATCAAGTGTTTTCAGAGCCCAGAAGAGAGAATTTTTCTCTCACCGTCTGTTTTTTCTTGATATGGCCCTTTCTGTCAAGTAGGCAATTTGGAGATGGCAGTTGCTTTTCATATATAATTAGGACAATCCTTGGTCTCCTAGCAACAAATACTAAAAAGGAGCAAAATTGCTTCAAGGGAAGAGATGCTGGAACACAGCAGACTGCTCCAAAGTCAAAGCTGAGCTTCCGCTGCTGCAGATCTCAGCCATCTCCCGTAAGCTCCGTAGGGAGAGGAAATGAACTCGGTGCTTTGGGCAGTCATACGCCAAATATTGCAGCACGGTGCTGGTGGTGCAGCCTGCCCCGACGCACCAGACCTATGAGATACGTACCTCCATGCAGCAGCCTTCCTGTGTTGAAACCAGGTCTCTGCAATCAGTCAGTTCTTTCTTGCTGTTTTCTCAGTCTGTCATCAAGCCCGCAGTTAATTAGCGTGTTTGGGATTCCTGCTGGGGTTAGTCTCAGAGCAGACGTGTCTCCAGTCTCTGTAGCCACCAGCCCAACTTCCCTCCTTGCAACAACTACATACTCCTCTCTTTCTTGCCTTTCAACCATACTTCTATCCACACAAAGAAAAGATGAATTAAAAGAGACTCAGGGAGTTGAAAGTGTGCAGCTGGCACCCATAGTTGGAAAGATCAGTTGTGGAGCCCTGAAGCAATCTGCCTGGGAACCTGTGCTTATCTGTGTGGTCATGGCTGGGAAAGAGAAGAGAAAATTTAAATGACAAGGGCAAACAGCCTCAAATTCATATCTAAAATGCTGGGCTCTGATCTGACCATCACCATTTGGCACGATGTGGAAAAGGTAGAAATTTGCAGTCTGGCAGAGATGTTTGTGATAGTGGCTGGAGAGCGGTGGTGGGATCCGCAGTTCCGTGTCTGTTCCAGGATGGAGCTGGGAGGTTTCTAATGGAGTGAGTTAGAGGCAGCTGCAGACAGAAGTGATTTTTTTCCACACAGAGTGAAGCTCCTCACTGTGGTACGTGGGGGTGCTGGAGCTTAACTGAGTTCAAGGGGAGACTGGAGAATGTGGATGAGACAGATGAGGGTCAGAGCAGTTCTGAGCTGCAGGTTGCTGGAGTTTGGGGGCTGCCTGGAGGAAGAGTCACCACATGCTGTCCGGTCTCGTACCCCTTCATTCACAGCCGCTTCTGGCACCGTGGGCAGAGAGGTGCTGGACTAGGATAGACCTTCAGGCTGGCTCTACAGGCTTGAATTTAGGAAGGCTGGGTAGCAAAAGTCCTAGTTCATGTACGTATCTTGTGTGCATTTATAAGCACATAGAAATACACGTGTGGCATATTGGAGTTCTCCCCACAAAAGAAGGCTGGACTGACCAAGTGTGTTGGAGAGGAACTTGCTGAGTGTGCTTTCTCCCTGTGCTTTCTTCAGAATCTGTGCTGAGGCTGGGCAAGTGCTGCTTCACTCCAGAGAGCTGACATACAGACCTTTGGCGTACAGGCAATTTGGGATGTGCCTGCTGCCTTGGTCTGCCTGTTGCTTTCGGGATCTCCATTGGAAAGGAACAGGCACCTTCTGCGCTGCAGTGTCGAACTCACAGCCGGAGAGCTGGGTAGTGACTCGGCAACTTCTGCTCATCACTCGCGTGTAGTAATGTTCAGAACTCTCAGGCAAAAATATAGCACACAAAAAGGATTGCTTTGGACCAGAAAGACTTCTCACCTTCTCCTTGGCATCTGTCTTTGTCTGTTAGCTGACAGCAGTTTGGCTGCTTTCTACTTGCGAGCCTGCTGCAGCAGCAAGTGCCTTCTCTTTGAACAAGCCCACTCTGCCAGCAGAGAAGCTTTGCCATATTTGGGACCTCAGCTCAATCTTGGTAAAGCTGAGGAACACGCCATTTGGACTGCTTGAAGATTGCTCCTTTGTCGTGCCCGCTGGCCAGGAGGTCTACTGGCTCCCAGGTGATCTGCGGAATGACCAGCTCTGAGGGATAATCCCACCGGCACTGACTTCATTCCAAGGGTGCATGTGTTCCATATGAACTCAGCTTTCCCAGCTCATACTATACACTTCTTTTCTCTCTGGGGCATACTGAGAATTTAGGAAACTTTGTGTTACCTTGATTCAAATTTGATGCTTCCTCTTAATTAAATGGTATTGATTCTCAAGGGTTTATAGAATGGGACATCTCCTGCAGTAATCAAGAAGGTGCAAATGAATTCAAGGTCTTGTTTTCTCCCTTGTTCTTCCCTTTTCCTAGTATAAAAATCTGCTTATTTTACTTCTGCTGCTAATGCCTTTGGTTGAATTTTCTTTAAGACCTCAGGGTGACTGAAGAAAATATAGCTAAATGGATGGAAGTAGCTGTTACATCGGCAGTGAAAGAGCAATAGGGTAGCCCAGCACACAGGGTTCACTCAGAGGTCTGTAACGTATTTGCTTGGCGTTCAAGCCATGTAATCATAAAGTAGGTGTTGGCTATTTCAGAATTCATCATTGTGTGGTTCAGGTAAAAAGGTGGCGCTTCTGGACTCTTTCTTTGAGGTCATCTGCTAAGAGTTAGCTGTTCACAAGTACTGCGTTCCTCCTGCCTGCTGGAGTCTCCTGGAAGTCTGGGATTCTCTGGTTTGGACAGAAGATGTGAGTCGGGTGCAGGTCTGCATTTGCTTTTTATGGTAGAGTGTCTGGATGATCTCTGCAAAAGGGTCCTTATACCCAAATCACCTTCTTAATATCTGATGAAGCGTTGTGTGTCAGTATTGGCAGCTCTGAAACAGTCTTACTCTAAGGGGAGAGTCACTCCCTGCTTGAACATCTGGAGGACTTCTTTATAAACCGTGATTATGCTGAGTAGACTCTGCAGTGGGCAGTAAAGCGGGCAGATGCCGAGAATGTGAAGCTCTGGGGAGAAGAGCTCAAATGGACAGAGTTAACTCGGCTGTGACAGGGGTGGGCCTTCAGATTTGGCATCAGCACGCCTGGGACTGACGAAGCAGGACTTGCCATCCTCTAGCTGGATGGCACCTCCGCTGCTGTCACCTGCAGAGTGGCTCTTCAGGCAGTCCCATCCTCTCCGCTGTTGTGTCAGGATGCTGCTGCATTATTGATTCAGAGCAGAGATTCCACCATAGCTGCTCCCCCACATCACGCAGTCTCCTTGGACATCCAAAATCATACATGCTCAGCAGACTCCACTGCCTTCTCTATCTTAAGGTTTTTCCCATAACCAAAGCTTGTTTTCTTGACTCTAACAGATGGTTTCTTACTATTTTAAGGAACAAAATTTTGGAGACTTAACCATGCTGTACTCCTTGCCAGGAGAAGTTTACAGCTGACTCTGGGATTCATTTCTAGCTGCTGTGGTCCGCAGACCCCAGCCCTGTGGTCTCCCTGCAGGGCAGGTCTCACTCTGGGGGAGGCAAAGTGCCCTCTGCACCCCTAAGGCAGCTGTAGTCAAACTAGAACAAACTGAAAAGTGACACTTGTTCCTCTGCGGGCTGCTGTTTGACTTTGGTACCAAATGAATGGAATCCTGTCTAATTTCTTGTGCTGTCATCTGCATCACAGACTCCTGTCTGGCAGGCGCCAGGAGGAGCTTCGGGCGGCAGCGGCAATAGCTGAGTGGTCAGGCTGGAAAGGTTCCTGTGGTTTGCAATCATGATTTATTCTTGTTGCCCCTTCCTGAAGATGTTGGTCCTTTGCTAACTGTGCGGCAGCGGTCAGAGCCTTTGCTGGGGACTCTGGCTGTCGCTGGGGTACACGGCAGGATGTCGGTCTGTAGCAGTACCTTCTGCCTTGTGGTGTGGAGTGAGGCTGCTGCTTTTGGCCTCTGCCCAGCAGCCAGGCAGGTCAGAGGAGGTGTGCAGGGAGAGGGCTGCCATACACAAATGAGAGGGATGCCTTGAAAACAGTAGCGCTTCACCTTGAGAAGGTGAACTTTTGCTTGTTCTCTACTTGCTTGAGGCTGGCCAGGTGATGCAGCGCTGAGCAGAGCTGTGCAAGTGGGCGTGTGGCACCCAGGGATATAGGTGTGCCATTTCGCATCAGCAGCGTTCAGTGTTCCATGTTTCCTTCAGTGCTGGACCTTTCATTTCCTCTTTCTATTAGAGGAGTGCCCAAGCACTCGGGTCCCCATCAGTGCCTCCAGTGTATCTCGTAACTACGTTGCTTTGCCCTGTTACATTCAAACTTCTTCCCCTTTTCTTTGAAGGCCCCAATAGCTGAGCCAACTTTGGCCCCTCTTAGAAGCAGATTCTGTTGTGAAATGACCTTAGCCTCATACTATGCTGCTCCATAATCATCTCCAGGTGCCTGTTCGTGAAGTCTTGCCCTCACCCTTTTCCTTTAGCTCTGTCTCCCAGAATGTCTATTAGAAAATAATGAACAGGTTCTCTCAGCACTTCCACTCTAAGGGCTTCGCAGCAAGTGTCGGAAGAGTGTGGTATTTTTCCTGTGTCTTACATTCCTTTGACCTAGCCAAGGATTTGTTATCCTTCATGTCTTGAGCTGATGTTTCAAGGCCCTTTGTGGCATAGGTAACCTCTCCGGACTGTCTGGAGGGTTCTTTGTCGCCAGTAGCTGTTATGGCAGCGGATGTCTTTGCAAACTGGTGATGATCTGGTCTGCAGCCTCCTCACATTGCACGTGGATTCACTCTGAATACCATCTGCTGGCTCATGCTCCTTGCCCCCTGCAGATCTGGGTTAGGTGAGTGGGTTGGAGCAGAGACTGTCCTGGAGATGACTGGAACAATGGCTACACTTAGCAGATAACCCAGGTGCTCTGTGCCTTCTCCTTAGGTGCTGTCAGGCTGCAGGGATCAGTTTTACCCTGTCAGTGTGCTGGGCAGCAACCCTGACACAGCAGTGCATCGAGAGCTCTTGTACTTTTTGCATTTCAAAGTAATTTTCCTTCTCTGTAGGAACAAACCCAGTTCCTTCCCAGTGTCTTTTTGAGCTCCTCGGAGGGAGCTGGGGAGTCACAGAATGGGAAGCCTTCCCTGAAGAAGTTCAGAGGCCTCTAAACTCAAGATGCTCAGAGCAGGAGGAGGCCTCATTCCCATATGCCCAGAGACTCGTTTGCTTCTTCCTTGCTCCTCTGGCAGTTTCGGTTGGCTTGGTGCCACAAAGCATTGCCAGGAAGCTGGGATGAAGAGGAAGATGCTTTGCTGTAATACTCTGCTGGCTTGAGTGGCAAAGAATTTATTGTGAATGGTTGTGACGCAGCTTAGCTCTGAGCAAGTGTCTGTTAAATGTCAAGATACCTATTTCTACTAATCCTGCGTTTGCAGGCAGTGAGGTCTTGTTAAGGAGACAAATAACTCAAGCTGTTGCCCAGCCCTTCCTTGGGGGGGGTCTGCCAGGCGCACGCAGGGGGTCTCTGCCGCTCCTGGCCTTCGCAGCAGCCTGTGCTGCTTCTCTGGTGGGGAGGGGGTGGACTGTGTCCCGGGGGGGTGTCACTAGCGGTGGGGGTCCTTTCATGGAAATTCTATTGACTTCACTCAAATTCTGTTTAGCTTCTGTAAAGTGTGGGGCACTGTGCCACATTCTCCGTCATGACCATATATTTTAGCAAAAGGGTCACAGGCTTTGCAGCAAACATGACTGCTGCTAGATACGTTTCCTCCTCTTCCCCCTCCTTCTGCGTGTGCCTGGGTGCTTGCTTTCAGGTCTGTTACTGCATGTGATTGACTAGTGGTGATTTTCTTGGCCTAGAAGAGGTGACCTTAGGTCCGAGTGTGCCTGGTGTTTGAATCCCAGACTGCCCAGCTCCTTCAGCCATGGATGGTCCTGCATGGATTTAGGTTGCCATTTGCTCTATTCACTTTCTGATTGGGTTTCTTTCCAGGTTTTGAAGGCTGTTCCATGGTTCCCACCATTTATCCCCTGGAGACCCTGCACAACTCCCTCTCTTTGCGACAGGTCAACGAGTTCCTGACAGCTGTGTGCAGGAGCTGCAGTGAATCGCATGTCCAGTCTACTGCAGGTACTGGTGAGGTGGGCTTGTCTCTGGGTCAGCCAGAACAGGGTTGAGGCCAGGAGACCTTTTGGTCTCTTACATTGTTGGGACAGATCAGCCTGAAGGACCGGCAAGAAGTGCAGTCTCTGAAATCTGTTCCAGGGTGTCCTAGCCCCAGAGTGAGCTATGGGATCAGGGCCACCCTAGGCCACTTACTTGAGAGACAAGTAATCGGCCAGGTCTGTCTGTGGCTGATAAGTTTGGTGATGTGGGTACAAACACCAGCTTGGGAAATCTTAGCCTCATATTCCCAGGAGCTGAGGGACAGGCATGGCTCTGAATTTAGCCTGTTCTTGAACTCTTCCTGGAGTGCCTGCTTGCGGCTGCTGGGCTACGAGCCATTCCTTTATGTCTGTCTGAATATTGCTGATCTGTGTATTTTTTTTTCTTAAAGCTTTGTTTGATTCAATGATTGGCAGCCAGATACCAGGAGACCCCTTTATGTCCCAGCGAATCCTGTCATCATCCTCTTTGCCGTTGCGCCAGCGTTCGGATAAGCCCCCTTGGTGTGAGTGTTCTCCCTTCTTGATCAGGGATGGGTGTGATGGTGAGGGAGGGAAGTAAAGGATGCCCAAAGGTGGCACTGGTATTGGTGCTCAGGGTTTCTGCGCTCTGCCCTTGAAGGAACAGAAATGGAAAGGGGAAATAGGTAAAAGGGAAAGTGGTTGTATGCCCTGTGAAAAAGCTTCCAAAGAAAGATGCAAAAAGGGACTCTGTAGTATTGTATATCGTGGGGACAGCTGCTGTTGGATGGACACTGTCTTTCCAGACATCCTCTTGTGCACTAGGACACGGAGGGCCTGAATGCACTTCATTTTCATCTCAAGTCTTGTGATTCTCTGTGACACGTGGCCAGCTCATTGCTGGTGTGTGGAAATGCCTTCCTTTCCTAGCCAGCCGGTACATGCCTCACCCAGAGTTCCGTACAGGAGAGGCGATTGGTTAGTTCTTCACTTAGTGGCTTTTCTGCAGCCCCTGGGCCTCCCTTGTCACAGTCTCTGCAGAGCTGGTGACTGTTAGTCCCCTTTGCAGATCTGACTGGAGCTCAAAGGGGAAGGGGTAGCCAGCAGTTGCACAGCAAGCACTGTGGTAACACAAGTCAAGGTTGCCACTGGAAGCTCAGTCCTGCTCTTCTCCTGGCTCTGTGCTCCTTGTGCCAGCAGCAGCGTGTGTCTGTGGACAGCAAGGTCAGGGAACTGATCTGACTGAAAACAGTTGTTTAATCCTCCCCCCTTTATTGGATTAGATATAATCTAGATCTGTTCTTTAGTTTTGCTCATTGTACAATGTAAGGCAAGAATAAGCATTAGTGGAGAAGCTATATGTCTCCTTCCCATGGTGACGCTGGCTCAACATTCAGGGACTGTGTGTGTCAGGAACCATGAGAAGCAAAGTTGAAGCTGAGAGTGTTCCATAGTAAAGAGGGAATGAAAGAAACTACTTTTCAGCTCAAAGCCCAGATCCCGTTTCGCGTTTTGCTCTATAGTGACAGCAGAACCCACTCTTGGCTGTGTGCCAACATAGCACTGTCCCACACGAGGTGAGTGTGGTGTTTGTGCTTGGGTTTTCATCAGCTGAGCTGCCAGAAACACGCCCAAGAGCAGCAGCAAGCCCCTGCCAGGTTCATGGCATGTAGACGATCCTCACCTGTGGGCTGTAGAACTGTGGGACTGTGACAGCTTGGGTCTGCCCAGGCTTTGGGCTGGGGAAATACCAACTAAATGTCTAAGATTTTTCTTCCTCTTTGCAGACAGCAGCGGCCCCTCCAGTACTGTCTCCAGTGCAGGCCCATCCTCCCCAACCTCTGTGGACAACTGCACTCGCTTCAGCTTCTCTGAGAAACTGTCTGTCAGTCCCCCAAAGAGTGAGGAGCAGCTGAGCAGCCAGTCCCCAGAGCACGGGGAGAGGCAGCCTCCATGCCGAGGGCTGGACATGGAGGTGGGAATGTCTGGGTTGTCGGTGGCAGAGCCAGGTGCCCCAGAGGCCCTGACCTGGAATAAGTGCCCAGAGCCAGGCAGGGCCCTGGAGCTGTGCAAGAAGGAGCTGGCAGAGGAGGACTCTTACCCAGAGGAGAAGAACACGGTGGAGCTGGATGAAGAAGAATCAGCTGGGGAAATGTTAGAGCCCAGTAACAACGGGAACCCAAAGTGTGGTGCAGGGTGTGATATAAGGCTGGTAGGGGAGAAGGTGAAGCCAGGGGAGGGGTACTCAGGGGGAATGACTGGCCTGGATCAGTCCGGGCTGTTCGAGGAGACCTTGGTGCCCTGTGAACAGGAGCTGCTGGACGAGGTGTTGGATCCAGAGCATATGGGCAAGGAGCTGCTTGGGGACAGTGGTCTCTCAGGCCAGCTTCTGTCTGGTCACCCGTGCCAGGAGCAGCCACTGCCTCCTGAGAAAAGCGTGGAGGAGCTGCCACCGCTGTGTCAGGAGGCTCAGCAGAATTAGCAGCTCACTGGACAGCACCGCTGCAAGCGCTTCTAGCCTGGAGGCTTCCTGCACAGCACCTCATGCAGCTGGCTGTCTGCAGTACAGAACAAGCCACGTCCCGAGGCCACAGGACTCTGGGGTGTGGAAGATTCTGCTCTGCTGCTCCACAAGCCAGCTCTTTGCCATTTGGCAAGAAACAATGCTCCATCTGCCTTGTTAAATGAACAACAAATGCAGTCTTGGTACTGGCACGGCACCTCCATGGAGCGGGGACATGGTGTCCCAAGGGCTGTGTGCTCGCCGGGACAGCAGAGTTAGAGGATTGGTACAGCCAAGGCTTTTGGGGTGGTAAGTCCAAAGGGGACAGATGCTGCCTTGAGATTTTTTTGGCCCATAGCCTTTAGGGAAAGGCATTCTGGGCCCAAAGTAAGCAGATCCCTCACAACCACCAACCTCCTCTCTGTTCCTTCCTTCCTCCTCTCTCAATTCCCACCACTGACCAGCGAAAACAGGTCCAGCGAGTCCATGGCAGGAAGACTAGGAGAAGCAGAAAGCATTCTGGATGAGTGTGGGAAGGAGAGTAATGAGGGGATCAGGTTCAAGACTGCCACTTGCAAGAAAACGTCTGTTTGGCATGGACTTGAGCGCTTTCGTGCTGGGCTGAGGCAGAGAGGTGGACAGGGAGGACACACACGGGTGTTTTTTCTAGTCCCCAAGCATCAGGCAGGGTACAGCTCTGAAGTCTTGGTGACAGATATGAAGCAAAACTGCTATTTGAACAAATCAGGATTATTAGAAACCAATAAGGAGAAATCTTTATTATATATAAAATGAAAAGTATTTAATACCTATTTATGTAAATGACTTGTGAGCACAAGCCTGAGGGCAAGATTGACACGAATGTCCCTGCTGCATCCTGAGTGCAGGCCAGGGCTGTGCCTCCTGCGCCTCATGTATTTATGGACAAGTCTGCGTGTCTGTCTGTAGCTAGGTTCATGTTTTTGTGAAGCTGTGCCCAAAGATCTCCATGCTGTGTTGTGACAATGTGTGTTCACAGTAAATCTATGCTGTGGGTCTGGTGTCTTTCTGTCCCTGCAGTCTGTGTGCCAGGGCGGGCAGGGGCCCAGGACAGCAGGCCCTGCTCCTTCTCCACCCTCCTGGAGGAGAAACCGTGGCTGAAATCACAACTGAGGTGAATGCATAGGCATGGGCCCTTGCTCAAGAAGGCCAGATACCTCTATTCTCCTCCACAGAAGAACTGGTCATACTGGGAAGAGGTTCTGGCTTCTTGAGTCCTGGGGTGGTTTGTGGTAGAACGAAGGTGCTGGGACAGCATGTTCAGCTCCCTTCTCTTGGCCCACGCCTTCTCTCCGGTTCCAAGCACATCCTGGGTACCGCGGCCTCTTCTCCTGTCTGGTACTCCCTGCCTCCCAGGCTGGGTGTTTAGGAAAGGTCCCGTTACCCTGTAGCTGCAGCACAGTGGTGGTACAGCTGCCTCGGGTGGGGGGACGCCTGGCCCGCTCCCCCCCTGCGGCTGGCTCTGATGAGGGGGTGTGCGGGGCGCCGGGGCGGCCTCCTGCTGCCCTGCAGGGAGCCTCCAGCTTCCATTGCAGCCCTGCATTGAGGATCAGGGGGAAACATTACCTGGCGGGTGCCTGTGCGGCCTGCAGCGTGCCCTGCCCCAAGAGCCGCCTGCGGGGATGGAGGCAGAGCAGCCCTCGGTCCCGCTCGCACCCCTCCAGCAATGCCAGTGTCCTGGTCCTAATGGCCTGCCCGCCGCCTCCTGGGGCTGGTACTGCCTGGCACCCACCGCTTCCCAGGGCTGGTACTGCCTGGCACCCACCGCCCAGCAGCAGGGCCCCAGCTGGGCACCAGAGCTGCATCTCCTGCCAGGATTCGGGTGTTTCTGTTTGGGGAAGGCAGTGCCCACCCCTGAGCCCATGGAGCGGAGGTGGTGGCCCAGGCCTGGGCAGGGTGGCTGTTGCGATGGACCTGCTGCAGGCTGTCCCTGCAGAGTGGTGACTTGTGGCTGGTGGTGCTTATGTTGCGGAAGCGAATGTCCTGAACTCAAAGGCAGGTGTTGTCCCACAGCCAGCCAAGAAGAAAGCTGGGCTGCCTGCGGTGCTGCAAGAACTGGGCTCTAGTCTGTGTCTGGTCTCTGCAATACAGGCCAAGAAGAGACGGTGCCCCTTATTTTAAAAGCTGCTTAATAGCTGCCTCTGTCAAGAAGTTTGTGGTCTTTCATGATGCTCTAATGCTTCCAAATGAACACCTGCAGAGTGCGTTGAGCACTGACCGTCTGCTCTTATGCAGTGTCTTCACCCTGTTTTTCTTGGCTTAGCAGCAGCAGCGATTAATGACAAAGCCCTTTCCAAACAGAAGGGTGGTGCAAGGAAGTGCTGTGAGTCACAAAGGAGGAGGAAGAGAAAAGGGCAATTGCACAATTTCTGGATACAGTGGAAGGAGTCAACATTTTTGGCTTAATCCTGCCAAAGCCAGTTCTGGCTCCTCAAATCTATGCTGATGCATAAGCTGCACTGTCTAATGCTTTCAGGCTGTGTAAGTAGTGATACGCACAAATGGCTGCTGCGTGGTCCTGCGTCTCTGGATGGGTGTAACTACAGACTTTGTAGCTGGGATGGTTTGGATCAGGCTTGTCAAATCCCTGGCAGATGCAGCTAAGCAAAACTCTTGTCCTGAATTGTTGTCCTGTGGCAGAACGGGCAGGAAGGTGTCTATACCAAGTAGCTGGAGCGTGGCGATGTCCCGTGTGGGCTGTGGGCAGTGACAGGGCCCTGTCCGCCAGCACATGCGAGCCACGGCTGTGGAGCCGTGCTGCAGTGCGTGTGCAGGCTCCGGGCCTTTGGCTGGCGAGGTCCGGGCAGCCCTGACTGTGGAAACAAGACCAAACTCAGTGTTGCTGCTATTGCCTCCCACACGCCTCTGGCTCGGCAGTTTGCAAATACTGATGGCGCTGATTAAGGGAAGGCATTTCATTGCCTTACTGGGACCTGTCTTTTGCTTATCTGTTCGTCTGGTGTCTCGGCGCTATGCCACTTCCCCACAAATTACTAACCCTTATTTCTCCAAGTGCTGTGCAGCAAGTGATGGGCACAGCTGGTTTCTGTCCTTCCCGTGAGAGTCCCATTCCCCCCCTTCCTGTGGTCCAGTGCTGCCCGCCCTGTTTGCTAGCCATGGGGGAGCAATAGGCCAGGAATCTGAAAGACTGCTGCTCCCCTCTTCTTGTTTGAGTTGAGTGAAGTCCAGCCGGTCCCTGAACTGTAGCCCTGCCAAAGCCAGGGTCTGCTTTGGTGGCCTGGGCTGATCCAGTTCCTCCTTGTAGACACCTTCCCATGGATCAGCACTGGTGCTTCTATCCAGGTCTCACAGGCACTTGAAAGCTCCCCAGCCTCAGTGTGCTTGTACTGGAGGGGCATTGCTTCCTCAGGACATGCTTACATGGCTTACACCACTGCCCTGCATGCTGCTGCTTGTGTCTTCTGCTACAGTAACCTGATTTTGCCACCCTCCTCCTGCGGAACAGCCTGTGGTAGGTGTGCTCATCACAGCCCGCGTCGTCCATCTCGCAGCTGACCTGGAGCTCTGCCCTCGGGACGGTCTTGAGCTGGCCCTCAGACCCTCAGACTGGGAAATGTACACTCACAGGCTCTCCATTGGCAGGGGCCTGGCCATATCCACGTACTTGTTTACCTGGAAAGCATCTGTGAAAATAGTTGGCATTTGTGGTCCCTCCCCTGGCAGTAACAGCTTTGGCAGCTGCCCTGAGCTCTCCATTGCAGCTGCACGAGCTGTGGTTTGCTCCGTGGCCATTATGGCTGCTCTTCTGAGGGTCTCAGCCCAGCACTGCTTTCCTTTTCCCTTGTGTTTCCTCCCACGGCTGCCCAGGCAGGAGCAGGGCTGAGGGGCATCCGCACTGGCAGAGTGGCGGCTGCAGCCCTAGATTGCTGCTGAGCAGCTAAAAGAGCTGAAATAAAGTGACATTCCCCTGGGAGGTGGGTTTGGAGGGTTCCGCAGGGGTGCCAAGGCCCACTGTTGCCACAGGGGGAGTGTGTGGTGGCCAGCTGGCCACCGGCCCCGAGCTGGTGGCTGCCCAGCGTTGGGCCGAGCACCCTGGCCCTCTGCCTCCATGGCACCAGCTGAAGGTGGGCCCTCAGTGCTGGCCAGAGTGGCCATTCCCGAGCAGCGCAGGGACAGACAGAGGGCCATGATGGAGAGCACAATCCAGGAACTGTGAGGAGCTGCGATGTCAGCAGGACAGGCCATGCTCGGCTCCACACCAGAGCAGGGAGGCTGTGTCCCCCTGGCCATGCCAGGGCCCAAAGCTTCCTCTGGTGGGGAGGAACTGGAGCTGTGAAGGTCCCTGCTGGGGAGGGGGTTCCAGGCGGGGTCCGAGCCCCTCAGGCACCCGTCCCTTCCCTTTGAGTTGCTGCGGGTGACGAGGTGGTGTCGGTGGGGAAGCCGGGGAGGGAAGGCATGGCGGCCGTCTCTGCGTCACCCCTGCCCGCAGTACGGACTCACCCAAAGAACAGCTTGAAACAGTTGGAAGTGTTCTTGTTCGCAATTAATGTGGCTTTATTATTAATGTGTTGGGCTCCTCTCTTGACAGCAGTTAGTTACAGTGTGTTTCACATGGAAATGGGAAAAGGACAGAACTCAAGGAACTAAATTCAAAGAGAAACATGATGCTGAAGAAAAGAATCAGGGCTCTGTTCTTAAAACATTTAGCATAGAAGAAGCTAGGAGCACAAGTTGCCATTTCAATACAGTTAAGACGTTCACTTTTTTAATTATAGGTTTAAAATAGTATTTTGTACCTATTACATACAGGAAGATTACGCGTTGTTGCCCACATGCAGAAACAAGCAAAAGCAGAGTTTAACTGTTTCTCTCTATAGTGTTGTATTACCTCTGGCTCTGGATGGGTTCTGCTGGCTCCTGCAGGTGAAGCAGGATCCGACTCTTTACAAATTGGCATTTTTACAAGTCTTTTCCCCCAGATTTTTTTTTAAGGGAGGGAGAAGGAGGATGAGGAAGACAGAGAGGGAGGGAGAGAAGCTGAAGGCAGAACAGACTGCCACGGGAGACTAAAAAAACACGTCTGGAGCCTTGAGGCCAGGGCAGGTCAGGGTGAGGATAAAGCTGTCCAGGCAGCACGGCTGCAGAGGGCAGGAGCACGGCAGGAGAGAACGCTCCTGCCCGCAGGACGCAGGCACCTTGCAAAGCCTCACTATTACTGCTGCTTAGTCAGAATTGCTTCAAGTTTAAAACTGAGAAAACATTCATGTGTGGGTCTATCTAAAGTTAGTGCATTAGCTTTTACACCTAGCCACGCTTAGGGATCCAGGGAGCTGGCCGCCGAGGGTCCTATTTGCTCCTCTCGCCCGGCACCCCGCGCCTGCGCTGGCCGGCGGCCGGTGCCATCAGGGGGTGAGCTGGGACCCCCCCCCAGCAGCACCGGGGGCAGCAGGAGCATCTCTGCTACTGCCTGTGACTGCTCGCCATAGCCAGCATTCACAGACGCTGACCCCGTTGAGTTACAGAGAATGACATTTATTCTTCAGGCAGACGCGCTGTGATTCCATGGTTAAAATGAATGCAGCAGAGGGCAGGGATTTGCTAAATCCCTGAGAAAGCCCACACGGTCCTAACAAGGGCTGTGTCAAACAGGCTGGCTGCTCCTCGGGAGGGGCTGCTGGCCTCGGGCTTTGTCCCACAGCTGCTGGGCTTTAGACACAGCCTTGAGGGCTGCAAGCAGAGACCCTTTTTGCTGCCAGCAAGTTCTCTATGGTCGTTTTATGTCATTGTGGTTTAAATTGCAGCATCTAAGTATTTGTACTGAGAAACCTCTAAACTGACACTAAGAGCACATGGCGTCATGTTAACACGTATAAATTAAAATATTAAATCCACACAAAATGCAGCTTAATGACAAAAAATAAATATATAAATTAAATGCAAAAGAAACCATTTCCCTAGAAACTCCATTTTAGTCCTAGGAGCAGGTTTCTAAGCAGCATTTTCTTTATGTCAGCCGCCAGAAAACCAGCACTGAGACTGACGCGTCCCAGGCAAGCACAACACAGGGTCCCAGGATGCTTATTACGGAGTCAGACCTTGGCTGGGGGCCAAGCACACGGGTGACAGCAGATGGAAACACCTTTGAGATGCACGTCAAGCCTTGCAGCACCGCTTTTCATCTCATCTCTCCCTCCCTAGAGCAGACCCTCCTGCCACTCTCTCTTACAGAAAGATAAAAGCCATCTTTGTGATGGGATGCTCTCGCAGCGCTCTCAGCGGTGGCAGAGGCTCGGGGCCCCCCATCACTGTCCCTCTGTGGCTGCTCTCCCTGCAGGGGCTGGGAGCCCCACAGCGGGGGCGGGTTTGCACCCCGAGGGTGCTCTGGGTGACTGTTCAGAAGCAACGATGCACTCGGGGCACGCAACCACACTCTGCCAGGGTGGGCAGGGGGCGAGGACACGCACCCACCATAGGTGCGCTCGCCATGGGCTGCCAGCGGCAAGGCATGCACAGCACCTCATCCACGCTGGCAGCAAGAGTCTGCATGTCCTTGCCATAGGTGGGGAGGAACTAAGAGCAACTACACTTCCTAAACTACTTTCCCCAAGTGTTTTTGGAAGGGGGCTCTCTCTCCTCACACCACAGGTTCTGCTCCATGCTCCCCAACACTTAAGGGGACAACAAAAATCTTGAACACAGCTAAGAGGCTTGGACCACCGGCCTACAGGCAGCGATGAAACTCCTCCTGCTTGCAGAGCCGGCACACATCAGCCCCTGGCAGATGCCAGCCTCTCAGCATGGCACGCGGGTTCCTCAGCGGCCTCACCACAATCCTCAAGAAAGCCTTTGGTTTACAAGGACAGGGAGGTTTCTCGTACATTTTAGGCCAGCGGCGACCGGGGTTGTTTCAGCCCTTCTGCTTTAAGGGGCTGTAGTTGTGCGTTTGGATGCTCTTTTTGAGTGACTGTTCAGGCCACAGCCCCTCTGTGCCTCCGGCTGTCACGCTGCGGATGTGCAGGGTGAGCCTGTGCGAAGCTGGGGTTAGTGGGTTAGGAACGTGCTCTTTGCAGCAAAGAACAACAAACAGGCTGCACCCTCCCACTGACGCCCCCAAACAAGCGTGTCCTTCACCCCAGTTCCTTGAGCACAGTGAGCAGGTATCGCAGGACGCCACAACCAACTACTTGGGCCAGAAACCTGCCAAGCTGGCAAATGGTGGCCCTGCCTAGTTGGAGTACAGGTCCCCTCGCTCAGACACCACCTGTATGTTCAGGATGGAAGAATGACCTTCACTGTCAGGTGCAGTTGGAGGGTGTCACCTTCCCTCATCTCCTAGGTGCATTTTCTTTGCAAATTAGTTTTCTTCTCTGCCCCTCCTGCCCCCCATGCACTGTCTACATGCAGCAGCAGCACTTCAGCCCTCACCTGAAAGATGAGGTTCATGGTGCTACAAGTTAAATGGCAAGGCAGCCAGGAAGAGAGTAGAACAAGCTCTCACAGCAGCAAGGCAGCCAAGATAGTCTACAGAAACTGTACAGGCAGCAGAATAAAGCAGGGAAAGTGAAAGTGCCCCTGGCCTGCAACTGCTCTTGCACAAACTCTTAGCTCAGTCCAGAATATTACAGAGCCCTGCACTTCTTTCTCATGGCATCCAGTGCTGAGCTAGATGGATACCCGATTGCCTGACAAATGGGAACCATGTAGAGGACTAAACCAGAGAAGAACCGGACCGTGATTAGATGGTGTCTCTGATGTTGCATCGGTGATTGGAGAGTCAATGGATGAACGCAAAGTGTGGGAGACTTAGAATTCGATCTTACAGGCTGGAAAAGATTCATCCTGCATCACAACAGTGCTGCTGCTCGCCAGTACCATGATGTTTAGCTCCTGCTGTTTCTCATGGGTCTGTTGGTACCATTCTCGTGTCACCTCAGTATCGTGTGTTGGGATCAATGTCACCTGGGAAAAGAAAGCAGCAGTGATGATTGTCTGAGAACAACTGCACCGACAAACAATGCCCATAGGAGCTGAGGCTAAAATTTCCCATTAATTTTGGAACACTGTACCCTTGGTATTTCTTGTTCTATTTAATGTCTTTCAGATGTCACGTTCTCTAAGGCAGAGCTGGTGCTTTATTTTATGCAGTACCAGCACAACGGTGCTCTGAGCTGGCTGCAAGTGGCAGCACTAACACCACGGTGATGGAAACGGCTGCAGCACAGGGGAGAGCATCTCTCTGTGGAACTCCAGAAACAGCCGCAGAAAGATCCCTCACTATGAAAAGGAGCAATGCTGAGAGTGTCATTGGTAATGGCCTGATATTAGACTTGATGTGACTATTGACCCAATGTGCAACTCAGGGACCTTGAAATCTGAGGCTGCTTCATCTGAAGGATCACTCACACTTTCCTGTACCTGTCTTCAGAAAGAGTGCCCCCCCAGGACATCCTGCAAGAACTGTGTGTAAGAGGGTTTAAAAGCGCTAATAAAAAGTTGCTATGAGACAGATCTTCAGCAAGCAAGGCTGGCAACAAATGCCACTGGGTGTGCAAGACTGTGACGAAAATTCAGACTGTGATGGTGCTTGTTTTTGCTTGAGGACAGGCTTGTCCTGCAGCAGATGAGGACTGTATGATCTCTGAAAGCTTCCTCCCCTCAGAAGGATGTGAAAAGGAGGACACACCTGCTTCCACTCACACCATTTTGCAGGTGTCCTCCTCATGGGTACAAGCAGTTACCCTTCTAAGACTGCAGACCAGGACATGCCCAGTACCATTTGCTTCCTCTTAGTGCACTCCCTCTGGGCGTGTTTGACACACACCTTCTCCCCAGCACTTGTGACACAAGGAGCATCACACTCACTCCTGGGTATTTTCATGACCTACCTGCAGGTTCTCCCCCCACTGAGACTTCCCTTCCAGGAGCGCATCCAGTACTGCACGGCTTGGTTCTCCGTTGGCTGCATCATTCCCACTCACAACATAATACGACGCTCGAACACGCTTGAAGAACTCCGGATCTGTGTTCTTTCCGCTGCAATGGTTGGGGATGTACGCCAAGTCCACATAGACAGGTGGACCCATGGGCACAGGCAAACTGCTCTTAGGACTGTTGGAAGCTTTGGAAAAAAGAAAACAGGGGCTATCAAAACCGTCTGGAAAGGTCAAACACTCAAATTAATACTGAAGGACCTGGATTTCAGAAAGGTTCTTCCCTGCAGCGGCAGCAACAAGTTAAGATTTATCCAGGCTCTGCTGCTCAGAGGTGACCTGGGTGGATTTCTGGGCCAGGGCTGTCACAGCTTTTGGGAGAGAAAGGGAATTCTGCTGTTCTTTGGGGAGGAACTGGAAGGCTTTAGGCTCAGAAGCCTTTCCCGGGGAAGGGAATGGGAAATTTCCATTATTAGCTTTTTTTTGCAGAGTTGTCATTCCAGTCAATATTTAGTTCTTACTTTTGTTGTTTAATAACCTCCATTTGCTAAAGAAACCTGTTCTAATGGTCTTTATATGCTATCCTAGGGTATTACAGTAGTCTTTCTGGAAGCTCCATCCTGGCTTTCTGCCATCCCTGTGAATTGCTGCTATTTTAAGGCCTCTATTGCTCTTTCCTATCAACCTTTTGTACCGCTTTTCTTCATTTGCTGCTGCTTACATTTATGAGATATGGTCAAACAAGCATTGTTATACTCAGCAATATATAGGCATATATATATATATACACACATACACGCCCCTAGGACTGTCCCTTCTCTTTCTGCTCCGTGTGGAATCACAGAGGCCTCTGTCCTGTTCCCTTACCTATGCTATCTCTGGTAGTCTCTTCTGTGAGCAAAAAGCCACCTCTAGCACAGACAACCCGTGCTGCCCAGCTGCTATGCAAACAAAACTGGCTCAGCCAGTCTCATGGATGTCGAGCGCTCATCCCAACTCTTATTCGGGCAGATCACGGCACTGCTCCACGCACCTCTACATCCCCTACCTTTGTCCTCACTCTCACCTCTGCAAACCTCCCCCTGCTTCTCCTAAACCCGCCCCCCCCTTTGCCACACGCCTGCTGAGACCACAGCACACCAGCCGTGTTCTTGTTCTTGCCGTTCTCCCTGGCACTACCCACCTGCTCGTCCTGTCTTTCACTCGGCATCAGTGATATGCGGCAAAGGATTGGTATTTGCTCTGTGTCGGTGACGTGCCCGGCACTCTGGGCTCCGGCACAGACACGGCAATGATGCACAACTGTACAGCTAGCACTGATACCGTCTGGTAGGCTGCCAGCAGAGCACCGGTCCCTGTGTGAACACTTAGCAAGAGGCCATGGGCTGTGCACACGCTGGAGGCTGAGTCCCTCTCTCACACCTTTATTTGGGAAGAAGAGAAGGCCATCGTTTCCCTCAGTTAGACCACCCTGTGCGTGGCGCTCAGATGTGGGAGCTGTTCCCGTTCCATCTCTGCTTAACATTTCAGAGGAAAGGACATGTCTGACCACGGCAGTGTCCTGCTGTTCTAAACGACAGCTTTCGCTCAGTCCAGTGCCATGCACTCACCCTGCTCACAGGCTGAGAGGTTGCCACATCTTTTTAAAACACAGGCATATTTTGTCCTTCAAATGCTGGCACTTCTTTGACAGCACCCACCTCTAAATACCTACTGCCCCTCCACAGATGTAGCCCCTCGGTGGCACTGAATCTTGGCCTATAAAGTTCTGAATGAGGTCTCGCAGGTCTGTCTCTCTTCAGAGGTGGTTTCGGCTCTACGGAGGCTGAGAGTTTTCCTCGAGGCTTTGATATTTTAAAGTGATTTCTGCAACAACCTCTCTACCTTATCACTGCTTATAAGTCTTTATGCCTGACTGGGAAGTCCTATTCTCTGGTCTGCTACATTTAACCCAGTGCTTCTTCTCTGTGTTGGACCTAAAGAGAAAACACATGCTTAAGGAAGAATTTCTTACCAGGGTTTGTTTTGATGCCATTAACAAGGTTCTTGCCAGGGTTGCTGTGACTACTCCGAGATAACTCATCCTCTGTGTGAGGAGGCTGCACCAGCGCACTACGTGGTTTGGGCTTCTCTCCTCCATCTCTTTCTTTTTTGGCAGTGACAGATTTTGGAGATTTGTCCGATGGCTGTTTCACAGGAGTGGGTGATCGTTTTCCTTTCCCATCTAATTTCCGAGCAGGTGAGGAAGATTTGGCTTTGCTCAAAGGCTTCCTCACACCTTTGTTCTTTTCTTTTATGTCTTTCTTGGAAATTTTATCAGTTCTGCTCATGCTTTGCTCATTTACCAACATATCAGGGTCCACCATGCAGACATCAGGATGAGGAGGATGGGGATGGGGATCTACCATTGGAACAGGCTGAGGATCATGGCTGGACCTAGAACTGGCATGATGAGCACTCCCAACAGCTTTGTCCACTGGCAGGAAATCAGCATCTTCATCCGAGTCCATGTTGGCATCTGCTGTGATGGATGGACATTCTTCTGTCTCAGGCGGGACATCCGAGTCTGACTGGGAGGTTCCAGAATCACTCACGGATGTTGGAGGGGTTTCCTCCACTGTGGCACTTTGCATGGGGCTACTACCAGTGTGGGGTGGTCTTCCTTGCACTGAAGGATGACCATCCTCTTGTGAGAGGTCACTGTCTTCAGAGAGCTCGTGAGGGCTTGGGTTGATGAATGAGGGAGAGAGCTCTCCCTTCCTGTGCTTGTATTCACATGAGGAAAATTTCTGTCCACAATCAAAACCGCCTCCTAAATGTGGCTCCATCTCATGGGAAGCGTCTCCATGGTCCTCTGTTTTTCCACCCCTCTGCACATCTGGGAAAAAGGGCTGGAAACTGTGTTCAGGGGACATCAGAGAGGAAGGGCGGCTCTGCCTCTCTGTGTCCTTTTTGCCTGCGCATGGAGAAAAACCGCTGTCAGAATCAGGACATGGTTTTTCATCTTTTGCCTCTGCTGCATGGTATGTACTTTGGAAAGCTTGCAGACTGGTGCTCACCTCTGTTGGACCATTCGCTGTGGTTTCATCTTCATGCTGATGATGAGGAAATGATGTCAACACATCAGGGAGAGATGTCAGTGTCATCAGCTGTTCTGCAAATGGAACCTTCTGCTCTGGACTGCTCACACAGGGTTGCTGCTGTTTCTCTGTGGAGAATGGTGTGGGCTGTGAACTCTGGCTCTCCTTCCTGCATGGCGAAATGCTGTCACCTATGCCACTTATGAATGGAGAACCATGTTCTTCAGCAAATGCAAAGTCTTTGGTTTCAGCTGTATGTGTTTTCACAGCATTATCTGGAATCTGTGGAGACACATCCCAAAGACTCCTGGTACCTGGTTCTGCTCCTGTACCCGTGTATGTGGAAAGCATCTGGGAGTAGAAACTTTCTGCTGTAGTTTGTATCACAGGAGTGGTAGCTTCAGATGAAGGCTCCTCTGACAGGCTGGAAGAGTCTTCTTTCAGCTGCTGTTGGGGCACAGACTCTCTTTCCACAGCTTTGGGGAACAGCTTATCTTCTTCATATGGACTCAGCGGTGAGAATTTAGTAAAGGATGAGTCAAGGCTGCTGATTTTCTCAGAAACCTCCAAGTACTCATCTTTCTTCCCCTGGTCTGAGGGCAAAGCACAAGGAACCTTTAAAGGAAGAGAGATAGTCCCTAAATGGCTTGCTGAGGTTTGATCATATCTGAACATACTGGATGTTTCACTCTTTCCTAGCAGGGAGCACTCAAATCCAGAAGAGGTCTCCAACCCTCTGCCCTCCACTGTTGGGCCCTTTCTGTATCCCTCTTTCTGACTTCCAGAAGCAGATTTCAAGTACGTGGCTTGCTCTTGGCACTCTGAGACCACCGCTGCACTTGGACAATCTGTTGGACATAAATGGGATTCCTTTGTGGATTTTTCAGCAACCTCTCTCTTTTGTGAAGAATCATGTCTTAAATGGCACATTTCTGGAGGCTGCTCATCTCTGCCCATGTCTGGCAGGTCACCATAACCAGAAACATATGACCCCACGAAAGCGGTTGATGCAGTTTTCCTACTTCCGTATTCCTCTTTCCACCCCAGATCAGAAGGGGATGAAGCAGTAGAACTCGGTGAAATGGACTCCTGAGGCTTGCTTTGCAGAAGGGGTTCTGGTACGTGGAACTTGTCCATTGCTGAGATGTGTGCATAGACCGCACCTGCAGCTTCAATGGGACTGTGCAGTTTAGACTCCTTTTCAGATTTCTCCTTAGCACCTTTTTCTAACTCTGAGTCGCTCATGCTTTCTTCCCCTCGACCTGCTTTATCATAGTATGTATCTTTGGGATTTGGGCTTTCAGATTTCAGGGACAGAGATACCTGCTCCTGGCGAGACAAAATGATGTTCTCATCTGCACAAGCAGCATCAACATACGCAGCTGATTTTTCTTGATAAAACGTGTCAGTCATGTCTGTGGGAGAGGCAAATGCTGTGCTTGTGGATGACGGGTGCAGTTCAGAGTCCAGTTCTCGTGGCAAAGCAGAAGACACCTTCAGTTCTTCCTGTCCTTCGGATATCTGAGGCTTATCTGTTTCAGACAAGGGTGAGTATCTTTCATGGACGTCCGTGTAGTCAAAGGTTGAATCTGCTTTATCTTTAGGTGATGCTGGCGACGACAGCTCCTTCTCAGCAGAGGTATAAAGGCACGACTCTTCTTCCTTTGCAGAGACGTGAAAATGTTGATCTTTTTGAGAGATCAGTGCTGTTGCTGGCACCTTGTCGGTGTGACCCGGGCTGTCCGCACCCTTGGGTGTGAAGGCGGAGGGTCCAGCTCCAGACACAATTATCTTCTCATAGATGTCAGTGTACTTGAAACTTCTTTCATCGGGGTAGGGAGTTGGTTCTCTTTCTTCTTGCTCTTGTCTGGGAGAACTGTCATCACCTCTGGGTCTGCAGATGCCTTCCTCATAGGAATAAGGCTCAGGGGAGGTCCTCGAATGGATCTCTGCAGGAAATCCCACTTGGCTGGCAGAACCCACAGCCTCGGCGTGGCCCATGGCAGCACTGCTTTTCTGGCAAGGGCCTTGTCCTAGAGGGGAGTGTGGAGGCTGCCCTGACACCACAGCGCTTTCTTCTGGGGATGCTGCTGTATGTTCTGCTGGTCTTGTAGATGGAAACAGGGCAGATGCTGCTGCCATCTGCTCTTTCCTTCCTGCAGAGCCATAAAGATCCTCACTGGATTTGTATTCACCCTCTTGCTCTCTGTCTGACTTGTATTTGTAGTCTATTTCCTGATACGAACCACTGATGTCTGATTTCTTCTCTGTGTCCTTCGATGGGACTTCTTCCCATAAAGGTGGTTTGCACTGATCTAACTTGTAAGGCCTTTCTCTTTCTGGTGGTGTGTCCATCTCCTTTTCCAGAGTGGCAGCCGTTAAAGACAGGGGAGATGCCGTCAGTGCTTGGTCTAGTGATTTTGCATAGATATCTAAGACAGCTTTCTCCTCATCATCTAAGTAGGAGTAATCTTGTTTAGATGTCAACAGCAATTCTTGCCTTTCTTTGTTTCCAGTTAATGCTTTGGCCTGATTTTCCTCACCAGAGACATATTGAGAAGACAGAGGAGAACGTTCCATTTGTGTTCTTTCTGGGAGAGTGATGTCAGCAGGAACTATTTCCACTTTCTTTGTTTCTGATGTAGCTTTGGCACTCTTCTGTGTGTCTTCTTTGTAATAACATGATTCCATCTTTAAACATTCTGTTTGCAGTAGCACAGGTTTGTCTTCAGCATGATGGAGATCCTCATCCTCCTCACTGGGTAACTGACCTCCTCTCCCAGTCTCTCTTCCTTCCTGAAGATACCCATACGCAGAGCCCCATGCTTCACTTTCTGTTCCTCTCCAGGTGTGACTGCCAGGTGCTGCAGGAGACAGGGTCTTCTCCTCTCCCACTTTAGGAAGGGGTTTTGTTTCATATTCTGGTACCTCGTCCAAGAATGTGCTCTCTCTCTCTTTACCATATCTCTGCCGCCTTCCCTGAACAGGGATCTCCTCCACCTCTTCTGGAAACCACACTTTCTTCTCATAACTTAAATCTTTAATGTAAAAGTCTTCCATTTCTGGAGATTTTTCTTCTTGAGCTTCCTTGAACCTGCACGATTTTACACCTTCAGCAGAAATGTGTGAAGACATTTTATCCTCAGTTGGGCTAGATTCAGTAAAGTGTAAGCCCTTTGCATCTGGAGAGACTTCCTGAGAGCCCAAGCCTGCAGTTCTTCCCCTAAACGGGCCCTTTTCTGCTGCAGAAAATAAACTGCTGTCATCTGGAGACATTTCTTCACTTGAAGTATCTCTGGGTGACGTGTCTTTAACTGGGCTACTTTCTGGGCAAGGAAAAGATTTTGACACTTCTTTCGTGAGTTCTTCAGCAGAAATTTTTAGTGATTTTTCATATGTAGGTGGGCTCTGCTCTATGAAATCCATGGATTTCGCAGCTTCTGAAGTGAATTTGTAAGTAAAGTCAGACATACTTTTTTCTTTTGCAGGTATCTCTTCTGTGAAACTAAGAGATTTGATGTCTTCTGGAGAAATTCCTCTAACAAAAAGGTCTGAAGATATTTCCTTGCTGGGACTCTCAGTGAGAGAAATGGATTTGGTCTCTTCTGGAGAAATGTCTTTAATGGAAACATGAGAAGATTTTTCTTCTTCTGGGGTGTCTCCTGTGAAATATGGCAGTTTTCTTTCTTCAGTCACTCCCTTAACAGAAATATCTGAGGATTTTTCTTTACCAATACTTTCTTCTGTAAAAGAAAGTGATTTGGTGTCATCTGGTGAAAACTGCGAAGATTTGTCACTTTCAGACTTGCTTTGGCTTGTGAACTGTGGAGGATCCACACTTCCTAGAGACGCTTCTATGGTAGAGGATGGTTCAAAGGACAAGTGTTTTGAAAATCCCATTAAACTTTCTGTCATGGTTTTAGTTCCTTGCTCTTTTTCTAGCTCCAGAAACACATCTGTGCTGGGATGGGGCAGCACAGGATGCTCCTCCTCCTCCCCTATCACCACTGTGTCCTGCTTGTGGTAGGAGAGCCAGGGCAGATCCTCCTTCCCCACCGGTGGTCCCTGCACCTCCTTCCCCAGAGGCACTGGAACGTCACTGCCCAAGTCCAGCTTGTGATGTCCAGGCCCAGGCACTTCTTTTTCATCTCTGTATTTAGCTGCAGATACCTCATCTTTGAGGGGTTCACCTTTGGCTCCCTTCACCACAACAGAAGTTTGGCCTTCCAATTTCTTGGCAGCAGCATCTGTTTGTTTTTCAAATAGATCTGAATCTACTGTTTCTAGTTTTTCCTCCACTGGAGACTGGTGGAAAGGTGTGTGTCCTGCACTAGTGGGGCCAGATGGGGTGGGAGAGGCCATTTTGACCGTACTATCATCAGGACTCATGCATCGTTCTTCAGCCTCTGCAGCGTCAACCTGGGAAAATGGTGTTTCTTCAGTGGATAATGGCAGACCAGAAGTTTGCATTACTTCAGTGGGAACGCTGATTAACACATTATCAGGACTTCCTTGATGAGCAAACATGGGGACATTGTAATGCCCTCTGAGCTTCCCAGGCATTTCAATATTTGGAGTTCCATCTTCTTCTTCCTCTTCATCTTCTGCCTCTTCATGAAGATCCTTTTTTTGACCTTCCAGTTTTCTCTCTCCTTCTGCTAATGCATGGAAATCTTCAGGGGGTGGAGATTTAAAACATTTGTCT
Organism: Limosa lapponica baueri; assembly: GCA_002844005.1. Lineage (NCBI taxonomy): Eukaryota > Metazoa > Chordata > Aves > Charadriiformes > Scolopacidae > Limosa > Limosa lapponica. The sequence goes on from KZ506221.1 coordinate 128,656, forward strand.
TCCTCCAAGGATGATGTGGGAGAGATTGTGCCAGCAGAGGGAACATAGTCGAGACCTTGGGTTGCTTCGGTCCGAGAGGAGGGCATGCTGTTTACTGTGTCTAGAAGTAAGGAGCTTTTCCCAGTCTCTTCTGTTTGTGGTGCTGTTATAGATGCAACAGATTGATCTTCTGCTACTGAAGTTGCAAAAGATGAGAGCTTATCACATTCTGTAATGGAGGTAGCAGAGGATATGTGTTCCTCCTCAGCTAGAGGTGCTGCCACAATGTTTGTGGGATATGCCAGGATTTCAGACTCCTGGCCAGCATAGCCCTTGGCTGAAAGGTCAGCTGTAGGCATGGCCTGTATTCCATGTATTGCTTCAAAAGAGCCTGGGTGGTCAGGAACAGAAATGTCATAGGCATTGACATCATACTTCAAGTGTGGGATCCTCTCTTCCTGTTCATCATGTATTTCTTCATCAGAAATGGTCTGCTCTGTTTCTGAGTAGCCTGGGATAGTTTCATCTTGGATATATGAAACATGTTCTGCTGGTGCTCCTGGTGGGACTGGCAGACTGCTCAGATATGACTCTTCCTTTGTTATGTCCTTTCCAAGTAACTTGGTTTTCTCACTCATGTCACCAAATTCTTTTTCCTTTCCTGTCGTGGCAAATGTTTTGTCCTCCCTCTCATCCTGATTCAGCTCATAGAAGTCTCTACTTTTTTCCACCTTCTCCTCTGCCTTCATGTGCTGTTCTTCCTTTTCTTCCAGTTCTGCCTTTTCTATCACATCCTCTCTCTTTTCCCTCTCACCCTCTTCCTGTGCCTCTCTCCCCTCAATGTGTTTTTCAGAAGTCTTTGTTTCTGCTTCCCTCTGTTTTCTGTCCAAAAAGATTTTCTCCTCTTCCTCCTTTTCGTCCTCTCTGAACGCTGATGACCGAACACCTTTTGCTAAGAGGTCTATCTGTGATGGTACCTGTTCTTTGTCTGGAAACAGCTGAACTTCCTTGTCCTGCTCAGCTTTTCCCTCCCAGTATCTCATGTCACGATTTTCATCTATTGTTGTTCTTTCGTCCTCTATTTTTTCAGCATGACCTGCTCTCAGTTCTAGCTGATGGACTGCCTTTTCCTCTGCTGGTGATTCTTTTTCCATATCAGTAGTAGTTATTCCCTGATCAGGAATGTTTGTTTTCAAAATCAGATCCCCTTCAGGGCAACTCTGAGCAATCATGTCAGCAGAGTCTTTTCTCTCTGTTTCAGGTACTCTCATAATCTTATCACTAACCTCAATATCAGACATTTCTTGAGTCACCTGCAAGGCCTCTTTCTCCTCTTGCTTCAGTTCCTCAAAGTCCTTTGTAAGATCTTCTGGTGAAGACAGGACTAACCTCTGGTCAGCTATGGAAGCCTCTCCTGGCTCCACCTGTATAGATGCCTTCTCTGTTGGTGATGGCTTCAGGTCAGCAGGCACTTCCTTTTCAGGTTTGACTTTGACCTTCTCAGTTTTGAGTCTGCCTGGAACTTTTGCCTTGTATAATGTTTTTCTTACTTCTGGGGTAAATGGTTTTAAGTCTGGTTTAGAAATTTTTTTGGGCTCTGGTTTGGTTTCTTTCTTTTTATCCTCTTTCTTTGAATCTTTTTTTTCCTCTTTCTTTCCATCATCCTTTTTTAAGTCCTTTTTCTCCTTCTTAATCTCTTTCTTTTCTTTGTCTTTCTTCTCTTCCAGTTTGGATACTTTCTCTTTGAGATGCTTTTTTCCAACCTTGTCTTTTGCTAATTTTCTTTTCTCAGCTTTGAGAGCATCACTTGTTTCTGTCTTTATCTTTTCATGTTTAGCAGGTTTCTCAGGAATTTTCTCTGAATGTTCTTTAACCTTTTTCTCAGTTTTAGCATCCTTTATGACTTCTGGTTTTACCTCCTTAATCCCCTCCTCAACTGCCTCTTCTTTCTTAGCTTGCTTTGTCACAGATGGCTTGGGGGAAGACTTAAGACTCTCTTTACTGTCAGTTCTCTGTTTAATTTTGGTCTGCTTCAGCACAGGTGGAGGTATTCCAGAAGTGATATCTTTCTGAGTAGCCACCGGGTACCTCAGAAAATCCAGGTGCTTGAGTTTCTCAAGACCTTCCAGTATCTTATTTTGAGGAGCATTTCCAGGAAACAAAACCCTTACAATTTTCTCTGTTGGGCTGGCTGGAAGCCACACCACTAGGGCTGTGATGGATGTGAGATAGGGAACAGAAATTTCACCTTCCTTCCCACTTGCGAGAATTATGCCAGTCTTTGCTTTACTATTACCAGCCCATTTCTGCATTAGAAACTGCATTTCTTTACTGTCCTTGACAGGATTCAGTATATACATGTCCAGCTTACCTACTCCCATCTTGTGGAAAAGCGTGATAGGTTCAATGGTGCTGCTCACCACCCTGTAGAGAGGTTCTGATTTAATGCCCAGTCTGTTGAGATACTGCAGTGTCAGACAGGCTTCTTCGATGCTCCTCTTTACTTTCATGGATGATTCAGGCATCTTCAGTTTTTCAGGAACATTAAAAAAAACCACGCCTAGCTCAGGAGAAATTAGGTTCTTCATCCAGTCACTGTAGTTGGTAGAGCCCTGGGACTGTTCCTCCTCTTGCTCAGCAACTTTCCTCTGCAGCAGCCCATTGATGCCGGGTAGGTTGTCCGCACCAATGTGCGTGAGCAGGATCGAGTCAATCCTATCCAGGTGCCTTACCAGCTTCCAGAAGCAAGATTTCCTCTCGGAGCCACCATCCACAAGGATGTTAAACCCATTGACAGCAAAGAGAGCAGAATCACCTCTTCCCCCAGGGAATATGTAGCAGCAGGGTTTAGAAAGCTTCAAAAAACCCCCTGAGGTGGGTGGCTCCAGGAGATCAAATGGAGATGGCACGTCAACTGTCTCAGAGACATATTCTGCAAACTCAGATACCCCATCCATTTCTGGCAGAACTGGATCAGGATTCAGTTTCAAATTAATAATTTCCTGAAATCGAGGATGCCCAAGGTTGCTCCAGTCTCCTTCTCCCAAGCACGACACAGTAAGGGAGGCCTTGATATCTGAATCAGTGTTGCTAAGAATCTGGGTGACCTAAAGAGACAAGCAGAGACAAATAAAGGTCAAAGAGAGCTCTGACACCAATTCGGCACTTAAAAAAAAAGCCAGTTAATGCAGAAATACTGAAGACACTATGAGCACTTTACTGACAGGAAACACTGGGGATAGATTAAATAGTCCAAAAGCTTGTTGCAAATAGGTGCATGGGGCCATGTTCTGCTCTCTTCTACAATTCCTAATGCTGATGAGCTGTTCTGCTTCCTGACTGTTGGGAGCACACGGTGACAAGACCTCAAAAAAGAAAATGAAAGCAGGAACCACCTTGTCCTCTTTCCTTAAGTCTTCCTATTTAACCTGGGATATCAGTCCCCAGCTTGGGCTCAAAAGTAGCAGTTTCTTTTTGATTTGTGAATTCTAACCCTGAGATACTCTTTTCAGTGCTAAGCATCATTGACTGAGCTTATCCTCGCTCGTTGGTTAGTGACCAATCATATAGCGCTTTGTGCAGCTTTAGTGCCATCGGACTTTCTTTTTTATTCAGATTCATTTTCTTTCCTGGGCCCTATTTTGATAGTCATGGCTCTATCTCTGATATACATACAGGGCTGGGGACATGCTACATGATTAATAAGTACAACTAAGGTCGATAGAATTTCCAAGGCTCCGTAGAGCTATGCTGAACATATACCGAGCAAAGAAGCATTAAACCTCAGACTTCCTAAGCATCTGGAATGAGATGAGTACACTTCCTTACACTTTGTTCTTTTGCTTAGACAGCCCTTAATTGACTAGTTAGTGTCCAAATAATTGGGTACCAGAAATAAATGAGAACAATCAACCTGAAATAAATGAAGGTGGGCAGATTTGCTGATGTAATTATAGCAACAATGATATCAATTGTCAAAATATCACCCAGCCATTCCTGCAGCAACTGTACATTCAGTCAGACGGAGACATTCCAAACATCTGGCATGCACCGATCAGTAGAAGTAGGGCTTACCAAAAACTGGAGCAGCTTACCTGTATTGGCAACGGGTACCAATAGAAAGAGAATTTAAAGCCTCTGAGGAAAGCTATAGTACCTCTAGCTAAGATAGTAAGCCCTGGGGCAGAGATTCAGAGGCCCTATAAGGTTTTCAAGCTCTCACTGGACAAAGCCCTGAAATCTTGTCTAAATTCAGTCCTGCCCTTGCTCTGTACAGGAGGTTGGGCTGCAGACCTCTCAAGTGACCTTCCAACCTGAATGATGCTGCAACATTTCTAGTTGTTTAATCATCATGTAGTTACTTAATCAGCATTTAGTGATCCCCTTGTCATCTTTACACACCCCTAATGAACACTCTGAGCCTTGTGAACAGCTTGTGCTTCCTGGACCGACTGTGAAACGAAGAGAAATTCCCACATTTACTAGGGTGATGATGGCCTCTGTTAGCTGTTTTTTGGAAGGTGCCCATAGATATTTTAAGACCTGCTTTAAGAAATTTTGAGTGTCTGCCCACTGTACAGCCAGTCTGGAAGGTTATTTCAAGCTGAGCACTTAAAAGGAGGAATCACCCGTGCCTGCCACCCTGGAAAACTTAAGCCAGGGAGTTAAAGCAAGACGCTCAGGACTATAGCAGAAATTATTTATGGTTTGCAATTGTTTTGCTGGATTTCAAGCCCATCCCTCTGCAGATCTGCCAGCTGAAGGAGCAGCACAGGCTGCATTGCTCTATCAGGCACACCGTGACCAGGAGGGGACATGCTGGCTTCCTGCTCACACTCACCTCTGGGTCTGAAAGTATCTCCGCAAACTTCTGGTATGTGAAGGTCCCTGTCTGCAAGATCAAGTCTCCTTCCTGGTCTGAGCTTTGACCACAGAAGATCAGTAGTTTGTGGGCTGATGAATCACAGACCAGTGAGCGGACCTGTTACCGCAAGACAGAATGTTGCAGTCAAAAAGTTATCTGCGTTCCTCACCACCACCCAGAAACCCCATCACATGGACAGGCAATACTTACCTATTATTCATAAACACCCAAAACGTAAATTTTCTACATAAAAGAGAGTAGGTTGCTGAAGAGGGAAGACAATGCTACTGCCTGCCCGACACAGCCTCATGTCAAATCATAATTCACATTGAGAAAGTAGGCCAACGCTAAGAGAAAATGTTTGTTGTTTCATTGCCATATAAAAGGTCAGCACACTTAGACCCTCACCATACTAGAATGCTCAAAGTTCAGAAGCCCTCCACCTTGTTTGCTAGGACACTCTACAAGCTCCTGAGAAATCCTTAAAATCAGGCAATTCTATGGCACTAACTCTTCCAGGAAGCAGCTCATTCCTAAAGGGCAAGCACACAAGAAACCACACGCTCTCGCGTGTTTCTTTGTCAAGCAGTAAGTTCTGCCACAGAACACTGGTCACTGCATGTATCCTGCTGGTGAGACTGTAACACCCAGCCACCTCAGTGCACCTTGCAGCTGACTGGCAGCATGTTCCAGCTCTCCAGAAGGTGCAAAGTGTGATGATCATGACCTCTATGTCAAGCAAGGACAGGGGAGATGACCTGGAGAAAAGCCACTGGCATGTGGTCCTTACCTCAGATACGATGCTGTCCACATTGGGGTTTACCAGGATCACTGTCTCCAGGGTCTCACTCCGGTGATGGAGGGTTCTTTGGCCTGGGGAGAGGCAAGGGATTAGACAGGATGGGAGAAGCTGATGGGACAGTATCTGCCTACGGATGTTCTAGCCTCAAAAATTCCACTTCAGCATGGGTTTGATTGCAAGGCTTCAGCTTGCATTCTAGACCCAATTTAATACCTGGGTCTCATAAACCAAAGCAAACTCTTTTCAGTAACAAGGAAAAAAAATCCTAGTTCTGGATCAGCACAACGTGCAACAAAGGTCCAACGTGTTCTGAACGCCACAGCACCAGGCACACCGAGCTGCCCGCCAGTGCTGGCGGCTGCGCCCCATAACTGCTGGCACAGACCAATTAGCCCCCCAGATAGAAGTATCTTGCCTCATTGCAGCTTCCATGGAGAGGTATCTCTGGATGTTGCCCAAGCCTTAGTCACCTCAGGGCTGTACCAGCCAGCTGGTGCATGTCAACTCACCCTTCATTAGAGTGGTGCAGCACTAATAACAAATTTCTTGTCATTCTTAGTAAGTTTTTTTTCTTACAAAGTATTTTCCTTTAATGCAAACCTGCAGTCCTAGAGGTAAACTGCTGCTATGGGAACCACTTAGATGATAAGAATGCTCGTTCTCCTGTCCCCCTCCTGGGAGAGTCACAGACAGGCACCCAGACAGGATTCTGCTCTCCCTATATATTTAAGCAAAAAGGGAAGGGCCAAAGAAGAGCAAGCAAGAGCCTGATAGTGCAAAAAAGCAGCTTGTGTGCTCACTTTGGCATGGGCATTACATGGATATTTGGCAAAATATTGACATAATGCCTGGGCATTAATTCATTAGAAAGGGGGAAGGGGTTAAACACAAGTCAAGCAGAAATAAGCCTAAGGAGAGCCTTCATCCTGCCATCTCACTTGAAGTGGGAGATGCTGTAAATACTGTAACAAAGGCATGGTCTTGCAGAGAGGAACCGAGATCCCCT